>OZ020515.1:31897893-32313655 GCA_963971425.1 Bryoerythrophyllum caledonicum
GTTTTAGAAAAATAATTGTCTAAAGATGGATAATTCTGCACTTTTCATGTAGAAATATGGTTATTCAAGCAATATTATGATCCTTTAGAGGTTAAGGTGGAATTTAGGTGATTGAATCATATGAATCCTATTGTAAAGAATAAATATTAATTGAATTGAAGGAAGAAAAAGTTACTTGTAATCCAGAGTTTTAACCTTTTTCTTCTTTTCTTTTTCCTATACCTCAATAAAATCATGTCTTTTACTTTATACGTTCACCATGTGGATCAGATAATTATACAAATTTGAATTCGTAAACAAGAAAACTTATTCAAATTGTAGAGATTTTAAATGCAAAAACAATTTCAATGAAGCTAAAGATAAACAACTGTAAGTGAAAAAAGGAAAATATGTAAATATTCATATTTTTTCATTGTAGGCAATGTAATTTGATTTTGTGTTAAAAAAAGAAGAATCTAATTTAAATTTTTTGGCATATTCTTATACGAGTCTACTTCAAAATCATATTGGTGGAAGTCCAAATTATCACTTGAAAATGTCATTATTGTGCCTCTTTTTAACAGCGGAAATTTTGGACTCGTTTTCTAGGGATATCGTTAAGGAACTTTAGAGGTTAATATATTGAGCTTAAGATATTGAGTTAGTACGGAGCTTAGAGTAACCCTCTTGAATTGATGATGAACAAAAAACTTTTGAAAAATCACAAATTAGTGAAAAAAATACCATACATAGTTGTCACATTCAACACATCTCTGTTGATGATAAAATTTTCTTTAACAAAATGATTTGAACATAATGGGTATCCCCTAAGTATTACATAGGTCTATAGGCATTCTACGGGTTGGACCATAACATTACATAGATAATTCACTTGACAAATTAAATATGTATTTCCAAAATGTAGGAGAACCCTTCATTTTTAAATAATTATGTACAAAAGCGACCATGGCGTAGGGAATGCTAAGTCGAAGTAGGTTAGCTTGCTGGGCAAGGAGGGGGGAAGGACTATCTCTTGCACTTTAAATGTTATAATCTTCATATCTTTGCGGTGGATTGCAATCAAACAAATATGGCATATATTTATATAAAAATGTATTTAAAGATCTCATGGTTTAAAGTCCAAAATTTCACTCAGAAATGTGATATTCGTGCTTCTTCTTGATAGTAGTTGTTTTGAAAGACACAATAGTAGTTTTAATGTTTTGAGCGCATTATCAAGGAACCGTAGGGGTTAACCCTTAAACGCCGAAGCAACCAGAAATTGGCTTCTCAGATGACATTGTTGGATGATAATCAACGTAAACAATTGTTTTTCATCTACTCTTTTTTTGGGAGAGTTCCTTGCATGTATAAGCATTAGATGATGATGAAATTGGCCTCATTGAGGTAATCTTGTTTTATCTAAGAAAGAAAATGTTTGTGACACGGATCTCAATACAGTGAAATTGAGAAACTTCTAGCTTTAGCTCTAGATCTGAATTCAACCCATCACAATGATATTTTTTGAATTTGAGGTCAACTAATGAAATGAAGTTTATGATGTTTAGTTTCCATATCATTTTGAAAATTTTAAAAATGGGTAAAATTGAATAAGTTATTGCAATTTGAACTTGGACCTACAATTGTGGTTCTAATTTTAGCTGAACAAGGAACTTTCATTTACACCACAAGTTTTGGCACTATGATGTCCACCTTTGTTTAAATTTTCAGATTTTTTTTGCATAATTTGTATTAAATATGAATTCTCTTCACATTTTCTTCAGAAAATCACAGTAAACTCAAATTTCCACGGGAAAACCTGTGATCTTCGTACCACAATTGAGACATATGATCTCATCCCCAAAAAATGAAATAAAGAAATTTCACTTGTATTTGATGAGAAACTAGAGCGTACAGTTGATTGAAAATTTTGATTGATGCCATGGTCATAGGCTCCATTGTTTAAGGGTTAAGAAGCATATCCATGGTGGAAGTAAGGTCAATGTACTTCAACAAACTCTGATGGAGACGCTTGGCCTTGAGCGCGAGAGTGATGACACAACCCCTGCTGCGAAATGAAGCAGAGTTTTTTCCAGTGGCTTGGACTTTGTAAAGGGTAAGTAACTAAACTTAGCTTGCGGTACCTTTGGAAACATATGTACAGAGATGGCTCACCAACTTCACGTTCATTTACAAAACCCTTGAACATCATAAGGTGCCACTAGTGGCTGCAATATTCTATACGTACAGTATGGTATTGTATTTGAACATCATAAGGTTCACACATTGAAATGACCTCCAAATGAAAGATGTTAGTTGAAGAATCTTCGATCCAAAGATGTAAGTCTTGCTAAACGTTAAATGCATTCTATGTATTTTACACGGTACAATATGCACATGTATACACGGTTTGTGACTGACGTGTAAGAAGGCAAACGTAGGGATACTGAATATAAAAAGTTGAGCATATTGTATTTTAATGTTTTTTGGACATTCGTTCGTTCAAAGTATGGCAGTTCTGAGCACACCTGGATACTTTCTGAAGCACGTGCATGTCATGACTCATTCTCACCTTGCAGTCTGCAGATATTTTATGTCTATGTGAGATTAGATGCAAGCGATTGATTAGTGCCAGGTTTGGGTCTCTATAGACGTGCTAAAAAGGGAACACTTAAAAGATTGTTCAGGGAGATGGAAACCTCTATATTTCCACCGGTTTGGGACCAAGAAATCGTATTACTCTCCTGTCTTCTATGTCACCATCTATGATTATTATCACAAAACCCTGGATTGAATGTACATCCTCAGAACTGTGATACAAAGATGTGCATCCTCATAATGAAGTGAGAACAAATCATAGTTTACTCAAATTAACGTTGGCAAATACACAAGTAATAAATTTCAGAAAGGTAAAGAAGAGGACTGCACTTATATAGTACATGTTCATGTTTGCCGGAAGGAAGAGAAGACAAATATCATAATATTGTATGGTTTCATCAATTTATCCTCCCAAGAAGTAGGAACGCAAAGGGACACGAGTTTGCGTTCTCATGCAAACGGGCCAGGGAGCAAAAGAAAAATCAACAAAAAAAGAACAGAAAATGAGCTCCAGATGACATGTGATTCAGCATGAAAAAAGCTCTCAAAGCCATCCTGGAAAACCTAGGAAAACGATGATAAATTCAAAGGTTACTGTAAAGGTAAGAAACTAAACTTAGCTTGCGGTAATTTTGGAACTTGGATTGCAATTGAGGAGAGTGAGGGGAAGAGAGCGGCGATTTTGTTAGAGAATTGTTTTGCGTTTGTCTTTGTCCAATTTGCGGGACATCTGTTGTTACATTGTTTGCGGCGTCGTTGTATCGCGGTTTTCGTGGACTGTCAGATTTTTGGAGAACAATCCGGGCTCTGCATATTGCCGGGAGAATGAATATGGTGCTGCTGTCTTAGTAGGTCTAAGTTTTGGTTTTTATGAGACGAATTTGGACTGGCGTGTGAAATGTCGTTTGTCTGAACGGATGATAGAATTAGACTGGCCGCTGTTGCGGATGCGGTTGCATATCCGGTTAATTATTGCTGACTGTCGCCGTGTTGATTGGCTGTGTCGTTTCCCGGATTTGTTGATATTGGGAAGTGCTTTTTGGGGTTGTGGATCTAAATTCTACCTCTGGTTTCGATGTACAGATTTCTGGAGAATTTATATCGCGAGACGTCCGTCGTCTTGTCGGTCACAATCAAGTGTGGATGAACTTCTTCAGTCGTTCGATGGTTCTCGTTCGTGGATGCTCACTCTAATTGATTTATAAATGTAAGTTCTTACTCTTGTTGAAAACCGTTAGGTGTGTGATGCGGTCATACCAAGGCTACTACACCAGATCCCATCAGAACTCTGAAGTTAAGTGATGCGGTCATACCAAGGCTACTACACCAGATCCCATCAGAACTCTGAAGTTAAGCGTCTTTGCTTGTGTCAAAAAAAAAAAAAAAACCGTCAGGTGTGCGGTGCTGAACTCGATATTCTTGACAGCCGTGAGCGCGCCGTTGCGTGAGTGATTGTGAAGGATTTTTGGTTTCGGTTCTTGGATTTCATGCGGTTTTCCGGAGTTTCGCGCAGTTTTCTGGTGAAACTAGGTCTGACGTTTGTGGAGATTTTTCGTTTCGGGAGCTGGTGAGGTTGATACGGCGAGTCATATGTACAAAGAAGGCCCACCAACCTCACTTTCATTTTCTTAACCCTTGATCGTCACAAGTTGGCACTAGTGGTCACAGTATTCTACACGTATGGTATCATATTTGAACATCATAAGTTTCACATATTGAATTGAGCTTCAAATGAAAGATGTTAGTTGAAGAATCTTCGATCCAAAGGTATAAGTCTTGCTAAACGTTGAATATATTTTCTACATCATACAAGGTACAATACGTGTATGCATAAACGGCTCCCGACTGACGTGTAAGAAGGCAAAACAAAGATCATGATCAGTCATTGTGCATACATGCACAACACCAAAAAGTCAAGACCACGAAGCAGACAACAGTGTGGAAGATTCCACAGCGCCTACCTCTGCAATTAATGGCGTAGACATTCTTGTCACTTTGCTCTTATCGTTGTTGACGGCGGCGTGTCAGGTCGAGAAAAGAAAAATAAAGAAAAAAACCCCTGCTCCAGGGAACCTCTGGCGACACTAGGTTTTTGCAGGGTTAACGCTGGGAGACTGTCGGAGACTGCCGGGCTGTTTTCAGTCGTGGAGTGCAAGGAGTGGGATGGCGAGCAGACGGAGGCTCGTGGCTGGCGGTTCGCGGGGGTGGACTTCTGGTCAGCAGAGGCACTCGGCTAGCTCCTGCTCTCTAGATCAAATTTCCATGCGGATGTTGGAGACATTACAGTAAGAAGCTTTTGTAGGACTGAAAACTGATTCAGCTACATTCCGGTCTAACCTTGCTTAGACCAGAGAACCTTGTCATCGAGCAGACTCGGAATTCAACCGGAGGCACTGCTTGTGCGAGCTCAGATGCGGAATGTGCGGAAAGGAAGACCAACTCTGACGCCCAAGCGAGAAAGAAGCTTCGCGATCCTCGCGATCTGCTGCTTCAGCTCCTGGTGGTGCTTCTCCACCTTCTCTGTCATCTCCTTCTGCAGCTTCAGATTCTCGACTTGCATGTGTCTCTGGAAAAGGAAAGACGAAGTTAGTAACATTGTCACATTGTCACACTAAAGTATTTCAATGACTCCCTGCACAGACTCGATCATCAATTCCCAAAAGTTCTAATACTTTTGTGTTGGATTTTGCAGCTGCTAGCGGCTCTTCTGGAAACTGATTACTCACCTCTCTCACGAGCTCCTGCCAAGCCTTCTCGGTTAATGGACTTGGCTTCTTCCAAGGTATGGTCTTCACTACCTGTGATATGACATAGAAGAATTCATTACGTGAGAAAGGGGAGGGAGGAGAGATCATTAGCAGAATTGAACAGGGACCAACCTGATTTATCAACACGCTCGGAGCCAGCAAGATCCACAGTAAGAAGTTTGGTTCTTCGAATGGTAGGTGCGGGCATCCCCTTTGCTCCGTTGCCGTTCTCATTGGGTACTACGAGGTCCTTATTTCTAACTGCCTTCTTGACTTGAACCTGCAGCACAGAAGGATTAATATTCATAGAGTCGAGAGGGAGAGAAAGGACAAGTGAACACCACGCACCAACAGAATTGCGTGACTGTGGGAGGATTCTGTGTTGAGCTTTGTGTTGGCAGCGAACCGGTTTGCCTCACCCACGTCCAAAAGGTTGAGTAGATGTGATTCTTGTATCTCGGTGCTGATGTGAATGAAAGAATATCTAGTCTGACGTTATGCTTTTGATTTACTTCGATCGAGGTTTATTTTGACAACACATGCGCTCCATGACTTTTAATATTTTTCGCAATTGATAGATGTTGCACCGTCTTTACTCAGTTTGTATTTCACCTTGCAGACTTCAACATCGGCGAATCGAGGGTTCAGCAGTCAAGCCATGATTGTTTGAGTTTGAGCAGAGCGGTCGAGTGAATGCATGGCTGACGTTTTAAGAATTCTGGTGATCAGTAAGTTGGATTTGAGTGGCGCCTGGCACCAACACATCTCCCGTCTTGGGTGTGACGGAGGATTTTGATGAGCAGAAAATTCCCAGCGAGGGTCGGAATTTTGGACGTGGGCTATCGGTCCAAGGATGAGGCGTGGGCTGCAGGAGGCAGCGGCATTTTGTTGAGGAGACGGCTGGCCTGGTACATTTCTATCCTATATATGGAAATACGATTATAACAATATGGAATGTTGCTGTTGTGTTTATCGAGTCATATATGATACTGATGAGTGTTGTTTTGAGCTCAAACAGATTGCCCTTTATGAAGGAGATGCTGATCGTAATACCACACACATTGAAATAGAGCCCTTCACAATATTGGGCGTTTGTGCTGGCCTCATTCCATGGGAGTCCCGTTTATTTTCCTTTTTCTGGGTGGCAGAAGCAGAGTGTTTTTGTGGGTGTGCTCGTTTTCAGACTTCCAAGAAGGGAGGGGAGTTTGGTTCAGGGAAGTAGTAGGGTGAAGTCAAGGTGCAGGAGTTTTGACGGCCAAGGTGGAAGAGAAGACTTCGTCGTGTGGAATTTGAATTTTCCCTGTAAGGCCGTCAAACTTGATTTTCGTGGAAGAATACTACAGGGTGGAAGAGAAAGGTCAGTCGTGTGGGGAGGAAAGAGTCACTGGAGCGTTTGAGGAGGTCGTCTAGTTGTTTGAAAAGCTTCATTTTTGTTGGAGAATTTTGAAGTGGGTGTGCGCGAGTGTTGGACGTGTGGTGTGCAAGCAGCTGGCGGAGGCGTGCAACGCGCTGGGGTTGGAAGACTTTGACGTCGAATTAGGTGGACGCGGTGCCGGTGGCATTGCAGGGTCACGACGTCATCGGGCTGGCACAGACGGGGTCTGTGTTCAGTGCTAGAGAGCGCGGGTCAGGTGGGACTCGCGGCCGTCGCAGCACGAGTCGGCGCTTTTTGCAGCTTAGTTCGTGGTGCTCCTGCTCGAAATCAGCACATGCTCACCTCATAAAAGGATCCGCTCCCACCCAGCTAGATTTGCTTACGAGCGCAGCAGCGGCAGCGCGGATCTTCTTGTGGTGTGTGCTCCATGCTTACCCTCCTCGAGATCTAGCTGCATGCCTGCCTGTTTGCTTCTCCCGTGTGCGCGCGCGTGCGACGTGACTACTATTTGCAGCTAGTTGCATCACACTTGCTTCTTCACGTGATCTCCTTCGGGTTTATATTTGGATATGTCTGTGGCGTCGATTTCATGGCGGAAGTTTTGAGGTGGCGGAGGTCTTTTTTCTGTCCGTTTGCCTTTGGTGAGAGCTAGTCGCTGGAGCATTTCGGTGACGTTTGTTTATAGTTGATAGTCAATGATAGATTATAAATTTGAAGTACTTTACAATCTTCACGTTTCTTATTTATGAGAACCTATTATCAAGCAATCGTGACATGATCCTATTTTTTCCCTTCTTATGTCTCAGGCTTAATTATACGGAGCTCAGTGTGTTTATTACAATGGAATAACAATATTATTATGAAGATATTGTTGGGTCCTTTCTATATGGGAATGTGTGAATCAAAGTAAATTTGACATACTCATGGCTAAAGAAAACAATGTTGGCCGAGTACTTTGTCATTGTATTGCTTGTAAGGGGAAAGTGCTGGTTCCGGAATGGAAAACAACACTGCATTTAGCAAGAGGTGAATGGGAAGGTGAAAGTGAAGATGTCTCTCTTGACATGTATGGACAGAGAGCCAATCAAGAAGCATCAAATATTGTGGATATGGATGAAGATGTGGTTGAAGCAGAATGTGAACCTCCTGACCTCAGTAAACTTCTAGACCTACCTGAATATTCACCTTTATATCCAGGGGCTAGATGCAGTAAGATATCGGCAATCATGCATATTTTCAACCTACAAGATGATTGTAACTGGTCAAATGTAGATGTAGACAAATTGTTTAGGGTTTTGAATGAAGTCCTTTTACCTTTTAACGATTGTCTTCCTCAAAATAGATATGAAGCAAAGAAAATTCTAGATCATACGGGAGTATCTGACCTTTCAATGAAGAAATATCATGCATGTCGGAATGACTGTTGCCTTTATTATGACGACCTTGAGTTTGCCGAAGAATGCCCAGACTGTGGCATATCTAGGTGGAAAGATCAACGAAGAAAGATTCCATGGAAGACTTTAATATATTTTCCTATTATTCCCCATATTGCAGAAATGTATAGTAACTTATCAAAAGCAAAGTTATTACGATGGAATTATGGAATTGAAAGAGACCAAAATGTATGCGAGGGTGTTCAAGATTCGGATGCTTGGAAATATACAATCGACAAACTTGGATTATTGCCTCATGATTTACGTTTGGGGCTATCATTAGATGGTTTTCAACCATTTTCCAAGAATGCAAGTGATTGGTCTATATGGGCTGTTACACTTATAAACTACAATTACCCCCCTTGGTTGTACCATGAGCCATCATTGATGTTATTAAGTTTGTTGATTCCTGGTATGTAAATTCTTTCATTTTTACAATATAATTAGTAGAGATTACGTGAATGCAAAGTTAATTGAGATTTTAGTATAAGGATTTATTATTGTCAAATAGATTTTTTAATTTTTTTAAGGATAGATTTTAGAGTGAAAAGAAAATTGTTTCTATTTGATATAGAAAAGAATATCAACAAAATGAAAAACTATATGTCCAAGTATATAAGTGATTAAAGTGAGGAATATGTGTGTATAATTTTTTAACATTTTAGAAATGTACACTACTATATTTAAAGTAAAATTTATGTATTGTATTTTCTGTGTAGGGCGAAGACAAGTCGCATTTAGCAATGTTTATTTAAAACCTTTGATCGATGATATGAATGTATTGTGGCGTGGACGTATGGTGTATGATGTATCACAAAGTGGTCCTGAAAGAAACATCTTTGTTCGAGGAATAATCTTGTGGACACTACACGACCTCGCAGGTGAGAGAACCTTAAATTTTTTTTTAAATCTTCATGAACGTGTTATATATAGAATTGTATATTACAGTTTTTAAAGTATCAAATAATATAATAGAATATGCGGTATACAAAATTCTTTTGTAACATATATTGTTTATAAAAAGCTATCAGCATATAATGTATTGCATATTGTTAGTAAAATAATTGTATCCTACAATGAATTTTTGTATATTATTCTTGACTAATGAAAATTATTCAACTTAATTCTTAAGTAAAGAATCTAACAATTTAAATAACATATTTATGCAAAGTAAAAGTTATTTACAATAAAGATGCATGTGATGAATTTTTGGAATTGTACTATGAATGTTTGTTTTGTGGAAAATATTATTCCAATTTCTATTCAATAATTGTGGAAAATTGTAATAGCGAAAATATGATATTGGCGCCTTGAAAAGAATTTTCTAATCTTATCATGTAAACTACATATATTTAGAAATATTGACAATGATATGATATATTGTAGGATATGGATTTATTGCTGGATGCACTATCCATGGATATAGTGCTTGCGTAATATGTGGTCCAGAAACGGGTGCAAGATATTCTAAAGCTTTAAATAAGCTTGTGTACTGCAACCATAGGCGTTGGTTGCGAGATGACAGACATCCATATCGATCAAGGAGAGAAGCTTTTGATGGTAAAGAAGAGGACAGAACTCAACCACAAGGGATTTCTGCTATTGAATGGATGACATGGGCATCGGACAGAGAGGATTATCACAGATCAAGACATAATTATCGATTCGATCCAGCGGAAATCACAGGAGTGAAGTTTTTGTCAATCCTTTATGAATTACCTTACTTTAAGGTTCGTAATCAATCATATCATTGGATTTTGGTCTTGAATATTATTGATTCAAAAGTATTGAAGGTATTTAGTTTAATTTCAAAGAAATCAAATTATACAACAATATGAAATATTCACATCTATACATATTGCAGATGATATATAGATTACACATGAAGAAGAAAATAAGACATTATTTATTTGAGAAAATTAACCTCGAGAACCAAGGTGTTGATGTTTATGAGGTAATTGTCATAGGACAAATGATTACTATGGGTTATTTACGGACTAAAGTTCTCTTATACTAGACAATTTGATACTAATGATCTCTATCATGACTTTTATTGGAAGGTTTTTGATATCAAATTATGCATCAATTTTTGGTCATGCAACAAATTTTTTGAAGGCATTGAGCGGTAATTTGTGATTAAGATTAGTGATTACTGCCTTCATGAACAACATTGATGTGTGTATTTCATGTAAGGTTGAACTTTGAGCTAGTAAATGACTATAGTTAAGGTTGATTAATTGACCAATTAATCTAGGTTTAAAGTCCGTTTAGGTTCTGATATGAAAATCTAAATCAAATTTTGTTCACGTAATAAATAATTATTTGAAAGGCACCAAGCACTAATCTGTAATCACTAATATTGATTATCTATGTTTAGACTTTTATAAGGAGGTTTTGATATAATGATATGATTTCATTTCTGTTCACATAACAAATTATTTGATGTAGTATAGTAATTGAAAAAACTCAAATTTAAATTTATGTTGTTAAGGGAATGACTTATATAAATATTATGTGAATCTTTATATGTAAGTGAATTTGATGTGTTGTAGGATTTGCCTATACGCCACATCATTGATGTAATGCACGTGGAAAAAAACTGTTGTGCAATATTATTGGAATTTCTTTTTGGATGGAAGGACACCGACAAAGTCAGAAATGATTTGGAAGAAATTCATGTAAGACAAGAGCTACACATGCAAACAGTAGCACGAGCAGATGGTGGTGAAAGTATAAGAAAACCTTCGGCACCATATGTGCTTACACGAGAAAACCAAAGGCAAGTGAGAGAGTGCCTCCAAAAATTACGAACTCCTACAAAATATGGATCAAGTTTAAAAAAACCATTTCAGGATGATCATCTACATGGCCTAAAAAGTCATGATTATCATATATTGTTACAGGAGTTATTGCCTATCGTGCTTCGAGGTCGGTTGCCTTGTCCACAATATGAAGCCATTTGTAAATTATCAAAGTTATTTCGAATCTTGTGTGCAAGACAATTTCACAAGAATGAAGAGGATTATGTTATAGATTTTGCTGCCGATACTATGTGCAAATTGGAAATGGCATTTCCTCCTGCTATGTTCACCATATCCTTTCACCTAGTGATTCATTTGGCCCCTGAAATGTTTTTATGTGGTCCTGTACATTCAAGGTGGATGTACCCTACTGAGAGATATCTAAGAGTTTTAAAAGGGATGGTCTAGAATAAAACACATCCCGAGGCCAATATTGCTGAGAGATATGCAATATTTGAACGGGTAGAGACACACATGAATAATGATCCAGCGTTTGCAAAATGGTCAGCAACATGGGAATCATTTGATAAAACATTGCATGGTACAACAGTCGAAGGAGCTATGAAGTATGTAATCCTTGATCCTAGTACAAGAAAGTTGGCCAATGACTTCATACTATTCAATTCATTGGAATTATCAACATTGCTAACATCGTATCGCAAGTGAGTGCTCTTATTATCATTTTCTTCATATGATTATTTAATTGTCATTCAATTATTGATGTATAATTTAGTAACATGTTTGAAATTATGGTAAATAGTAATTGAAATAATAAAATAAATTTGTCTGAAAATAAATATGTTTGCCAAAAGTGAGCTAAAGACCAATGGCACAATGTACATTGTAATTTGCAGCTCGTCTACATGTAGACGTAAAACACAATCTTATGGTCGAAATGCATATAGCGATTTCAAAACATGGTTGCATAAACCAGAAATTCGCCAAGACATGTCTATTATAGCGAGAGACTTAAGTGGCGGTTGCTTGAGATATGCAAAATCGCATCAAAGAATGTTGGTCAATGGTACACATTTTCGCACAGAAGAAGCTGATGAAGGGAAGGTGACATTTGACTGTGGAATTCTGCACCAATTTGAACAAGATAGTGTAGCTTCTACAAGTGATAGGCATCCTGTGATGTCTAACCTTGATTATGTGGGAAGATTACAATCTATTTTGGAGCTTGATTTTGGGAGGACAAAGAGGACAGTTTTTCATGTGAATTGGTTTACTTGGCGAGAACATGGAAACAATCCAACGATTAAATATGAAGAGTTTCCAGATGGAAAGAGGATGCTTATAAAATCAAGTGCAATGTCAAGTCTGGCTCCAACAAATGACCCGCCTTTCATATTTCCTGAGCAAGCAGTACAAATATTTTTTATAGAGGCAGTTGAAGATCCAACATGGTGGATTGTATGTAGAGGTAATAGAGATTACAAGTGAAATACTTGTTTGATTTTTAATTAATCTTTTTGATACCTTGCATTTGATTGATACCTTCAATTTTTGTTTATGATTTTTTTGTTTTGGGAAGTTGATAGACTAATTATGATTAACCTCTGAAGGACCAAACGTCCCCCCGGGGTCAAATTGGATTTTGGGCATGTACCTACAATTCGAAAAAATATATTTTTTTACTGAAATTTTATACAAGATAGCCTCTGATAAGAGCTTCGTGGAAATATTTTTATTTTATTTTTTGGATTTGTGGTTTGAAAGTTAGTACCACTTTAAGGCAAAAGTGGGGACTCCGGGCACCTCCAAAATTTGTGACAAAAGTTTCTATTGACATTGAGATTTTTCACACATATAAAGAATATTTCCGTCTTTAGAAAATTTCAATTTTTTTTTTTGTCTTTAGTGTAAAAAGGCATTTTATTCCAAGTCAAACATTTTCACACATTGTCGGGCAATGGGAGAAAAAAAAATTCATCTTTTCTACATAAAACCTAGAGATCTTCATATTTTTCACTTTTTATTTTTACAGCAACAATATGTGATGAAAATTTTCTTATTGACCGTTTGGATTATCATTCGAATACATATGTAGTTCACAAAAAAATAAAACGTGAAATGGCAATTTTTGAACCTCCACTCCTTGCACACTTGTTTTGAATATGCTACACCCCTTTTTTACCTCTAAAAATTGGTGTGTGGGAAAATAACATCATGCTTAAGACAATGGTATAAGATTTAGACCTTGTACAATGCAAAAATTTGATACAAAGTGAAGTCAAAGTATGCTGATCTACTCAATGCAGGGAAGAAAATGAACCATTGTTTTGACTTTAAACACTAAAATCTATCAATCTATGCGGTGGATTGCAACCAAAATTTGAAGGCATGTTTATATAGAATTCTATTTTAAGATCTTACGGTTGAAAATCCAAAATTCACTTTAAAATGTGATTTTCATGTCTCTTTTTGACAATGGCAGTTTTCGACTGGTTTTAGAGCGAAAGTGGTCAAGGTCCTTTAGGGGTTAAGTGTGCAATGTATTTTTCCAAGATCTTTAGAGAGTATGGAAATAATTATCATCATCGTATGCTTTATAAAAAATGAGGAGAATTAAAGTGAAAGTATTGTTGAATTTGGACACAATAGTTTATGATTGGAATTCATTTTTTAGCATTTAATTTTGGAAAAATAGAATTTTGGAGATATTGAATAGATTGTGAGTGTTGATTATGAATTTTCTAATTTTTTTTGCAACACAGGAGTGTTGTGGATATATGAATTTTTTTTAAGCATTTGATAAAAATTACATGCTCTATGTTAAATTGGAAAAAAACTTGCAATGAAATATCAAAAGTGAAATTAGAGTGAAACATAGTATATGTGAATGTTACACATCTACCTATATAATAGGCGACAGTCTGTCTGTCCGCCGCTCCCGGTCACGTGACCTCTCTTTCACCTCTTGATGTGAAGGGTGAGGCACGGTGATGCACTCTTCTTGACTCTTGATATTAGGTAGTAACCTAATGACTCTTGATTTTGACCTCTTGATGTGAAGGGTTTTCTCCTCCTATATTAGGCAAGTGATACTTATGTACACAAAGGGTCGATCAAAATACTTATGTAAAGCAAAAATACTTTATTTTTGGAGTGGATATAAACTAGGGTAACATTCACATGCACTCCAAAAATATAAGTACTTTTCCATTTAGATTCGATTTGAGCTAATAGGTTCTACAATACAAAACATACAAAACATACAAATGTAAATTTAACACACCACCCTTGCTCTTGCCGTCGGGACGACGGGTACCAACCCTAGTGATATATAAAAATGTAATAGGCGACAGTCTATCTGTCCGCCGCTCCCGGTCACGTCACCTTTGGATTTGCCATTTGAATCAAATGTGCCCTTTGAATTGAATGTGAACTTTGAAAGAATCCTCCATATGTGCCCTATGGAGGAATCCTTTATAGTGCCCTTGGGAGGAATCCTCCATATGTGCCCTTTGGAGGAATCCTTTATAGTACCCTTTGGAGAAATCCTTTATAGTGCCCTTTGGAGGAATCCTTTATAGTGCCCTTGGGAGGAATCCTCCATATGTGCCCTTTGGAGGAATCCTCCATATGTGCCCTTTGGAGGAATCCTCCATATGTGCCCTTTGGAGGAATCCTCCATATGTGCCCTTTGGAGGAATCCTTTATAGTGCCCTTTGGAGGAATCCTTTATAGTGCCCTTTGGAGGAATCCTTTATAGTGCCCTTTTATTCAAATTTGGCTTATTGAGTTTTAAAATTGTATTATGTATCAAAAATAGAAAAATAAAACCATAATTTCCAACATATTGAAACTATACAATATACTACCTCGGGTACATAAAATATATGATAGTTACCTAAAGACAATAACACGTATATGAAATAAATATTGGGTATTTAAAGTGAATAATAGATATATATAGTACATAATGCGTATATAATGGGTAAATTTGATTTTTGCATTTACATATGTTTATTTAACTTGGGATTGCCCTGGCCAGTTGATGACAATGGGGGATAAAATACAAAACATACAAACGTATATTTAACACACCATCCTGCGCTCTCCCCGTCGGGACGACGGGTATCAACCCTAGTGATATATAAAAATGTAAATGTAGATGTTTTGATAAATAATCATAATGACAATCTAAAATCATGGTCACTTTGTTTAATAGTGGACAAAGATTAAGTTCAATCAAAGCCCAATGGTTGATACAAAGATTTGTGTTCCTACTTAAATTACAAAAAAAACATTGTAGTTCTTTGGTGAAAATGAAGAAGATTTTTGATACCCTTGCCAACAGTGTTTAGCTTCAGTAGAAATCTTTCTTGAGCAAAATTTTCATAATTCTTGGGAAGTACCTAGGCATGAGATGAGTACACAAAAATGAGTGAATTATTCCCTGCTTTGTAAAGAAGGTGACATTATTTTTTATAAATCTGACGATTAGATCCACATTGCAACGCTTTACACCAAAAAGAAATAGTTTAAAATCATAAGCCAAACATGAGGAAAATGCAATGCAAATATAAGAGGGGAAACCACAAATTCCTTAGGCACATTTAGGGGTTAAGAGGATATTAATTTGGATGCTGATACATGATCATAAATTTCATATATAGTTCGTCAATTTCACCCAATAACACTCTTTAGCATCATACATATATTTAATTCTTTATTGCCACGGAGAACCAAAAATCATATAATAGAAGATGGCATAATATTACATTCCACCATTGGCTTTAATTTAAACAATTTATTTGAATTAAAAGAAACTTTTCCATTATGTCAATGAAGATGTAATTTCCGGGAGAGCATTTTAAGAGAATGATTATTAAAAATTGGTGGTCTCATCATTGTTGACGGGTCTCTATTCAATGCGTCAATTTTTGGCACGTTACGAGATGTGTTTCTAGAGAACAATAATTTCCAATACCTCATAGGTCGGAGCACCTTGTAAGTACTTCGGCATTTAACCAACTTGGTGACTCCATTGTACAAATGTGACATGTGATTTTGTTTACGTTGCAATTGAAAATTTATGGGTTTCTACAACATGCACTTTGTGCCAGATGCATGGAAGTGAAACATGACTGAAAGCTAGTGATATCATACTGGTTACATTGGCCAATAAATTCATGTTCTTTGGCAACTAATATAGTGTGATTGGTGATTACTTTAAATTTTTTTTTTTCATTTCAATCCAATTAGCATAACGTTGATATTAACTAAGAGTGGCCAATCAACCAATATTGAAAAGTTTTCTAACCAAACAATTTGTATGGACAATTATGAGTTTAGAAGGGAAATGATAGGAAATCCAAGTTTCAATGGGCCTCTCCCCAACTCACTTGCATCCACATTTCTAAATGTCTTGTAAGTATAAGAGTCTTATAGTGGATAGACTAGTAGGTTCAACATAGAAGTAACTGATCAATAATTCACCTACAGTATTACTTGGTGTAGTTGATGTGATCATTCAAACCAATATTGCATAAATATACGTGCTTACTCATTTACTAACTTTCGTTATGTTGTAGGGATCTACGTGAGAATGGATTCTATTGGACCATTCCACTCTACAATACGTATGAGTCTTTCTGTAAACTCTTGAAAGATACATGTAAGTGTCTCCTTAAGCCCCGTGGCAAGAAAGGGTTGAATATATGTACCATGCTAAAGAGAGTTATCTGGTGAAATTGACATGAAGAACTTTGCATGAAATTTTAGATCATGTCTCAACTGCCAAATTAATATCCTTTGAAAAGCATATCAGAGGTACATAGAATATCATTTATAAAGCTGTGGAGTCTCTAATAAGATATTGTGTACATGTCATTTGTGAACAAATCCTATAAATATAGAAAAATCCTATATCATACATAGCTTGTATATCATGGCTCCACCTCATGTTAGGCTGCAACCAATGCCAACATGGAATACTAAATGAATATCCATAGAATCTCACTTCACCTTTTACTTCAAGTCCCATTTCCATTTGCCCCCATTAATCAAATGAGAAACTACAATGTTGTCTGGTCAAATGGGAACATGAATCGTGACAATTATGTTTTTTCCCATCATGCCATGAGTTTAGTTGTGGTGACTCACCGATGAGTAACATGATTTGCAAAGTGGGCAACTTCCCAACCTGTTCCTTTTTCATTTATTTTTGCCCCTTACTTTGCAGCTTTGCTGCAGAAAGAAAATGATTCAATTTTTCACACCTTCATTCACATGTTTTTGCAAAAAGTTGTCTCCAAGTTGGAATGGATGGCAATTTGCAACGAGTTTGGGATAGTGATGTCTTTTTGTCGTATAATTTTGAAGCACTGCAAGTTCACTATTTGAATATTGATGTTCTACTGAAATTTGCAAATAAATGGAAACAAAATTTGCCCCCCCCGCTCTTTGGCTTGTTTGCATAGAAGGCTTCTATGAGAGCACTCATTTATGAACTAGGAGGGGGAAAGGATATGGTTTGCTCCATTCCTAAATGAACATGCACATATTAAAAGTTATGAGATTTGATTGCACATGGTAGAAGAGTAGCTTTTGAACTAAAGACAAAACCTGGAATTTTAATCCTCAAGGACGGAGACTATGTTTCACCAAAACTGCATTTATAATATGAGACATAAGATGACTTGGAAGAAGCTTTTACTTGTTCAACTGTTGGATCTATAGTGTAATATTTATTCTTTCTTCCTTGCGAAGATAGGGTCAACGAACTTTAACTCAAGATAATGGCATATTTTTCTACTAAGCATTGTATGAGTTTATGGATCTATGCTCTACCTTGTGTAAGGTCATTCACTACAAGAAATTTGAAGTGTTTAGTACAAGAGAAATGGACTTTGCAATGACAAGGGGTATAGAAAGTAGTAATTTACTTAGAAAAGCTATTTGAATTTTTAAATCAAAAAATGATTGTTGGATACTAAATCTAAATGGTGGATAGAATCATGAGGCCTTCTTCTTGTTTGGAGAAATATAAATTTATGAAAGAAGTGAGGTCCATACTTTCTATATGTTTTTGAGTAAAACAATGAGGGTTGCCACTAACTCCCTTCAATGCTATCCACCTGAAAATAGTGCACTATTCAACTTTGAATTAGTAATATTCAACTTTCTAGAGTATTATAACCGCCTTATTTACTCTTTCTAAAATATTTCTTTAGATAGCATAATTTTTTTATTTAAATGTCAAATTTGGAGGAAAAATGTGCTCCTACAAAGTTTCTACTAGTGCCCATTGACGCAAAAAATTTCAAAGAGGAATGTTATAAATTGACACCATGGAAACCTAATTGAACCTCCAAAAAGCCGACTGTGGGACATTTTGTCCTTTAGGGGTTAATATGTGCTCAAATATGATCATAGACTTTGACTACATGTCACGATACTCATCATTGGGCGTATCACCTTGGCGAAGTGGTTGTCACGGTAGCATTGGGCACATCACCTTGTCAAAGTAGTAGTTGGGTAGGTAATGTACTTTGTGTGGTAGATGTTCATGAGTGGCTTTACTTTTTTAGGATGGATGTTCTCCCATCTAGGGTTGGATATATATTGGTCTAACCTTCTTTGGCTTGTCAATGTTGTAATGTCAAGCTTTGTGAATACATTGGAGGGATTGGAATTGTTGGATTTTGTTGTAAGTGGCCATTTTTGTCTTAAGAAGTGGAAGTATTTAGTATAAGAGGCACCACGGCCTTGGTGTAGTGGTTTGCATCATGGCACACCGGTGAGGTGGTTGTGAGTTCAAGTCCTATTGCCGGCATGGTGCCTACCACCATAGTCCACTCAATTATGGTCGGGGGTCTCAAGGCCTCGTTGTATGAGGACCCACAAAGCCCTTGGGGAAGATGAGATATTGGTTGTTTCTAAAGCAATTAGTGTAGAGAAGCACTTAGTGTACAAAAGTGATTACCTTCGAGAGGATGGAGTACTTCTATTACACTAGCATGTGTCTCGTGGCCATATGCTTAGTGAAGAGAATGAACAAACACTATATTCACGCCGGTCTCCTTCGGAGACCGGAGTTGTTGTTGTTGTTGTTGTTGTTGTTGTTGTCTTCTTCTTCTTCTTTTTCTTCTTCTTCTTCTTCTTCTTCAGTACAAGTGAAATGAACTCTGCACTGACCAGGGGTTTAGAAAGTAGTCATTTGCTAAGGAAAGCTATTTCATTTTTCAAATCAGAAAATGATCGTTGGATATTAAATCCAACTAGTGGATAGAAGCATCATGCATTTTTCTATTAGGAGAACAATAAATTTATGAAAGAAGTAGAGTCCTTAATATCTACACATTTTTTTGTAAGACAATGAGGATTGCGAGTATCATTTCATCACTACTACTCGCCAAAAAATAGTGGACTAAACAACTCTAAGGTAGTAATTTGGATATTGGCGACCATGCAATTTTTATCATAGAAGTCACCATTTAGAAATAGAGTTTACAAATTCTTAATGTATTTATTTGTCAATGTTCTAATATTAGCTGGTCTCTTTAGTATTCGGAAAAACGTCATTTGTGACATTTTCATGTGCCATGTGACGTTTTTACAAATACAAGCTATTTGTGACATTATGCACATATTCGTAAAGCATCTACCAAATTTTCAACAGGGATGTGCACATATGACATATGTGCACAAGTTTTCAATACATTTTAAAAATATATAATTTATTTGATAATATACATGATATGCTTAAGTTTTCAACAATATGTTGTAATATGCACAACTTTACAACAATATGTCAATACACTGCATAATAAACACAAGTATTTGACACTTTTTTCAACACTTGCTTGTAAATACACAACGTTTTGACAATATCTTATATTATTTACAAGTTTTCAACACTTTTTCAACACTTGTTTGCAATATGCACAATTTCAAGACAATATGTTGAAATATGCAGAAGTATTTGACAATTTTTTTGAACTTGTTTGTAATATGCACAAGTTTTAAAAGGTTGTTGAATTATGCATAAGTTTTTGACAGTGTTTTCGACACTTGCTTGTAATATGCACAAGCTATAAAAAATATGTTGTAACATGCACAAGTTTTCGACACTTTTTTCGACACTTGCTTGTAATATGCACAAGTTTACAAAAATATGTTGTAATATGCACAAGGTTTCGACACTTTTTTCGACACTTGCTTGTAATATGCACAAGTTTTCGACACTTTTTTCGACACTTGCTTGTAATACGCACAAGTTTACAAAAATATGTTGTAATATGCACAAGGTTTCGACACTTTTTTCGACACTTGCTTGTAATATGCACAAGTTTTTGACACTTTTCCGACACTTTCTTCTAATATGCACAAGTTTTCGACACTTTTTTCGACAATTCACAAAAACTGTCGAAAAAATAGTGTCGAAAAGAGCCCAATTTGTAGTAGTGTAGGGTCGTCCCAATGAAGTAGAGGAACACAATTCAACAAGTCCTGAGCAACCTGAATCAGCTGATCGAGCCAAAGCGATGCAAATGAGACGACAGTGAAAATGAGGAGGGCCATACAAACTCGGCCCAGTTTTTTCCACGTCTGTGCCTGTCGAGTCTCGATGGTCTGCAACGTCTGTGCACCGACAACTGTTGTGTTGCCTAGTCTGCGACGTCTGTGCACCGCATCCATATATCAACCCACTGTACGCCCTTAGTTCGTGTAGTACAACAGTTGTACAGTACAGCCTATCATGTAATCATCAAGAACTAGGAGGAACCTTCTTTGTGTTTGTATGTGAAGTTGCACGAGGTCGTGATCAATGTCAAGATTGGGTCAGGAGTAACTCGACGAACCACTGTTCAGTGTATGGTTTGTTAAAGGAGGTCGACGAGCGGAAGTGTTAGCGTAAATCTGCAAGTAAATGTTTCCGACCTAAGCGGCTCATGGTGATATGACCGGCAATGTGTTTGGCACAGACAAGTCAAAACCTTTGAGCTTGTAATTCTATACGTGATGCAATTCTGAGTGATGAGCTAACATGCTTCCGCCTAGTCACACTAGTGAAATCACCATTGAGGTGCACACTTGAAATCAATGCCATGTGGCTTAAAGTTGAAATTACAAAAAACCACATGTTTTCTCATTTGCTGCTTTCACACAGTATCAGCTCTTTTGATGGTGGTGCTACTCGCAGAGATGAACTCAAGGATATCCCAGTACCACTACAAATCTCTTATTATTTCCATTGTCACAAATCGAGGCACACTGTAATGTTCATGCATCTAACAGATTGACTTCTGGATCTCCATCATGTTCTATGTAAGATATAGCACTTTCCGCACACTGGTTTTTGAAACAGAGAGGACAATGTGCGCCATGAATACTGGAGAAACGATAGCTGGTGTGTGAATATATTGAACTGAGTAAAAGTACCAGACTCCCTTCGCACACACACTCGCATTACTCATGATATACAACGAATTACAGACGCCAGGCCATTGATGCTCTGGACACGTCTCTTTTTAATTCACTAACCATGTACACAAAGACAAAGTGTCACAGCAAGTGCACGACAGCACCTAAGTACCGCTCTCATGAGAGAGACGACATAAGTGCTGTACACGTACCCTACATCCTCAGATGGATACAAATGTACACCTACGCTAAATCTTCAGATGCTATATCTACACTAAAGCTAGATCAACATCTATACTAATTCGTGCCAATATCTACGTGTGCTCAACAATATGCTTTATCTACGAGTGAAAGAGCTGTCAATGTATAGCTATGCTGTATCTACCAATACTCCCACTCATAGCTTAGATTGTATCACTCGTACCACATAAAATGCTTACTCTCCCACTTGCGGTACAGTGAGTGGAACAACATGAAGAGAGTTGAGAAAGGTAACAAACTTGTCAGTCGGTAAAGGTTTGGTGAAAAGGTCAGCTATTTGCTGAGCAGTCGGAATGTATGAGACATCAATGATCCCTCTCTCTTGATGTTGACGAATACAATGATAACAGATATCAATGTGTTTCGTACGTTTGTGGTATTCAGGGTTTCGAACAAGGCGAACTGCAGCCTGGTTGTCACAAAACATCGGTGAGGGTCCCGGAGATAGCATACCAAGATCATGAAGTAAACGACGAAGCCACTTCACTTCCTTGCTGCCTGTCGAAGTTGCAATGTATTCTGCCCTTGTGGTGGATGTTGCAACACAACGTTGTTTCCTGCTCAACCAAATGACCGGAGCACCATTCAAAAGAATGACAACACCACTGCGACTTTGGCGGTCATCCACATCACCGGCGTAATCGGCATCAACATACACAACGGGTTGATGAGGTATCTTTGGTCTGCAGTAGCACAAGGCATAGGTAGCTGTCCCTCGAAGATACTTGAGGATGCGAACAACGGCAGTGCAATGTATTTCCGTGTAACTGCTTGTGTACTGTGACACAGTCGAAACAGCCAACGAAATGTCTGGGCGAGACCACGTTTGGAGGTAAAGAAGACTGCCAACACAACTCTGATAGGGAAAGGTCGTAGCTGCAGGATCATCATGTGGGAGTGGTCGTTGAAGCCGCACATTTGGATGAGCAGGCGTAGAGACTGGATTGACATCCGAATAGCCATGCTTGGCAAGTAAGGTTTCAATAAAGCGAGTCTGATCCACATAGATGGCATGAGAAAATCTGTCACGCGTAATATGTAGGCCAATGTATATATCTGCAACTCCAGCTGTGATCGCAAAATGCTCCTTCAGATACACGATCATGTGTTGAAGCCGAGAAGAATCAGTGCAGATACCTAAGCCATCATCAACAAAAATTGTTGTAGCCAGGAGAGGCTTAGTGGTTGAGTAGAACACACACGGATCAGCTGAAGACTGCACCAGATCATATCTTTTGAGGAACATTGTAAACTTGGTATTCCACTGACGATTAGCCTGTTTTAGACCATATAAACTTTTCTGCAGATGGCAGACCTTGCCATGACTACTAGGGAGATCAATGCCTTCAGGTAAATCCATGTAGATATCCTCATCAAGGTTACCATGAAGAAACGCCGTTTTTATGTCAAATTGTATCATGTCACAGTCCTCACTCGCAACAATGGCAAGAAGAGAGCGAATGCTGTCAGCCTTGGCTGTGGGAGCATACGTTTCTTCGTAATCAAGGCCATAGGATTGGGAATAACCCTTGGCGACCAACCGGGCTTTGTAACGGTCAATTGAACCATCAGCCTTTAATTTCAGCTTAAAAACCCATTTATTTGCCACAGTTTTTCTCCCTGAGGGTAGGTCAACTAAGATCCAGGTGTGATTTTGAAGGAGAGAGTCAATCTCTTCCTTCATTGCAAGCTTCCAGTGATTCACATCATCAGACTTAAGAGCAGCTGCATAAGTCCTAGGCTCTGAGGGTAAAAGGGCGGTTCTAGGATTTGCACGTTTAGATCGAGCAACCAAGGCTGATGTCGAGGCATAGAGATCAGGTAGAGATCTAGTGCGGAGAATAGGATTTTCATCAGAATCAGGCTCATAGGAATCAACTGCAGAGTTGTCAAGGGAACTTGGAGTAAGATCAACGGAATCAGCAAGTAATGAAGAGTTTGGACTAGCAATCTGAACACTATGACGAAGCGGTGTGCCAGGAACAACTGATGGCTGAAAATTCCCACGGCTTTTTTCGACAATAGAACTTCCATTTCTCCATTCAGCATGTGTACTCCAATTGCCATGTGTACCACTGAAACTCCCACTGCCGCAATCAACATAGGGACTTCCTCTGTTGTTGTCAAGATTTAAACTCCCACTAATGCCATTAAGACTGGCACTGCCGCTGCCAGCTATAGAGACAGAGTGGCCAGCTAGAGTTTTATCTTCCAAAGAAATACTGGGCAAGGGAATTCTAGCCAGAGATCCTGAAGAACTAGAGGATTTAGCATCAACATCTGAAGGGATAGGACCAGCAGGAATATCAGGAACAGGAGATGTAGAGATCAAGGCTGGTGCATGCAAAACCTGGATAGAGGGAAAAAGTTCATCCAAGGTAGCAAAATACTGAGGATCAGGAGAAGAGAAAAAAGAGTCCTCATCAAAGAGAACATCACGGCTCGTGATCAGTTTCTGTTTGTCATGATTCCAGAGGCGATACGCTTTGCTCGTGGCAGAGTAGCCAAGGAACATGCAGTCACAGGCCTTGCTATCCAACTTTTTTCGAATCTGCTTTGGAACATGGGCATAAGCTGGACAACCAAACGTTCTAAAGTGAGAAACATCTGGGATGTCACCTGACCACAACTCATAGGGTGTCCTGCCATGGATCCCTTTGGTGGCAACTCGATTCAGTACATAGACAGCAGTGTTTACTGCTTCAGCCCAGAATTGAAGAGGGACCTGACGGTGATGAAGCATACTGCGAGCACTTTCAAGAATAGTCCTATTGTCTCTCTCGGCAACAGAATTTTGTTCAGGTGAGTAGGGAGCCGTAAGGTCATGTTGAATTCCTGCATCCTCCAAATACTTCTGAAAACATGTCGATAAGTATTCTGTACCATTGTCAGTGCGCAGTCGACGGAGCCTGTGACTAGTGTTGTTTTTTTGCATATTTTACAAGCTTGAGAAAGCATGCAAAGACATCTCTCTTGTGATGAAGAAAGTAAACAATTCGAAAACTGCTGTAGTCATCCTTGAAGGTGACAAAAAAACGATAACCAGTAATTGAGCTCACCTGCATGGGTCCAGAGACATCGGAATGAAAAAATTCGCCAGAGCGTCGAGCACGCGGACGAACTCCATGACGCTTCGGGAATGGAACACGATGACTCTTGCCATAAGCGCAACCACGGCAGACTGGGGCAGTTGTTGATGAAAGAGAAGTGATGACTGTAACCACGTGTTGAGCAGCCATGCGGCGCACTGTGTCAAAAGACACATGACCAAGCCTCTCATGCCACCGTTGAAAGAGAATGGTCGCCTTGCTTAATTGGCTGGAGTCACCACCTGTCGTGGTAGTGAGATGCGCACTACTAGTTCCAGTGTGAGGAGTAATGTGAAGGTGCCAAAGGTTGTCACACTTCGAGCCTGTCATAATAAGCCTGCCATGACCATAATCAGAGAATAATTTGCATTCATCCCTGATATGAACGATAGCAACCTTGTTTGCAGTAAGCTGAGATACTGAGATCAAATTCCTGCGGAGCTCCGGAACATACAGTACATTCTTAAACCGCAGAGGAGAGATAGCACCGTTCACATGTGAGTGAACAAGAACGTCACCAATGCCCCTCACCCAGAGTTGATGATCATTTGCAGTAGTAACAGACCAACAGAATTCAGGAATCGACTCGAAATCCATAAACTATCCCCGTTTGTCTGTCATGTGTTCACTCGCGCCAGAATCAGCTATCCATACAGAATCAGTAAGAAGAGAGGAAACACAATAAGCATCACTCGAAGAGTGATTGAAATCGTCTTCCTCAGAGTCCGATGGAAGCACATGAGTTGCTGTGGCATGAGCATGACTCTTTTTCCGAGAGAATTTCTCAGTAGGACGATGATGCTTAGAACGAGCTCTAACAGGAGAGATAGAATTGTCACCACTAGATACATGGTTCTGAGGACATTCAGCAGAGAAATGGCCTTTTTTACCACAAGTGTTGCAGCGTGAAATGGCCTTCAGCTTTGCAAGACGTTCAACTTTCTTTTTCTTCTGCTCAGTCGTGAGATTGGAACGAGAGGAGCGACTAGAGCTGCTGAAAAATGCCTTCTCAGCCTGAATGTCACTAAGTCCTGCTCGCTCCTTCAAATGATTCTCCCTCTTAACAAGTCTGGATTGAAAAGAAAGTAAGGTCTGCTCCGCTAATGGTACACTGTCCCAGGTAAGAAGAAGCGAGTCATAGCTCGGAGGTAAACCGCACTTAATCTTGCTGAGAACTTGTCTCTCTGAAATGCTTTGACCTAAGTCATTAAGTTGCTTAGCAAGCTTTTGCACCTTACTGACAAACACCGCAATAGAATCACTCTCACCGAGTTTGCAGCTGTAGTATTTTTCTTGAAGAGAAATGATGCATTCCTGTGAGTGTAGCTGGTGATAGGCAGCTAGTTGCATCCACATAGCATTAGAGGTGGAGCAATGTATAACTTCATCTCTATATCGGCTGGAAATAGCAGAGAGAATCGCAACAATGGCTTGTTTATCTCGCTTTTCCCACCGTGCTCTATCCTCATCACTCTCACAGGCACTCTTTGTCTCTGTTCCACTAACAATACCAAAAAGCTCACGAGATTGAAAGATGAACGTCATGTGCATTCTCCATACAGGAAAATTCGATCCATCGTAGCGTTCAACGCTGACAGTGTCCTTACTGATCAATCGCTCATCGAGATCAGCCATGCTTAGGTGAGTTGAAGGATTACTGGACTAACCTCTTACACATACACAAATACTTAGCGCTCAAACATAAACCCTAACGCTTCACAACCAAAATGCAGCCATGGTGTAAACAATCAAAAAGCCCATAACCTATTGAACTGAGTAAAAGTACCAGACTCCCTTCGCACACACACTCGCATTACTCATGATATACAACGAATTACAGACGCCAGGCCATTGATGCTCTGGACACGTCTCTTTTTAATTCACTAACCATGTACACAAAGACAAAGTGTCACAGCAAGTGCACGACAGCACCTAAGTACCGCTCTCATGAGAGAGACGACATAAGTGCTGTACACGTACCCTACATCCTCAGATGGATACAAATGTACACCTACGCTAAATCTTCAGATGCTATATCTACACTAAAGCTAGATCAACATCTATACTAATTCGTGCCAATATCTACGTGTGCTCAACAATATGCTTTATCTACGAGTGAAAGAGCTGTCAATGTATAGCTATGCTGTATCTACCAATAGAATACAATGGATTTGATTTTGTGGCCATTCTGCACATGAATATGAGCAATATCCAGCATGCATTAGAATTTTGCAGCAATATGCGATGTAAGACAATCGAGAGGCTCTGGACTCAGCAATGTGCGATTGGTTTCGAGTGGCACTTTTGCACTTTGATATGGAGTAAATTCAAGGACGATCTGTAGACCCACTTGTACTCCTGGTCCAAAACTAGTGTTGCTCGATGCCAATTCAGAGATGTGGAGTGCGCCAATCTAGCCAGTCAAGCTGGTTGCAATGTAACATCCATCGTTATCAATTTGGTGATTACAGCTGACTTTGACAAATTCGTACATGTCAAGTGCAGCTGCATGACTTCTCAACGTCCGCCAGCGTGATTTGCTAACAAGTTTCGAGCGCAAGGTGACATGCGGACGCGTTGGGATTGATGGAATAATCTGTCGGTGACATGTGCTGCTAAAACATTGTGTGTGGATCCAGCCGTTCCCGATTGGGCAAGGGCAATCCTTTGTTGAGTAAGTATATGTAAATGCTAGAAAATTTATCTTTCCCATATATGCTTTATATACGTGATATTTACTTCAGATACTCATCATATACTTTGTACACCCAGAATATCCTAGTGTGTGGATTGCTCTTCATACAGTTGTTGTTCTTCTATAGTATAGTATCACACAAACTGATGATATCATTCTGTTTATTATTGTAAAAACACTTCCTACGGACGATTGTACCCTTATAATAAAAATGTGTCGAAGGTGCTTCTCTTCCCACAAAGTGAATACAGTCTTCAAGGCAAACACAGTCTTCTTTACTTTGAAGAAGCTCTTCCCAGCTCCTCAAGACGTTCGTGGCATACTTGGGCCAATGTCCGAATTCTACTTGTGTCTGATTCCACAAATACTGCGTTTATCGGTGGAATGTTGTTGCTGGCCACAACCCCAGTAGCGTTCATCGGTGGAATGTTATTGCTGGCTACAACCCTAGAAGTGCAAACCAGTTAAAAGAACGTCCTTCGTTAGTGCTGGAAAATCAACCAGTACAAAACTCATGATCGAAATTTTGTGTGAACTTGCATCAAAAAGGCCGGAGAGGACACCAAGATGCAATGAAATATATAAGGACGCTATCAATGTTCATCAATCAAGATAATCCTCAAACCTCAGATCTCATATACTACTACAACGGACTGTGATTATCGACATATATGATTGACACATAACTGTTTGTTACCTGGGAGGAAAGAGGGAACGTGGACGGCGAACAGCCTCCGGAAAGTGGAGGGCTTGTGCCGTGTAGTCGGCCTTGTCAGCTGGAACATCAGCATGATACAACGTATGTCAATCGACAACCGGATCCAAAGATCTACTTTTCAAGGTTTTGAGTAACTTGGTGAGTGACCATTTAATATCTTCATCTTCAATGCAGAGTTTCTATAACTCCAACATTACTCCTAGCGTCTAAAAAAACCTCAACAATGCATTCATGATATTCCATGACCAGATTACAACTTGGCCAGATCCATCATTCTGATCATGTACCAATCGGACGCTACAGTATTATGACAGCATGTATCAAACGCTACACACACGACAAGTATCACTAGCGCAATGGATCCTTCACAAAAACCCAAGTGAACCTACCAAAGCAAACTACAGGAAAACCACAAACCTGAAGAGCCCGCTCCGGATGAGGATGCCATTGTGACCCAGAAAGTGGTCCTAAGCTCAAACCTCACGAGTCTCGCACCACCTGCACAGTCTACGGGGAGTCGTTGAACTGGTTAGAAAGCTTGCGCTTTTTCAATCTCTCGTGCAACAATCATGGATGTCCTGTCAACCTGAATTCGCCACCTCTCTGCAATCTATTCAGAGCAGAAAGAAAAAACTATTCTTATTCAACCAAACATAGTTGTAAAAAGCAGAATTCACCCAATCCCTGCAATCTACCTAGCGCTCATATTGCTGCAGTGCGCATCATTCGCGCACTGCAGCGAAATGATCAAGGTTGTGATCATTCGCGCCTTGCAACCATCACAGAATTCAAAGTGAATCAAACGACAACACATCACGACAAGACCGCAAACCTGCACAGCCGGGTCGCCCCCACGGCGCTTCAAAAACGCAGCCACCCACAGCGCAATCTCGCTCGCTGCACCACCTGCACACACTGGCTGCAAGGAGTCATTGAGCTGGTTCAAATGTATGCGCGTCTCAATTCCTCACGACAACCATGCAAGCTCTGCAAACCTCAATCCACCGTCTCCCTGCAAGCTCACGAGAGCGAAAAATCTATACTAGTCTCACAAAGGTCCAAAAAGCAGATCTCACCGTTTCGCTCCAATCTAACTTGCAACAAACACTTCTAAAAACCTGAATTCAACATCTCCCTGCAACCTAACCTCAACATTCTCAACCGAATAGACGAGAAGAAGCACTCCGAGCACTCACCTGCTCCCGATCCGAATCGCAATGCAACAAGTCCGAAGTAAGCCAGAACAGGACAAGTGATGGAGCGGAGCCAAGACGAAGCAAGGGAGAGGAGAGTGAAAATGAGGAGGGCCCATGCACACTCGGCCCATTTTATTCAGGTCTGTGCATGTCGAGTCTCGAGGGCATTATTTATTGCAGCTATGTTTTCGGGCACCGCCAACTGTTGTGCCTCGTCGGTAGGATGCAGTGTATCCGGATATCAACCCGGCGGTGTACGCCCCAGGACCGTATAGTATAATAGATTGTACGACCTATCATGTTATTATCAAGAATTTAGGAAATTCCGTAATCTATGATTGAAGGTCTGACCGTCCGAACATATTGCAAATCATGTATTTCTAGCCTTATTTGTGGAAAGCTATTGCAAATCATAGTATCGTAATTCATAGTACGTTTCAACAAATCCTGAAGAATTTTAAGTAAATATGCACGATTGCCTTAACTCTTATCAGAAATCTTAGAACTGGAAGAATTTTAATTCCTCTCATGGTGCACAGGTATGTCGAGGTTAAGAGGTTACAGTCTGATGTGATGCGTAGCACATATGGCTGTCGCTCAACGTCCGAGCTGTGTCTTCTGTTGGGGCCACGTCCTACATCCCGTCCCTTACCAATCCAACTCTCACCAATCTTCCTTCTTGGAAACCTGGTCGAACCAACGTGACAGCCACATGGCTTTTCTTCATCTTACTAAACAGTCAACTACGTGTTAACAACGTAAGAGGGGGAGGACCTCTACTAGACGGGTAGGACCTCTACTAGACGGGCAAGTTTGATGGACGTGCAAACGGGATGTTCGCCCAATATGACAACCCTGCTTTGGATATCCCACAAACTCATTTGCACTAGTAGAAAACATCTACTCTCACTCCTCCACCTCATAGGTTGGAGAATATTTTGGAACAACCCATCTCATCTTGATACAAGTTCGTAGAAACATATATGGCAATAATCTAAGCCTATATCCGTTCATTATTTTCTTAGAACGACTACTCAGATGAATGCAAAGGGAAAATAATGGCTACTGTACCTTTGGAACATCAGAAGTCACAAAAAAATAGGCCACCTGTGACCTACGCCAATGACCTTGCCATTATAACTTGAAACCTTTTATCAATGCATATCCAATTTAATAAAATAGGCAAATACAAAAGTGCACAATGCAACTTTGACACACATGTATGTGGAAAGCAAGTTGCTACCTGCAAACTCCATCAATGGCTTCTCCAATCCATGGAAAGTAGGAATGCCATGGCCAAGGCCAAGTGCATTTCAGAGGGCCACCCAACCCCGCTTGCCTACTTTGGTTAGTGGAGTAAGTCCGGGCCCTAGCAAGACGTCCACACCACAACCATCCGTCTACGCCTTGCACCTTCGTACGCGCCAAGATGTCTGCGCTCTATGATTCCGTCCCTGCATGACGTCCACACCTTGCCTAGACATCTAGGCCATGTTCAGACCTCCGTGCCGAGACGTTCACGCCGTGCCCAAATGTCCGTGCTTTGCCCTTCTTGTTGCGACCTGACGCCCTCGTCCACCGTTCTGTATGCTTAGAATCTTGATGTTATCTAGTTGCTTTTCATTCATCATTCATTCATCCATCTGTCAAGTGTATATATGTCACTCTCTCTCAGTAAAGGTTACGTCTTCACAGTTTATCAACAGTGGTGCTTCGTGAGTTACTGCAGTTACAATTTGTCAACATGGTATCAGAGCGACACTTAGAATAGAGTAGTACTATGACTACGATGAGAGATAGGTGAGAAGATCTTCTTTGTGACGTAGAGAGAGAGCTCAGTGGAAGCGTTGCTCCTGAAGGCTCCGAAGAAAGATCAGTGCAATTCCTAGTTGAGAAGTAGAGGAAGAGAGCTCAGTAGAAGCGTTGCTCTTGAAAGGCTCGAGAGAAAGAGTAGAAAGATCAAGAGAGAGATTAGTGAAAGTTGATAGAGAAACTCATCCAGAAAGTGAGAAACCATGACAGAGACAGGCATTGTAAGAGAGAACGATAAGCTCAAAGGTATGGAGAACTTCTATGTATGGAGTCTCAAGATGCGCGCCATCCTTCGCGCAGAGGGTCACTGGGGAGTTACAGAAACTGAACAGACGCCAACAGTTTTTCCAGCAACCGTTGACAGTGAAGTTTTTTCTGAAGCTCAATTGAAGAAAAAGAAGGCTCTTGCATGTAGACTGATTTTATTGTCACTTGCAGATGATCTTGTTGACACTGTATCAAATTTTACAGATCCTGCAAAGGCTTGGAAAGCTTTAAAGGACTAGTTCTCTTCTGGAGATCAATCGCAACTACTTACCTTAATGGGACAGTTATAGACCATTAAGATGAGCGAAGGAGGATCTGTTGAAGGATACATCAAGAACGCACGAGAAGTACGTAATAGACTCAGCAGCATGGGAGAGCAGGTATCTGATCGAAATCTGAACCAGATTGTACTCAATGGTTTGCCTCGCTCCTTTGAAGGTACGATTCAGACTCTCACTCATCTGGATCCAAACATGACTTTTGAAAAACTTTGCTCAATGCTGTTATCGGAGCATCATCGCCGACAATACCGCACACAATTACTTGGAGACGAAGAAGCTTTGGCTACAAGCTTTAGACACTATCAGCCATTTGGAGGGCACAACCGTGGCCGAGGCGGAAGATGGAGCCCAGGCCGTTTTGGACGAGGTGGACGCTTCTCCGGTGGTAGGTGGGCCTACAATCGCCCACCAAACCCTGCTACCGCTGCGCCGAACTCCATGAATCTAGCAGCTTATTACCAACCTTCAAGATCGATGCCGCAGCGACCTGGACAACATCGACCACTGAGAACGCACATCGTCTGCTACGCATGTGGGAAACCTGGGCATATTGCGCGCGAATGCAACATCGCACCACCAAATGAAGGGACAACATATGCATATTCAGCAGAGATGTTTGAGAATTATCATGATCATAGTTACAATCAGTATTATGAACCGCAGTATTATGAACCGCAGTATTATGAATCGCAGTATTATGAACCGCAATATTACGAGGGATATAATCCATGGTATGTAGACAGTGGCGCCACAACACATATAGCGTCAGACATGAGCAAACTAGACGAACAACCAAGTACTTCTGGCTTGCAGCACTGTGATGTCAAAACAGGCGGTGGCGAATCACACACTGTGAAAGGATCTGGAACTTCCACAATTCGCACGAACAATGGTAAAATAAAGCTTGAGAATGTTTGCTACGTACCGTCTATGAAGAAGAATCTTGTCTCAGTAGGCTCCATTACAGATACAGGCTACACAGTATTGTTTTCAGCTACAAACTGTTGGATACTTAATGGTGAAAATATCATGGTGACAGGGTTTAGAGACAAGACCAATGGTTTATATTCATTTCAAGAACTTGGTTCAAACACATTTCATGCACTGTCATCAGAAACCAAAGATGATACGGATACTTGGCATCGCCGATTAGGTCACCTCAGTTACTCAAGTTTGAGTCATTTATCAAAATCAAATCATGTTAGAGGACTTCCCAACATCAATGTCAAGCAACATATATGCCAATGTTGTTTGGAAGGAAGACAACATCGTGAACGGTTTCCACGTCATTCTGAGACAAGAGCTGCACAACCAAGTGAATATATTCACACCGACGTGATCGGCCCATTGCAAAGACCATCTCTGGGTGGTTCAGTATACATATTAGTATTTACAGATGACTTTTCACGCAAGAGTTGGGTTTATTTCATGAAACACAAAAGTGAGACATTTGATAAATTTCGTATCTTCAGAGCGAAACTTGCATCAGAGACAGGCAACACTTTGAAAACATTGCGCTCGGATAGAGGAGGCGAATACTTGTCAGACGAATTCAATTATTACTGCTCGAGGCTTGGCATTCATCGTGATCTTACGCAAGCAAAGACGCCGCAACAAAATGGTGTAGCAGAATGTCGAAATCGCACACTATTGGAACGCGCAAGAAGTATTGCATCTGACAGAAAACTGCCTTATTTTTTGTGGACTGAAGCAGTCAGTGCGGCCAACTTTCTCATCAATCACAGTCCAACGCGCGCAAACTCAGGAGTCCCTCCCCAAGTTAAATACTCAGGTAATATGATTGACCTTGACAAATTAAAGATCTTTGGATCCGTCGCGCATGTTCATATTCCAGATAGTGACAGAAAGAAGCTGGACAGCAAATCCAAGAGATGCATGTTTACAGGGTATGACGAATCCACCAAGGCTTATAGATTATATGATCCAAGCATCCGAAAAATCATAATTAGTCGAGATGTGGTAATTAATGAGGCACAGGTTGGGTACGGTTTTTTGTTCTCGGGGCAACTTGATGAAGACCTGGCCACTTCACACATGCCAGCCGCCTCTGTCTTAACAGCACCTGAACCTGACGAATGCACGTCAACAGTACCCCACTTTTCATAACCAGATGAGCATCACGAGACACTTCGTCAGCTTGACCACGACCAGTTTGTCAGCTCCTCGTAGACTGCCAGCTACACGAGGACTCCTAGCCCACTTACCAACGCGCCACTCCCTGCCAACTCCTTGCAAGCCCCGTCACCTTGACATAACTCCCAGTGTTCCTCAAGCCATCCAACCTGCCGCTGACATCAATCTACGCCTCTCACCGCTACCTACCGCCGTCGAGACTGACGTTGTCTCTGCTAGCCGAAACCCCTCTCGCCAGCGCCAACCTTCAATACGACTCCGAGATCATTGGACATTCATTGCAGATTATTCACCTAAACCATCCTCCTATCAAGATGCAATCCAGGAGAAGGGCTGGAGGCAAGCGATTCAAAAAGAAGTGGATTCGATCATTTCAAATCAGACATGGGATGTCATTGATAGACTAGTAGACAAAAATCCAATCACAGCCAAGTGGATTTTTAAAGTCAAGCAAAGTGGGGATATACCAAAACTGAAAGCACGAATTGTAGCCCGTGGTTTTCAGCAACAAGCCGGTGTAGATTACCAAGACATTTTTGCGCCTGTAGTAAGATGGTCTACTATTCGTACTGTCCTCGCCTTAGCAGCGAAGAATAATTGGCCGCTTCACCAGCTTGATGTTATCACCGCTTTTCTCAACGGAAAATTGAACGAGACTATTGTGATGGAAATCCCATAAGGGTTTCCCGGCGCAGGTGATCCCTCAAAAGTATGTAGAATCAAAAGAGCTCTCTATGGTTTAAAGCAGGCTCCCAAAGCCTGGTATGAGAGAATAGATTCTTGGCTTCTTTCTCAAGGCTTAACTCGCAGCCAATCCGACCCCAACATGTACTATGGCAAGAGAAATGGCAAACAAATTATTAAACTGTTGTACGTGGATGATCTTCTCATAACCGGCGATGACCACGAGCGCATCAGTCAATTGAAAGCAGCTCTCAAACGAGAGTTTGCCATGACAGATCTAGGGGAAGCGGGACTTTATTTGGGAGCAGAAATCACTAGGTACAAAAATGGAATATTGATCACTCAAACCAATTACATCAGAACACTGCTAGCCAAGTTTAATCTGCAAAATTGCAACCCATGCAGATTGCCAATGGACCCTAATATACTACTTCAACGTCATATGGGCACACCATTGATTGATCCTCAACCATACCGCTCATTAATAGGAAGTCTCATATACCTTACCAACACTAGAGCTGATATTTCCTATGCCGTTAGCTGCGTTGCCAAGTACATGGACTCTCCTGAAGAAGTCCACTACCAAGCTGCAAAGAAAATACTTCGCTATCTAGCAGGTACCATGGATTATGGACTCTTTCTCTCTTCTGATGACTCCGATTTATTCCACACCTATGCAGATGCAGATTGGAGGAGGGATCTAGACACCCGCAGATCAACATCCGGTATCCTTCATAAACTCGGCAATTCTAGCATCTTCTGGACTAGCAAACTGCAGCCCACTAGTTCCTTATCTACAACAGAGGCTGAATATAGGGTGTTAACAGATGCAGCTAAAGACATTCTATACTTTCGAAGACTTCTGCTTGAGCTCGGACTTAGCATACAGGACGCAACTCCACTCATGTCAGACAACCAATCATGTATAAAACTTGTCCACAATCCTGTAATGCACTCCCGGACCAAACATATAGGAATACAGGAACACTTCATTAGAGAAACTCAACAAAATGGTGACATACAGGTGCTCTATACTCCTACAGAAACTCAAGTGGCAGATTTCCTAACCAAACCCCTTCCCTTTATGAAATTCTCAACCGACCGCGTCAATGCTGGAATTATTTCTGCTCAAACTCTAGCTTAGCCTTCACCCACGTTGGAGTTCGAAAACCATCGATCCACAACCCTCTTCGTGTAGACTTTTGCTTGAAATCAGGGGTCTTAGGATTCAACTTCGTACTCCTATTATCCCACCATTCACCAGGGTTGTCAAAATACTCCAACCATGCTCGCTCCTCACTGTCAACTGTGCTGCTTACGTACGAAACCCTAGAGGAGCTTGCTGCCGACTCTTCCATCATCTCTTCATGAGGCCGTCGAATTGCTGTACTCACCCAGAAGAAACAGGTACTTAGGACTCCGTCGCAGATTCGCCGCAAGATGACCGCAATCAACCATAGCACAATGAGCAAGATCTCCACCTGCATGCAACCTCCGACACATCAGCAAACAAAAACAACCTGGAACACCTTCCAGACCACAAACACTCACCACTGACAACTTCTCAGCGTGCTCCCTGAGCACCACCGCTGTCTCCTCCGACATCGCGCGAAATCTCGACTCATCCCCTCTCTCCTTCCTTCCAACGTCGATATTCAAGTGACTACTCTCGTCACAACAACTCAAGATGTGGCCGAGAGTGAGGGAGGGTATTGCGACCTGACGCCCTCGTCCACCGTTCTGTATGCTTAGAATCTTGATGTTATCTAGTTGCTTTTCATCCATCATTCATTCATCCATCTCTCAAGTGTATATATGTCAGTCTCTCTCAGTAAAGGTTACGTCTTCACAATTTATCAACAGTGGTGCTTCGTGAGTTACTGCAGTCACAGTTTGTTAACACTTCTATCCGCGCCTGACATCCGTGCCGTGTCTTCCGTCGGCGCCCTGTCTCATGTCTCCGCCCCAACCAATCTCATCCCCGCCCAAAGCCCTTCCTCGGAGCCTGGTCGCGCCAATGTGGGTGCCTCACAGCCTTATTTTAATTTTTTACCTTCTCAAACAGTCAACGACGTGTTGACTACATCCAAAGCGGGACCCTTACCAAACGGGCAAACCAGACGTTTGCCGAGTATGACAACCCTGGGCGATTGCACACCGACCGGGGGGTAAATTGGGCGACCCCTAATTTATCCGAGTTCGAACGACGTCGCGAACGAAACGAACGTCTAGGGCCCTGGATTTCGGACATATGTGATCTCTCGCGGTAATGTGCATTGATGATGGACACAATTATATGCATAAAGATCAAGAATATTTCCATGTTCTCAATCTCACTAAAACAACCATTTGTGCATGTCAAATTTGTAGCAAAAATTGCATCATGTCATTGTAATCAAAGTGTGTTAAGCATAAATGAGGTTGAAAGATGATTCATTTTAGTCAAAATGTTTCTCAATCTAACTAACATCATTCAACTCATAATATGGTAGCCACATTAGTTACTCAAAATATAATTTGAATCACCAAATGAATTGGCTTATATTGTAGTAGAATATAAGACAAGTATGGCTTACGGTAGATTAGTGATTTCATACTCAATTTGGAAGTTACTATAATACTATATCACTATATTTCGTTGAATTTGCAGAAGGTATGTTTGTAATGAACAACTAATTGTTTAATATGATCATGTACTATTGTTGAAATGATAAAATTAAACACTTTATTTACACCACCCTTTCTACTTCTCCTTTTCTTCTTCTTTTTTGAAAGACAAATTATCAAACTCGCTTTGTACTCTTGGTATGACATGAATTTAAGGAGTTGTATTCTATTTCGAGCACCTCCACCGGTTGGCAAACCCGGTGGAGGCTTAGAGGGATGCTTTTGGACAATGTGTTAGCGAGAGTTCTTTAGGTTTCCCCACCGGTTACCCACTTGCACCGATTCCAGACAACAGCGGCAAATCCAGAGAATCTAGATTGCGCTTAACAGAAACTAGTGGAGATGAAGGAGGTCAAAATTCCTGAGAAAATGGCATTCAAATCATAAAAGACAAAGTTCACTGTATATGCTTTCCTGTTCACTGTATGTTTGTCCGTTCACTGTGTCTGTTTTCCTGATGAATGTTTACAGCGCGACTCCAGGTATACGAGCTTACTTGAGCTTGAGAGGATCGCAAATAAGGCCTTCGAGATCATATTCTTTTATCCTCTTCCTGCAACAGACAGAATATACAACCACTGTATGGTTTCTTCGAAACACTAAGAATGGCGATATCATTAATTCATGTCACAAGACTTAGGACATTATAATAACACCAATAGTGCTACGCATCACATCACACTATATCCTCTTAACCACGACATACCTGTGCACTATGAGAGGAACTAAAATTCTTCCAACTTTGAGGTTCCTGATAAGAGGTAAGGGCCGTAAGGTAAGGCAATCGTGCACATTTACTTAAAATTCTTCAGGATTTGTTGAAACGTACTATGATTTACGATACTATGATTTGCAATAGCTTTCCACAAATAAGGCTAGAAATACATGATTTGCAATATGTTCGGACGGTCAGACCTTGAATCATAGATTACGGAATTTCCGAAATTCTTGATAATAACATGATAGGTCGTACAATCTATTACACTATGCGGTCGAGGGGCGTACACCGCCGGGTTGATATCCGGATACACCGCATCCTACCGACGAGGCACAACAGTTGGCGGTGCCCGAAAACATAACTGCAATAAATAATGCCCTCGAGACTCGACATGCACAGACCTGAATAAAATGGGCCGAGTTTGCATGGGCCCTCCTCATTTTCACTCTCCTCTCCCTTGCTTCGTCTTGGCTCCGCTCCATCACTTGTCCTGTTCTGGCTTACTTCGGACTTGTTGCATTGCGATTCGGATCGGGAGCAGGTGAGTGCTCGGAGTGCTTCTTCTCGTCTATTCGGTTGAGAATGTTGAGGTTAGGTTGCAGGGAGATGTTGAATTCAGGTTTTTAGAAGTGTTTGTTGCAAGTTAGATTGGAGCGAAACGGTGAGATCTGCTTTTTGGACCTTTGTGAGACTGGTATAGGATTTTCGCTCTCGTGAGCTTGCAGTGAGGCTGTGCATTGAGGTTTGCAGAGCTATCATGGTTGTCGTAAGGGATTGAGACGCGCATACATTCGAACCAGCTCAATGACTCCCGGTAGCTGGTGTGTGCAGGTGGTGCAGCGAGCGAGAGTGCGCTGTGGGAGGCTGCATTTTTTAAGCGCCGTGGGCCCGACCCGACTGTGCAGGTTTGCGGTCTTGTCGTGGTGTGTTGTTGTTTGATTCGCTTTGGATTCTGTGATGGTTGCAAGGCGCGAATGATCACCACGCTGATCATTTCGCAGCAGTGCGCGAATGATGCGCACTGCAGTAACATTTGCGCTAGGCAGATTGCAGCTTCGAATGGATAAATTCTGCTTTTTACAACCATGCCTGGTTGAATAAGACTAGCTTAGATTACTCTGCTCTGATTAGATTGCGGAGAGGCAGGTAAGCAGGACTTTCATGATTGTTGCACGAGGGATTGAAACGCGCAAGCTTTCTAACCAGTTCAACTGCTCCTGGTCAAGTGTGCAGGTGGTGCGAGACTCGTGAGGTTTGAAGTTAGGACCACTTGCTGGGTTAGAATGGCATCCTCATCCGGAGCGGGCTCTTCAGGTTTGTGGTCTAGCTGTAGTTTGCTTTTGTAGACTCACTTGGGATTTTGTGAAGGATCCATTGCGCTAGTGATACTTGTCGTGTGTGTAGCGTTTGATTCATGCTGTCATAATACTGTAGCCTCCGATTGGTACATGATCAGAATGATGGATCTGGCCAAGTTGTAATCTGGTCATGGAATATCATGAATGCATTGTTGAGGTTTTTTTAGACGCTAGGAGTAATGTTGGAGTTATAGAAACTCTGCATTGAAGATGAAGATATTAAATGGTCACTCACCAAGTTACTCAAAACCTTGAAAAGTAGATCTTTGGATCCGGTTGTCGATTGACATACGTTGTATCATGCTGATGTTCCAGCTGACAAGGCCGACTACACGGCACAAGCCCTCCACTTTCCGGAGGCTGTTCGCCGTCCACGTTCCCTCTTTCCTCCCAGGTAACAAACAGTTATGTGTCAATCATATATGTCGATAATCACAGTCCGTTGTAGTAGTATATGAGATCTGAGGTTTGAGGATTATCTTGATTGATGAACATTGATAGCGTCCTTATATATTTCATTGCATCTTGGTGTCCTCTCCGGCCTTTTTGATGCAAGTTCACACAAAATTTCGATCATGAGTTTTGTACTGGTTGATTTTCCAGCACTAACGAAGGACGTTCTTTTAACTGGTTTGCACTTCTAGGGTTGTAGCCAGCAATAACATTCCACCGATGAACGCTACTGGGGTTGTGGCCAGCAACAACATTCCACCGATAAACGCAGTATTTGTGGAATCAGACACAAGTAGAATTCGGACATTGGCCCAAGTATGCCACGAACGTCTTGAGGAGCTGGGAAGAGCTTCTTCAAAGTAAAGAAGACTGTGTTTGCCTTGAAGACTGTATTCACTTTGTGGGAAGAGAAGCACCTTCGACACATTTTTATTATAAGGGTACAATCGTCCGTAGGAAGTGTTTTTACAATAATAAACAGAATGATATCATCAGTTTGTGTGATACTATACTATAGAAGAACAACAACTGTATGAAGAGCAATCCACACACTAGGATATTCTGGGTGTACAAAGTATATGATGAGTATCTGAAGTAAATATCACGTATATAAAGCATATATGGGAAAGATAAATTTTCTAGCATTTACATATACTTACTCAACAAAGGATTGCCCTTGCCCAATCGGGAACGGCTGGATCCACACACAATGTTTTAGCAGCACATGTCACCGACAGATTATTCCATCAATCCCAACGCGTCCGCATGTCACCTTGCGCTCGAAACTTGTTAGCAAATCACGCTGGCGGACGTTGAGAAGTCATGCAGCTGCACTTGACATGTACGAATTTGTCAAAGTCAGCTGTAATCACCAAATTGATAACGATGGATGTTACATTGCAACCAGCTTGACTGGCTAGATTGGCGCACTCCACATCTCTGAATTGGCATCGAGCAACACTAGTTTTGGACCAGGAGTACAAGTGGGTCTACAGATCGTCCTTGAATTTACTCCATATCAAAGTGCAAAAGTGCCACTCGAAACCAATCGCACATTGCTGAGTCCAGAGCCTCTCGATTGTCTTACATCGCATATTGCTGCAAAATTCTAATGCATGCTGGATATTGCTCATATTCATGTGCAGAATGGCCACAAAATCAAATCCATTGTATTCACTCACCAGCTATCGTTTCTCCAGTATTCATGGCGCACATTGTCCTCTCTGTTTCAAAAACCAGTGTGCGGAAAGTGCTATATCTTACATAGAACATGATGGAGATCCAGAAGTCCATCTGTTAGATGCATGAACGTTACAGTGTGCCTCGATCTGTAACAATGGAAATAATAAGAGATTTGTACTGGCACTGGGATATCCTTGAGTTCAACTCTGCGAGTAGCACCACCATCGAAAGAGCTGATACTGTGTGAAAGCAGCAAATGAGAAAACATGAGGTTATTTGTAAACTCAACTTTAAGCCACATGGCATTGATTTCAAATTTTCAATTGTGCGCCTCAATGGTGATTTCACTAGTGTGACTAGGCGGAAGCATGTTAGCTCATCACTCAGAATTGCATCACGTATAGAATTACAAGCTATAAGGTTTTGACTTGGCAGTGCCAAACACTTTGCCGGTCATATCACCATGAGCCGCTTAGGTCGGGAACATTTCCTTGCAGATTTACGCTAACACTTCCGCTCGTCGACCTCCTTTAACAAACCATACACTGAACAGTGGTTTTTAGGGTCACTCCTGACCCAATCTTGACATTGATCACGACCTCATGCAACTTCACATACAAACACAAAGAAGGATCCTCCTAGTTCTTGATGGTTACATGATAGGCTGTACTGTACAACTATTGTACTACGCAAACCAAGGGCGTACAGTGGGCTGATATATGGATGTGGTGCATCCCACTGACTAGGCTACACAACAGTTGTCGGTGCACAGACGTTGCAGACCATCGAGACTCGACATGCACAGACGGGGATAAAATGGGCCGAGTTTGTATGGCCCTCATTTTCACTGTCGTCTCATTTGCATCGCCTTGGCTCGATCAGCTGTTTTGTTTCAGGCTGCTAAGGACTTGTTGAATTGTGTTCCTCTACTTCATTGGGACGACCCTAAGACTCCACGGTCCAGGTTCTTTACACTGAGTCCATGAGAGATTTTGGGAACTTATTCTCGTCTTTTCGGTTGTTGTAGTTATAGAAACTCTGCGTTGAAGATGGTGATTTGAACTGGCCAACCACCAAGTTATCCAAATCGTTGACGAGTAGATCTTTGGATTCGGTTTGCCATTATTATACGTTGTATGCTGATTCTCAGAGGACGTCGTATAAGTCCTCCACTTTCCGGAGGCTGTTCGCCGACCCCGTTCAAACTGACCTCCCAGGTAAAGATATTTGCCTCGATCATAGATGTCGATATTCACAATCCGTTGTAGTAGTATTTGAAATCTGAGGTTTGAAAATCATCCTGATTGATGAACATTATTCTTAGCGTCCTTGTGGTATTCATTGCATTTTGGTGTCCTCTCCAACCTGCGTGATACAAGATCACAGAAATCGATTATGAGTTATGTACTGGTTGATTTTCGAACACTAAGGATCTTCTTTCACTGGTTTGCACTTCCAGGGTTAAAGGAAACGCCGGCGCCGGCAATAATATTCCCCCACAAACTCGGAGTTTGTTGACGCGGGCACAAGAAGGATTCGGGTCTTGGCTCAAGTATGCTGGGAATGTCTGCAAGACTTAGGAAAAGCTTCTTCTCCAAGCGATGCTGCGTGCAGCAGACTGTCCAGTTTGTAGACCTTCGTATATATAATTGCTGAACGAAGTCGTAATACTTGTAGTTAGGCTTCAATACATTCACATCAAATTCACTAATATAAAGCCACTTGGGTTGTAAAATTTAGTATTCAGTGCTGTTAAAATAAAACGAATGGGATCTATGTTAAAAGAATAGTGTTATAAGTCATAATGTAAAAACAGAAAAATGTAAAAAATTGAGCTCATATATTTAACGTCTGATTGACTTCACTAAAATTTATGTTTAGTGTAGTGGTACGAATAGTGTACTTACCCTACTACACTATTTGTAAAGAAGTTGACAATTGGTGTTAGCTACCAATGTCATTAATGTAACCTTCACTCAAACCCCAATCATTCCAGCCCATGCTTCTCTTCATTTGCAACTTTCAAATGGTCATAACTCATTCAAAACTTGTCCAAATTGGGCAAATGAGGTGTTTTTTAGCATGTACATTTTCTGTAGATGCCAAAAAACACCTCATATGTCCAATTCGGATTTATAATGAATGAGTTGTGGCCAAAGCTGCTGATAAGATACTCTGACAGCCCTCGACTGCTGGACCTTTTTTTATACTCCTACTATTGATACACAAAATGTGCACAAGTGAAAAAAATGATGTTGAAATCTTTACTAAAATTGACAAATAATGTAGTAGTTGGCATTTAGTGTAGGGTTTTTTCACTACACTAAATGCCTCGTTTGCAATTATTGGTGTATGGGTTCGCATTTAGTGTATACTACACTAAACATAAATTTTAGTGTAGTGGGTTCAAATTATATTCGAGCTTTTAGGATTGCATGACAGGTCATTGAGTGCGGATATTTGACCTCCACGAAATGTAGAAACCCAATTTATCCTAACACCATTCATTGCACAAGTTCACATTGAACAAATGTAATGGCTGCAAAAGTGGGTGTTTCTAGTACTAAGGTAGAGCAACCCATAACCATACCCCCATTCAAAACCGATATGTAGAGTATGTATGAAAATGTGAAGTATAACACAATCAATTCCAAAAAAACTTTTAAAAGTTCTAACCAAAAATACTAGTCAGTAGCAGCATTGCCACATTGTATTATGAAAGTGTGCAATTTTGGATTGCTCCACCTCACTTGAGATTGTCATTGGTGGCCTTGTCTCAAAAGTCGCAAAAGGGTGGTACGATTTTAGGTCATGTATATGTTGGTCATGCTGCATGCATAGCATGTCTTCTCCTTTTACTCACTATCATTTCTTAGCATTGCACAAAAGGATCATAGTAGACTTAGGATATTACTCACTTATGGGCAAAAATAGAAAATTCCAAAATAAATTGAAAAAAAAGTTTTTGAATGATTTTGATTGATTGGTGGAAGAAGTTAACTTGATTCTACATGTGAGCCTAATTTTTATGTTATTTAATTCCTTCTACATGGATGTTTTAAGAACGCAATACTTGAAAGCCTAATTTCATTTCGATACCAAAAATTTTGAATTTTGAATTTAGAGTTATTTCAAAGACGAACTAATTCATTGAAAATTAGAAGCACTTGTAGAATCAAGATTTGTGTCAACTTCTTCTACCAACCGACAAAAGTGCAAATATAATTAATTTTGAATTTTTATTGAATTCTCCATTATTTGCAATTTGAGTAAATAAAACTAAATATATTTACAAATGACAAATTGCCCTTGGAGGCTTGGATCCTAGGATCCATTAGTGATGTTAATCAATAAATTACAACAAATTCAATTGAATGTAACTCTCCACATCCATGTACCCTGAAAATAAATTTGTTCAAAAAATGAAACACTATGACATCAAAAGTGGGGTAACTTTAGTATAATTATACCCAATGGAGGATAGAAAATCCGACCCAACTCATGACAAGTAGCATATACTCTACAATACAGTAAGTACTGTAGAATATTTGAGATTCTACAGTACTTACTGATAGATTTGGTGGATTTTGGGCTTTTGAATTCTCTATTGATTTGGCATCTTTGAGATTAAACTTAAAAAAATGTTAGTTGAGTTTTATTTCCGATTCTTCATTTTTTGAATTTTTATATAATTTCTTTTGATATACAATTATTAGACCCTATTTGGCTTAAGGTATCAATTATAGGTCACTCCACTATATTCATTGAACAACTACTTACGCTTCCAACTTAGATTGAACAAATGAATAGAACTAATATGATACAAGTATTGGAATGCAATCAAACAATCAAGTTAAGAATTGGGGGAGTTCCGACTGATGATATAGGATTTTGTGATTCCAAATGGCCATGGTATGATGTTTATGATGGAAAGAAGAATGGACCAATAGACACGTACAAAGAGGCTTTAGAGCAAGAATTGATTCATACAATGCATGTACAATAGGGTCCAAGGCGGAATGGCGTTTTTGGTTTCCCAGTGGAAAAAAATTCAAGTCTGCCCACTTTGAAAGCCTCTGGAGAGATAAAAAATTGGTATTTTACCTTGAAATTTTTACCATGAACCTGAAATCAAGTTGTTAGTATGCCTGCCAAACTTCAAAGCCAAATAATTCACCAAAAAAAAGTTATTCAAAATCTACCAATATAGGTAGCCGTAGAAAAAGTTTCACTCCTACCAACTTTGACAGCCTCCCAAGAATTGAAAAAAAATTCCTTACTTTGATTTTTTTTTGGTAGAAACCAATTTGTGTTAGTAATATATGGTAAAAATCTCAAGTCTAAAAGATTAGTAAAAAGAAAGATATTCCCAATCTACCAACATGTGTTATGTTCAGGTATGCTTGTGGAAGTCATTTTCACTACAACCAACTTTGACACCCTCCCAATGGCTAAGAAATGGCCCATTTGCCATGAAATTCTTGTCACAAGATAAGCTACATGTTAATGACAAGTGTGCCAAAACTCAAGCTCGAAAAGCTCACACAAAAAAAATAACTCACAATCTACCGACATGTGTAATTGTGAAAAGCAATTTAAGAGCCTGTTGGGAATGTTCATGCTTAGAAGCATGGATAATTAGCTTATGGTATGAAATTGTCCTCATAATACAGTACCTACATAGAAATGCTTCTAAAAAATCAAGAACATCCAAATTTAATTGTGCGCACTTGTCACATCCCAATGAATACACTTGCTATTAAAGAATTTGAATACCACATACGCATGAAGGAGCTTTTGTTCTCTACATCAATGCTTGTTTTGGAAGTTGAATATCACAAGTGACTTGTAGAATGTGTGATGATTTGAGAGGGCTTATTTGAAAACAAAGGTATGCACATGGTGATGTAGGAGTAAGAGTATGCACATGAAGGTTCATTTGAGAGGAAAGGTCTACACATACTGGTTTGGGAGTGAAGGTATGCACAAGCTGATTTGGGAGGGGAGCATGTATGGACATGTGGTTAGGTAGTTAAAATTTTAGATCAAATTTTCAGATTTAAAGTTGTGATTGATGGCTATTCCAGATGAAATTCGTGCACGTATTGTGGGTTTGAGTGAGGGAGGGAAGAAAGGAGTTGAAATTGCAACTATTGTTGGAGTCCTTGTTAGAACAGTTCAGAGGTTGGTGAAGCAATTTGGAGAAAATGGAACCTACAAAAGCAAAACGTGTGCCAAAAAATATGGAAAAAAACTTAGTGATAGAGATGTTCCTGGTATAAAACGTGTTTTACAAGCTGATCGTCGCATCACGCTCTCTGACATTACTAATATGTGTCCTACTAAAGTATGTAGAAATACTATTTGAAAGGCTTTACATGATAGTGGCATTCACAATCGAATTGCAGTCAAAAAACCTTTTTTGACACCTCGCCACATGTCTCAACGATTGGCTTTTACTCAAAAGTATTGTAGATGGAGTGCAGAAGAGTGGGAGCATGTTGTTTGGACAGATGAGTCTACTTTTGAAGTTGGAAAAAACTCTAGACAAATTCATGTTTGGAGAACTGTGTATGAGCGCTATGCTTCAAGTTGTATAGTTCCAACTTTCAAGAGTGGGAGGACTTCTTTGATGATTTGGGGTGCATTTTTTGGAGGGCAGAAGTCACAACTTGTTTTTATGCCTAAAGATCGGCGCTTTGCAAAGGATTTTGTTGAAGTGGTTTACAATGGGGAGTTGCTTCATTTTATGGAAAAAATACCACAAGGATTACTCATGGAAGATGGTGCACCTGTCCATAGAAGCAAACTATGTGAAGAATGGAGGCAAGCTCACCATCTAGAGCTCCTTCTGCTATGTCATTCCATGCCTACTAGGTTACAAGCAGTGATAGAGGCAAGTGGAGGACATACACGTTGGTAGATTGTGAGTTATTTTTTTTGTGTGAGCTTTTTGAGCTTGAGTTCTGGCACATTTGTCATTAATATGTAGCTTATCTTGTGACAAGAATTTCATGGCAAATGGGCCATTTCTTAGCCATTGGGAGGGTGTCAAAGTTGGTTGTAGTGAAAATGACTTCCACAAGCATACCCCAACATAACACATGTTGGTAGATTGGGAATATCTTTTTTTTTACTAATCTTTTAGACTTGAGATTTTTACCATATATTACTAACACAAATTGGTTTTTACCAAAAAAAAATCAAAGTAAGGAATTTTTTTCAATTCTTGGGAGGCTGTCGAAGTTGGTAGGAGTGAAACTTTTTCTACGGCTACCTATATTGGTAGATTTTGAATAACTTTTTTTTGGTGAATTATTTGGCTTTGAAGTTTGGTAGGCATACTAACAACTTGATTTCAGGTTCATGGTAAAAATTTCAAGGTAAAATACCAATTTTTTATCTCTCCAGAGGCTTTCAAAGTGGGCAGACTTGAATTTTTTTCCACTGGGAAACCAAAAACGCCATTCCGCCTTGGACCCTACCGTACATATTTTCAAGTCTATAAGTTTGACTTCTCAAATAGAAAATAACTCTAAGTACATGTTCAAGAGTGTGCATAGTTGGCATATTTTGCAAGAATTATTTTTTTGAAGTGGTTGGCACAATCTCTAATCTTGAATTTGATCCACGACTTGTGAGCAACTTCAGAACGTCAATTAAACCAATATGAAACACATTCCAAAAGAATGTTAGAATTATAGAAGCATATTGGGCTTCAACTACTCCTAAAGAGTGTAAGAACTTAGATAGAAGCATGCATAAACACATTAGAGTTTCTATAGTTGCTAGGGCACGTGTATTGGTGCGAGTAAAACTAAGTTCTGGCTTGTATACCTACTTTCAAAGTTTCATTTTGTTTTTTTTAAAACAAATCTTAGAAGTAAGATCTTGACTTAAAGCAAGCCTTCATTTGGAAATCAAAGTTACTTTTGGTCAGTCACGTGGTTATAGTAGATATCTATTTGTGGCCACCCACTTTAAAACATGTTATCACACTTTGAAAATTCATAACTAATTCAATTTCATTTGGAATAATATAAAATTATTTGGGCTGTTATTTAATTCTATTGGTTATTACTGAAAAATAAATGTAATACTATTTGTTCTCTCCATATATGCACATTGCTTAACCTATTGGTTATGGAGAGCTTGTACCTAAAGCTCTAAGGTAGAGGCACTTAATTCCGATCAGTTAAGCCACTTGGGGACTCAAATGACATTGTATGTCAAAAACAATTGTGTAGAAAGATGCGGAATTAGGAATGAAATTCAACAAATATTTTTCAAATTTAATCTCAAAGATTTGCAATTGATATAGAATTAAGAAGCCCAGAAACCATTGGAGCCTATAATCAAAAGTGTAGAATAGGTGAGATTTGGTGCCTTCCTTTGCTCAATGCCAATAGGTGAGAGTGAGTAAAAAGATAGAAGACATGCCATAAAGAACCAACTCATGAAGACCGTACCCAATACCGATCGCCCTTGTTTGACTTTTGAGGCAAGGCCACCAATGAGAGCTCAATTGAGGTGGAGCAACCCAAAATTGCACACTTCATGACTTAATGCCGATAATGACTTGTGTTTTCAGATTTTGAGTTACCTGTTTTGGGTCGCTTCATGCATTTCATGAATTTACCATGTTCATGCAGTTACCAATTTCATGCACCATTCCATACATACTCTACTCATCGGAATTGGATGGCCGATCGGAATTGGGTGCCTCTACGTTAATGGTTGCTACAATCAGTAGCAACCATCAGTGGGGCTTCATATCATTTTATACTTACAACAAAATCACTCTAATTACAAACAATGTGTCATAAAAATTCATTTAAAAAACTTTAGGATTTGTTGAAACGTATTTGGATAATAGTGATTTACAAATAAGTTCCAGCAATATTCTAAAAATAAATTATTTGCAATATGATCTGGACTTGAATCTTAGATTACGAAAAATTTCCTAGATTCTTCATAACATCATGATACGCTGTGTGAACTATTGTACTATACGATAAAACTTGGGAGTACACCGGGCTGAAATGATATACGGATACGGTGCATTCCACTGACGAGGCAGCACAACAGTTGTCGGTGCACGAAAACATTTACGAGATTCGAGATTTAGCAATGCACAGACGTGAATAAAATGGGCCGAGTTTGTACAATCCTCCTCATTTTCATTGTCGTCGCACTTGCCTCGATCAGTTGTCTTGTTTCAGGTTGCTTACGACTTGTTGCATTGTGTTCGTCCAATTCTTAGGAGTTCAACAAACAACAAGAATATTAATCCAGGTTCGTGCGTATTGGACCGTTGTCTTATGATTCATGGAATTTTAGCTAGCGCTTTTCGAATCATCATATTCTCCAGTTCATGTCAGGGTGCGCTTTTGCTGCGCAGTACAAGTGCCCTCCTCAATATATCTCGACATGCAAAAGTTCGATCTCTATCTCATTGTCTTCAAGAAAATGAGCTTGGATGTTGTGCAGGAAGGGAAGAATTACCATTTCGGAAGTGGAAAACATGGCAAGGACGTCCATCGTCTTGGCCAGGTACCTGACGATCCCACCGAAGACTACGTCATCGTCCACCCATCCAGGGACGCCAGTCTCTACCTTTTGGGAATTCTCGGCTGATGACACTGCACAAGTCCGTCATTATCGAAATCCTCTTCGCTGTCGCCCGTCACTGAGACCTCGCAGGTAACATAGTCCTTTGAACACCATATTCGTTATATTGGGAAATTCCTTGATTTTGAAGGTGTTCATTTAGGTCTACCCAACCTAAATTGTTTGCCACACGTATTAATTTGGGAGACTAATAATCTCCCAATATAACGAATATGGTGTTTTTGTAGTAGCATATCAAGTCAAACTTTTGAAAATTGTCTCAAGTGATCACTGATAAACCTTTGATAGCGTCCATATTTGATAAACCTTCCTGGTATTTATTGCCACTTGGTGTCCTCTCCGACCATGTTTGATGGAAACAACAAACCCATCATGTGTACTTGATTTTTGCGCACTGACAAAGGACGTTGTTTTAACTTGGTTTGCACTGCCAGGGTTATACACAAGGCCACCGCCGGCATAATTGCGCCCGTAAACTCAGAGTTGAAGGATTTGGAGCCGACTCATTTGAAGATAAAGCTGAAATTGCACTTAAAAAAGACATTGAAATCCAAGGTGGGCGTTGAAGATGAGCCGCAAGACGTCGTGCACCCGAAGGTGATAAAGTTGAGAATCACTGGTCCTAAGTTGAAGAGTACCATAAGAGTAATCGACCCACTGGATCCGGACACATGCAGGCTTCGCATTTTGGCGGACATATGCAACGAGCATCTTCTGGCGTTAGGAAATGGTTCTTCTCCAAGCGAAAAACTATGAGTTTTAACTTTTGAACCTACTTTCATTATAGCTTAAGCCTTATCTTGTATGAGCATCCTTCTGTGTAACAGACGTCAATCATCTTGTTCACAGTTACATGGTTTACTGCAATTTAAACTTGTGCAAATTATGGATTTACGGATATATTGGGTTTCTACATTTCCTGGAGGCCAATTCTCCATATTCAAGGATGATCAGTGCGATCAATAAGCTCGAATATCATTTGAACCCACTACACTACAGTCGATCAGACGTTGAGTATATGAGCTCAGTTCCTGCCGAGTAGCAACCACCAAAGGGGCCTCTCCAAAATCACCCAGGAAATTCTCATGCATGAAGGAGCTCTGCACGATATTCTCCGGTTTCGCAACCACCACCTTGTAACAGTAACAGCTCTTCAACCCCGTCACGCCTCTGCAGTCAGAACACATCGATAACGTAAGATGACAAATTTAAAGAGTCGAAACTTAATCCCTGTCAAACAATACATGGATATGGCCGGCCTTTCACTTGGAAATAGCGGAAGGAGATAGTCATCATCCATTTCGACTCTCAAAGTTCGTGTCAATGACCGACTCCAGCAACTCATCTCCCAAGAGTCAAATGGAACTAAACTAGTACCTTCAGTTCCAACTGTGTGCATCCAGCCACGTTGTGCTCCTAGAAACGCACCTGCAGCAATCGTGCTCGTTGTCTTTGACAACATCAAAGTCCCACACGACCGTGAACTTTTGTGCCGAAACCACTAAGTGGCGTTCCTGCTTCCCCTCTTCCGTGACCTGCGAAGACGAAATTCGCGAACAGGTTAACGATAGTACTACAATGGAATCTAAGTACCGTTTCACGCGTCAGATGTACTGTTAGAACCAGATACTGTATAATCAGAACAGGGATATCCGGGACATGCGCGCCGGGTAATTTAAGGCTTACCCAAGAGAACTTGCCGCCATGCAACCTCTGTTGCTTGTCACCACGATTTGCATCCACTGGAAGAAGCTTCAGCAACCTCGGGGCGAACACTTGACCCCCCATACCGCGACCTGTAAAACCAGTCTTCAATGTCCCATATTTGTCCGTGTACGATGTGCTGATCAGGATCAAGTACGTATTGGTGGTGGCTAATACCCACTTCCCATCATACGTGACATCGATGTGCGTAATGGGAGACCGCAATGAAGGGAACGCAGTCTTTGCCTGTAGGTCAAGTTTGACATCCACCCGCCGATCAGTCAGACAACGATTACACTCGATCTTGTGGTACGAAAACTACTGTACCCCGGACATAGGAGGCAACCGAACCCAGGCGGAAGAAAACAATGTACTCACAGAAAGATGATGATGATGATGATGATGAATACCATTCTCATGCTCGTCGTCCCGTACAGCCTCACTTTGCCATCTTTGGACCCAACGACGATACTTCCATCTCCAGCTGTTGCGAAGCACTGGAAGTTGGTGCGTCTCCAAAACTGCGCGAACCACTGAAACAGTCAGGTTCGATATCGTAGACACATGGCAGCACAATTGACTGTCTGAACTGCTCTTAATGCATACGATCACCCAGAAAACTGAATGTGCTCAAGATACTTGTTTTTCTATTACAACCACATGTCCTAGAAGTTCCGCAGATGAAGGCACCACAGCTGATCGAGGTGTCATTGCGTCCACGAACCTGGTGGCCTTCTGTCCACGACAGAGCAGCAGGACTGGCGAGCTGCTGAACGCTTCCCTGAGAGTCTCGCATGTCCCACCTGCACAGTCTGTAGGAATCCAACCCGAGGAAAGTCGAGCCCCCGCTGTCCAACTGCGCACCCTTGCTGTCGTTGGTCACGTCCCTTATCGTGATGGGATTCCCGTCCTTCTCGAACTTCCACTCCGCCACCATCTTCCCCGTTCCGATGTCCAGCTGGCTCACGCCGCCAGCAGTGAACCTCCGGCCATCCTTGGCAGGACTGATCAGCATCATGTTCGTCTCCCCTCTCATCAGCATCCCCTTCTTCGGGGATCCGAAAATGCTCCTCCCGAACGGAATGGTGATGCCCGTGCTTTGCAAACCGTTGGCCCTGTTGGACAGCACATCCAGCCCGGAATCGTTCACCAGAAAGCTGTGGTCCAGGCCTCCCAAGACGAAGCTTCGGACGCTGGGAGTCCGGATCACCTCGGCAGCCTGCCACACGGAAGCGTCCTCTTCCATGAACTCCTTCCCGGCGTCCACTTTCAACTTGCTCGCCTCCATGGCTCGGCTTGAAGAAGCACCGCGTGTTCTCAAGTCTGCCAACACGCTACAAGACGCCCACTCAGCCAGGTGGGCCCTTCTTTTGTGTACACTGAAGATAATTTTCTCTGAAGGTGGGGTGAATTGGGAGAGAAGGTGTGTGCCAGGCCATCAACTCCCAGCCAGCAAAGTTCTACGGCGAGTGTCATGTCAATACTTCTTCATTGTCATGTCAACAATTCTTTGAGTCTCATCATTGATATTCTCTTTTGTAAAGAGGACATGAACGTTCTTTCCCTTGAACCCTTAAAAGTCAGTCAGGAACCATGTAATACAGGGACGTATTTTACTCTGTAGAATACCCAAAAAATATTGAAGTCTATCAAGACATACACCTTTGGATTGAATATTCTTCAACTAACATCTTTCATTTGGAGGTCATTTCAATATAATCTCAACCTTATCATGTTCAAATACGACATTATTCGTGTAGAAAACTGTGGCCACCAGTGGCACCTTCTGACGTTTAAGGGTTAACTCTTAAACATCAGAAGGTGTGAGTGTCTCATTGGTGGCCACAGTGTTCTAAATGTGTGGTATTATATATCAACATGATAAGGTACAAATATTGAAATGACCTCCAAATGAAAGATGTTGACTAAAGAATCTTCAATCCAAAGATGTAAGTCCTCCTCGTCACGTAGCTCACATTGTGTGAGCCCCTCCAAGAGGGCCTCACCCTATGCAAAATCACATGTGTGATTGTGTTTGTATTTAGTGTAGCCAATTCTAAATTCCATAGATAAACACGCAATTAAGCAATTATGCACTTAGCCAAGTGCACTGGTTGGTGGTAGAAAGCCGCAAGTAATTTGCTCATAACTTTAAAAAAAATCAAAATTTGACAAAAGTTTAGTATGTTTTTTGTCACAAAATTTTGGTGTTTGTCGTGTCATACATTGGCATCTTAATGTTCATATCAGTAATATATTTTTTACATTCGCTACCTTTTTTTAGAAAATATATGATTTCTAATCTAGTTTGCAAATCCTGCTATAAAATTCTAATCATGAGCTTAAAGAGATTATAAATGTGTTATGAGTTATTATAGAATTTTAGAGTACTGCACTACAATTACAATGTGTAAGAGATACAAAAATATAAATGCAATTTCCTAAGACAGTGTAAAGTACCTCACTGTATTTTATAATGCAAAAACATACATAATCAAGCAATTCCACACTATTGCTGAGAGATTCTAAAATCAAACATATCATATGGACCACCCAATATATAAATATATACCACCCACCAAACGATAGACACATCTCAAACTGCATTATACTAACGTTTATGCCACCTAAACTGCGTGCATTCTCTACTATAGTATATAGCTCCAGGGCCCAGAGCTCATCTTCTACCGTAACGACTCCCTCCACCTATCCAATGGCGCTACCTACCATAGCGGACAGTTCATGATCCTACACTGGATGATCTTCCTCATCTTCGATACTAATGGACGTGCACTCAACATATCGGTAATTGCCAAGAACACCCTCCTGCGTATGCCTTACGTTATCATCATTGTAGAAAAAGCCATCATCTATATTGAAGGACATCTCTTGCTCTGAGGAGCCAACCCCCTGAAATGCAATGATGTCCTCGGATACACTAGATCTTGGAACGGAAGGCAAACTTGGTCCGGTATCACTCTGATTACAACCGAACGTCTCATGTGTCTCCGATACTGGCTCTGATTGAGAAGGCATCGAAGGCTGTGGAATCCTCTTTTGTACCGAAAAAAATTCCAATGAATCTAATTCTTGTTCCTCCATCTCTAGCCTACGACCATCAAACGCCTCCCTCCTGCCACTGCCGCCAAACTAACATCCACTACACCGGTATCTTGCATCCTCTGTATAGGTGTTGCAGACATCTCCCCTGAAGTATCTCCCACCGCCCGCTGCGTTGATGAAATCCTCTCTCTTGTAGAAGACTGATTCACTTCATCTTCAAAAATAATAGTCACTGTTAGTATGGAATAAGATTCTTTTTTTTATATAGATTATTTTCACAAAGGCATGACAATTACATTAAAAGATTTACATTTGACATGAATAGAAAATGTGTATTGGTTTAGGGTAAGACCTTGATTTTAGGGACAATTGTTTTAATATATTACACTATTTTTCTATTTGTAAATATTTGTGTACGTGGAATCAATACTATGGTTAATTTGAAAGTATAATATGTTAAGCAACAAAATGTATTATTTGTATCCTTGTAAAACACTTCAAAGTTGTTCATTTTTGTTGAAGACTAACTATTGAAAAATTAATCCACTTCCATCTCCAACCCTAAATTCCCATTCAATACTACTTCTCTTCAATTAAACACCCTTCATGTACTTGAAAAAATGTATGTACCAATAACAAATATCATGCTTAACCCCAAAGGTACCATGACAATTTCAAGTAAAAAACACTTCAAAACCGTTCGATTCTACTGCAATGTTTAAAAGAAAAAAACATAAACTTTTATCTCTACTTTTGACCGTAGGATCTAATTTTTTGCATTTGTTACCACTACACAATATCTAAATCCAATACCATCGTGTTAAGCATGATGTTAGTTCTTTGGTGAAATAGCATGTTAATCCAAGTCAATCATTTTCACACATTGTCACACATTTTTGGCCAAGGTACCAAAAAATCTTCTACCTTTCCACATAAAACTTTAAGATCTTTGTATAATTTTCTTTTGATTTTTTCTACGCCATTATGTGTTGTAACTCATCATATTGACCATATGGATTCTCATCTAAAGCAATATCAAGTTCACAAAAAAATGTAATGTGAATTGAGAATTTTTGAACCTCCACTCATAGAGAACTTTTTTTTGAATATGCTACACTCCTTCTCTACCTCTAAAAATTGGTGTACAAGGAACTAACATCATGTTTAACATTATGGTAATTAATTGAGACCTTTTATAGTGCAAAAACTGGACACCAATTGAAGTCAAAGTCTGCTGATCCAGAAAACGCAGGGAAGAAAATGAGCCTTTTCACTACTTCAAACATTATAATCTTTCAATCCGTGCGGTAAAACTTTATGAAATTTTGTGAGTATATTACTTAATGAGTCATAATTGAGATCCTACGGTTAAAACTACAAAAAAACACTTTTTTTTTGTTCTTCCTTGCTAATTGCACTAAAACAAGCATTTTTAACGAGTTTAGGTTGAGATATTCTCTACATCATTTATGGACTAGAGGTGATACCTTCGCTATGGATATCAATAGCGAAGGTATCACCTCTAGGGTATGAATTTCAGGGTATCAATACCCAGTTATCAACCGAGGTATTAGAATAGGGTATCAAATTAGGGATTTGAATTAGGGTTTTGTTATTGAGGGTATCAAATGGAGGATATCAATCCACGCACCTTTGGGTAGTCCTATGAGGGGTGTGCGCGCGCACACCCCTAGTTGTAGTTGTGAGGGAGGTTGTGAGTGTGAGAGCCTAGGATTTGGAGGGAGACAATGAAGGTGTGAGAGAGAGGGATTTGTGAGGGCGAGCAGGAGGGTAATGGAGGGAGGGAATGGAGGGAGTATGAGAGAATGTGAAGGTGGGAGGGGAATGGAGGGAGTATGAGAGAATGTGAAGGTGGGAGGGGAATGGAGGGAGTATGAGAGAATGTGAAGGTGGGAGGGAGCTGGGGCGTGAGTGGAGAATGTGAGGGGCGGTAGGCGTTCAACAACCCCACAGCCTACTGCGGCAGGCGACCACCGCCTGCGACCGCCGCCTGCTCCGGCAGGCGACCAGAACCGCGATGAAGGCCTGCTCCTGTAGGCGAGATGAGCAATAGCCTGCTCCGGCAGGCATCCTGCACTTGAGCACATGGTGAAACAGATGCTCATTGTTGGAGGTGTATCCAAGTCCTGAGATTATCCGCTTGCAAGTACCTCCAGGAAACAACTCTAGACGATTTGCACGGTGGCAAGAAGCTTTCGGAGCTGCAAGAGCTGGACATTTCTTATGGGAGTTTAGGCCGGAGGGCCATCGAAGGTGTCCTTGCGTACTACTCACACCTACTGCACGGCTGCGCGAACGTACTGCAGATCTTCGGCGCTTCTACCGACACTTCGGCGGATCTACTTCGGCGCACAAGCTGCACCCGGAGTAGAAGCTGCAGATCTTCGGCGGATCTGGAGGCTGCAGACTACTGGCGCAGGAGCTGTTTCCTGGAAGCATTTCGCTGTGGAATTCCTGTGCATGCAGTATCGGGCGCAGGCATGATTCGGGCGCAGGGTGCAGGCTGGATTCAAGCGCAGGGCGCAGGCAAGTACCTCCAAGCATGATTCGGGCTCAAGTACCTCCAGGCATGATTCGGGCGCTTGCAAGTACCTCCAGGCATGATTCGGGCACAGGGCGTGGGAATGATTGGGGCACAAGAGATATTTCATGTCGGAGCGCGACGCAAGAGCTATTTCCTACAGCCACTTCGGTACAGAATTCCTACGCAGGCACTACCGGCGCAGCTCCTGCCGGCAAACTTCGTGAGTCAGGACATGAACTTTGTGAGTCAAGACAGTTGCAATTTGGTCAGTTGCACTCGCACATTTGCAATGTGGTCCTACCGGCGAACTTCGGCCGAGTGTAGAAGTTGAAGGCGGCCCGGCGCAGCTTCAACTTCGTGTTTACACTTGTGCTGCACACTTCGTGCTTTGTACAGCACACTCTTCATCTCTAGCATCGCGCTCCGACAGGCAAGCAGCTCATGATCTTGTCGCGCAGCGCATCTGCACCCTCGAACTCCTCCTACTCCGCGGGAAACTCTGGAAGCTCCTTGCTTGGGTTTTTTGTTTTTGGCCTGGACGTTTTCAGATATGCTGGATGGAGGAGCACCGGCAATAGGGGGTGTGCGCGCGCACACCTCTAGTCTGCGGTTACTCCATGAGGCGTCACGCAAACTCTACGGACATGTGGTGATTAGGGTTTGGGTTCCTGGTTGCGGCGGCTAGGGTTTGGTTGTGGCGGCTAGGGTTTAGTTGCGGCGGCTAGGGTTTGGGTGCCTGGGTGTGGCGGCTAGGGTTTTAGGTAGTGTGTTGATGTGCCATAGTGAGGATTTTGTGCCATACTACTTGCTCCTCTCTTCACTTCAGTTATGTGTTTTTGGTGTCATTATTTCAGTTGAATGAAGGCTGAACTGACTACACTAAAATTGAGAATCAGTGTTAAGCACAGTATATGATCTAAAATGCTACAAGTTTTTACTTGTGATGAATGTTTTTACCAACGATGTTTACAATGATTCCCCTCGTTGAATAGTATCAATAGTTGTGCTCATAGTAAAAACCTTCATCTAAAGTAAAAACTTATAGCATTTTCAAATTAATTAGTGTGGTTACACTAATTCTCAATTTTAGTGTAGTTGTTGACTGCTATAATGAGTAAACATTACTTTTGTTGAATTTGCAATATTGAACATACTCATGTTGATATCCTCATTTGTGTGCTCAAATATTGGTACGCACCTTACAATATAGTAACTATGACTGACCTTTTATCATCATGAACCTAAACCTGGAGTTCCCTCATTCAAATTGAAACAAAGTCAGAAACTTACCAAGTTTACAAAAATCTCCGCAATGTGCAAATTTCCTCCTCCAATCTACATAGTATACACAAAGTTGACAAAAATTAGTGAATGAAGTAAAAATTCACATGGTTTGGAGGTTTTGAGATTTTGATTGCAAGAGAGCTCACCCAAAAAAGTGGAAAGAGAAGAGACATCTAGGGTTTGCAAAGAAACCTTATATCCATGTTGGAACCTTGTGCCTCAAGTTTACTTAGTCCAATTGTAGAAGCATCTATATTTAGTTTCCACCATTGTATGCATTATGTACTACGTAGAATATCTTTTAATCAACTGCCAACCCTTGCATAATGTATGTTTTTTTGTGATTACGCCTGTTTGTATACTACAATCCTTCAAATCTATCTTTGATATATTGTGAAACTATATTAAATACACATTTATCTAGTATTAACGAGGGGCCACCAAAAATAAGTTGAAAATGCCAAAAAATCGCTTCCAATATTAACAACCATGATTGTACGTAATATTGTTGCAAAAGCTCAATTTTTTTTCCTTTGAAAACATTTTTTTTATTGTTTTTTTTTTGCAATTTTGCAATTTTGCCACTTTTGTTCGCAATGGCCGCCGTTGTACCCAAGTGCACTTTTAAATGGCCAAGTGCATAATTGCTTAATTACGTGTTGATAGTGTATTTGCATTTTGGACCTAAGTTCAATGGTCATGGCAGAGGTGGAGCCAACGTGGAAGTGCGTTGGAGGATAACTCAAACCAATCACCTCCGACTCATCACGCACTGAAGACGAGAACCCAAACCCAACAGGGCGCCCAATAAACCGCACCCTCCACCCAAGGCCGACACTCCGCTCCCGAAATCCACACCCCCCGTAGATTCCACGGTTACGGGTACCCCGACGGTCACCGGCCCCTCTCTCACTCAACTCAACAACTGTAGCAATTCACAGGTTCCAGCGACGCTCCAATTCCCTTTAAATTCTTCCAATTTCCATGACTCGAGCTGCTGCAACTGCACTCGGAGCGTGACGGAGACTCGATTCTTCACAGGTGCATGTCGATTTCGAGGTCGATTGTAGTTTCCGAGTTTGCGTTATCGTGTTTGAAAAGTTTAGATTGATGGGTTTATTTCTCTGGAGCAGGTTTGCAGCGATGAGGACGAGGCGGATCCTCGCAGGAGCATTGCGAGTTGCAGCAAGCGGTTCTCATGAAGCGATTCCGCGCAGTTTGGGTTGTGTTGGATACCAGCCTCAGCAATTGAGGAAGCTTCAGCGAGTGTATCGTTGTGGATCAGCTATGGCTATGGCGGGGCGGAGCAGCAGTGGTAGTGTTTTTCCCGCTGTGGCCTTGCCTTTGGTACGATCCGTTTTGGCCCTCGCTCTTGCCGCTGATCGGCTTTTTGAGAGGCGCTGTTGCTCACGCTGTGCTGTGGTTTTAGATTGAGAGGGCGAGGAGGTTCAGCTCGATGCCGGACGTGGAGGTCACGGGCGGGATTGTGGAGATTCCGCTGGCGCAGACGGGCGAAGGAATTGCGGATTGCGAGCTCATCCGGTGGTTCGTGAAAGAGGTATTTTTCAACCGGGAGTAGGTTGTGAGAGAAGTCACGCGAGTTTTTTGACGTGGAATTCTGAGTTTTGGAGTCTCGCGACGTTTTGATGTGCAGGGTGATATGGTGGACGAGTTTGCGCCCGTGTGCGAGGTTCAGAGCGACAAAGCTTCCGTGGTGATCACGAGCCGCTACAAGGGCCAGGTCTCGCAGATTCGGTTCAACCCGGGGGACATCGTGAAGGTCGGCGAGACGTTGCTGGAGTTGATGCTGGAAGGCTCCGCTGCATCTGCAGGGGAGATCCATGGCAGCGGTGATGGAGAGGCAAACCCTAGCTCCGAGAAGCCGTCCATGGCTGCGCCGGAGGCGCGTCTCTCGCAGTCCTCCACACTCGCCTCTCCTGCCGTCCGCGCGTTGGCGAAAGACTACGGCGTGTATTTGGCCGATGTGGTGGGATCGGGGAGCGATGGACGCATCACCAAGGGCGACGTCATGAGTTACATCTCGTTGCGAGAAAACGCACAGGATGATATTCAGGTAATTCACAGCTCGTTGTTTTCACCTTCTCTTTCCAAGCTGTGGAAACATGCTGAAGTTTAACATGGAACTGTGATGATCGTTGTAAGTGCACAGGATGATATTCAGGTAGTTATGCATGGTTCTGAATTTTCATTGTCGTTTTCAAGCCTTAGAAACATGTTGTTGAGGTTTAACATTCCATTGATGCAGCCGTGATAATTGTTGTATGTCCTTAGAAACACGTTGAGGTTTATCGTTTTCTATAGTTGTGATGATTGTTGTGTGTTACTGCAGTCTATGAACGAAGCGCCAGTTCACATCGAGCAAGTGCCGAGGTCGGAGTCAAGTGTGGATAAAGAGTACACTCCTGTACAGGCAACACCGAACTATGGCGTTTTCCATGGAGGAGATACTTCCATTCCTGTCCGGTATGTTTCAGATCTTCGTTCCTGCATGCGGAACAATGGTGTAGGGTCTTAGTAAGGGTTTGGAATTATTATGCATCTTTCTTCCAGGCATGTTATCTGGATCTTCATTCCTGCGTGCGATCTTTTTCAGAAAAAAGGTTGAGGGTTTAGTAGGATTTATCATGTCAGGTTTGTTTTAGGGTTGAGGAGGGGGATAGGGTTTCTAGAGCTGGAGTTCATTGGTTGATTTTGTTGATTGCAGGGGTTATCGACGAGCCATGGCGAAGGCCATGACAGCAGCTGCAACAGTGCCGCATTTTTACTACGTGGAGGAGATAGGGGTGAACAAGCTGACTATGTTGAAGCGAGCCCTGAATGAAGGAGTGCAACTGGAGCCTGGCGTCAAGCTTACGCACTTGCCTTTCCTCATCAAAGCGTTGTCCATGGCGCTCAAAAAGTACCCTGTTATGAATAGTACAGTGGACGAAGCCGTGACCGAGATCCAAGTCCGAGGTAGACCACTGCAAATCTTAGTTGGTTTTGGATTGAATGTTATAGCCTCTCTGTTTTGAGTTCTTGATATCTTTTTCTCATGATGTTGTGGAAGTTTCAATACGCAGAAATGGTTTTGTGTCCGTGTAGGCTTTGTGGCTCTCTTAAATTAGTGTTGAGATTTTGAATATATTGTTATCTCATGCTGTCTTTGTTGTTGCAGCTTCGCACAACATCGGTATTGCCATGGCGACGAGTCACGGCCTTGTGGTACCGAACATTAAGAACATTCAACGCCTCTCAGTCCTTGAGGTTGGTGATCTCAACCTGAGGCTACTTGTTTTTGTAAGTTTTCTGCACTTGGTTAGAACTTTTTAATATTGACGTGGACGCTACAGATTGCGACGGAGTTATCTCGTCTGATTCAGCTTGCGAACACCAACTCATTGAGCACTGACGACATCACTGGGGGCACCATTACTGTCTCCAATTTCGGAGCCATAGGAGGGAAGTTTGGAATGCCTATCCTCAATGTTCCAGAGGTTGCCATCGTTGCCATTGGCCGGATGCAACAGGTGGTTCGATCTAACGAAGACCAGAGCGAATTCTCCACCGAACCTGTTGTCAATGTGAGTACCATTGAATCACTTCTTAAGGAGAGATTTTCTTCACAAATGAGCTACGATCCTTTTGGTGCAGAGAATCATTCGTGTTAAACAAATTTGAGTGATTGATGTTGCAGGTGACGTGGGGAGCTGATCATAGAGTGATCGATGGAGCAACTGTGGCTCACTTTTGCAACGAGTGGAAATTGCTGATTGAGCAACCCGAGCGGTTACTGTTGACACTTCAGTGATAAGTTATCTTTCTCAGCTACATGACACATTGTACATTGTAATCGTTGCAGCAGTTGCTTGACCTGTACATTGTAGTGGAAAGCACCTTCTGCAACTTATCACTCGTAGATGCTTTTTCAAACCTTGTAGCGAGGTTGTGTTGTCTAGAACCTGACCTGATGATTACAGGCAGAATACTTCGAGAAGTGCAGAAATAGTGGACCCACATGTAAGATGGATTACAAAGAAAAGAACACTTATCTTATCTCATGCATGTCACAGTTCTGGGCAGGGTGCACAAATTGGAAAGATAACGCATGGATGGGATTTAGGGTTGTCCATGCAGAAAGTCAGTCACAAGGCAGGATGAGCATGCTTTCTCAACACAAACAGAACCCATCTCTCTGAGAGTTAGTAACCATTCACTTCATCATCCAATCTGGTTCTGTAATCGTAACCCCTTCTTTTTTATTTTAATATTGCTCTTTCCTCGCTCTTAATAGCTAATAGATCAATGAAAGAGCTACGACTAAAATCCTCATTAAGTATGAAAGGGCTTAGATATGAAGTTTTACCCACCTTGGAGAATGAAGGAGAGCTCATGTAGTACCATACATCTTAGCTGCCTTTTTCTCTAGGTCAAAAGTCATGGAACACTCGCCTCTAAAATAGTCGAGCCATTTTCATATTCACTCACCACGGAAAAAGAGCGAAACGAAAGCCTTACTTTATTTAAGCTGACAACGGTGGAGTTGGGAAAGGGTTGGACGCTCGCTCTTGGATCAACCGTGCCAATTCACACACTGCGAAGCCGTAGAGGTCACTTGAATTGTACCGCAGAATCACCCGAAAATTGTCGCACACCAGGTACGCGTCCCCTTTCGGTCCATTAGGCATCAACTGCAACGCAAATTTACTTTCTAAAATGAGTTAACTAAATGATTCAATCAAGCACAATTCTCGAATGGATGCTTCTACTTGATTGAAAGGAGGGGGGAGGGATCTAGAGTGTTATACCAAGCTTGCCATTTCATCCGGAGGAAGAGCAGGCGCTTTGCCAGGGTTCAAGTGAACCCCATGCTTGTGCTCCCAATCCAGAACGCTCTTCACTACTCGTGAACCCACAAGGCTCTTATCCAACTTCCTCGGCACTTGCACCTGCAAACCCACCCCAATTCATTAGAATATCTCGTCTGATGTTTCCAAATTGAAGTGGCAAGGCTGTGGACAGAGTTTTGTGATATTACCTTCTGGAAGATTGGACCGCCTTGTTTCCACCCATGCTCTTTGATATAGTTGGCTATAGATGCAAAGACGTCCGGTTTAGACTCCCATATATCTGTTGGACAGAGAAACACGACGGAAATACTTACAAGTTTGAACCAAAATAACTGCAAAAACCGGATGATCCGGCGTGAAAGTCTATGTTGATGAGATGACCCGAACCTCATTGAAATCCATAAAGAAATCATCAAAGAAAAGAAACATGATGGTTTTTTTTACTGTGGTTGAAACTTCACTAAAAAAATTGCCAAGTGATACTGGATGAAAGATCACGAGGATGATATGACCAAAGACTTAGTTAAGTTCGGAAAAAGGGGGGAAAAAAAATAGAAAAAAGGGGGAAAAAGAGGAGAAAGGAGGAGGGGATCACCTTTGCGACCGTCGCCATCAAAATCCATGGCATAATCTCGGAAACTGGTGGGCATGAACTGGCACTGGCCCATGGCGCCTGCCCATGAGCCCCGGAGCCGCTTCTGCCCTTGAGGCCCAGCTCCTCTTTCTGCCGTCCCATTCTCCAGCATCAACAGAGCCTCAAGCAACTCCCCTCTAAAATATTTCCTCCGAGCCTCCTGCACGTCAGGCCACAGCCAAAAATCATTCCCCACAACTCCTGCAGATCTTTGAATAAAATTCATTAAATTCTTAAGAAAAACCTGGAAAATATCTTTCAAATCATCCAGGTGTGGAAACGCTACCAGGTCTTCTGTGAAGCCCATCGTCGCCAACGACTGAATGATGTCCCAGTTTCCCATGAAGGATCCATAGCTGCAAAACATTGAGAATGTGGGATGGTAACACCGAGAAATCAGTCGCCCAAAGTTTCAATCCCTCTTTGCATTTGTAATACTACTCTTTCCTCACTCATAATAGCTGTTAAACCCAAGGGAAGAGCTTGGTGGGAAACTCAAGCTAGAAGTAGTTCTAGCCGCCTTTGAGGAGGAAGAAGGAAAGGTCATGAATCTTAGCTGCTTTAAGAAGAAAAAAGAGGTCATACTCATGGTGTCTTTGCCTCACTTAACAGATCTGGGCACAAGGAATCCAATCTTACTTGGTTTCGATGCCCCAGATGGCCACCAGAAAGTGAGCAGGAACGCCAAACTTGTGAGAAATCTCAGTGAGCAGCTCCAAATTCTCTTTCATCCGAGACGCGCCGATGGAGATCCTCCTCTCGTCCACCATCCTGTCAAGCACATCCAAAATCAGACAATGATTTGAAGGAAGTTTTGTTTACAGAAGGGGTGGCAAGCACGCAGACCTCTTGAGGTAGTCGTCAAGGGTGAGCTTCACCTCCGGCGCGGTCTTCTTCTTCACCACCGAGTCCTTGGACACCGTCACATCCTCAAGCGCCCACTGCAACACGGATTCACTCACTCCTTCCTGCTGTGCATCCCGCTTCACATTCTCCAACCACTCCTCGAACTGCTGACGCGCTTCATCAAGCTTCTTGTTCTGCAGCCACAGCCAAAAACGATATTAACCAGATTATGAAACTCTGGGGTAGCTGTAAATTTACAGCCAGAGAGAGCGAGCTACTCCCACATTTAGAGAAAACTCTGAGCCGAAGTGATTATTCTCAAACTTCCTCAAGCTACCTCAAGCTTTGTGAGTCCCTCGTGGTTTGAGAGTGTTGTTGATGCAAAGAACAAGCTCCTGGAAGACTTGGTTTCACTCGGAAGCGTCTCCTTCATCGCCAGAGAATTCTCTCCGTTGATCTGCACACGTTGAGTCCACTTCGGGTGACTAGAGAAAGAACTCTCTTCTCAGAGCATAGAATTCATTACATTTCCACAACAAATGTGCTCTCCATAATGATTCTACCATGTAAGTCAGGGTTTGCGGTTCAAGAGCATCTGGAATCATAACCAACGCTATCGAGTCCAGGCCTAGGTTGCAAAAATCCCAGCAAAACCCCAGGAAACAGAAGCACAGACCTCATTTCTGGGGCTGAGAATCGAAATTGGCGACGAAATCTGCTCCTCGTTCAGCACATACACTTCCCTTGACTCGGCAGTCGATGCGACGAATCCCGCGCGCCGGGTGCGCGACACCATCGCCACCGCAGCGACCGTGAGCACCAAAACACCAACAGTCACAGCATTCGACGCAAGATTTTTACCGGATTCCCACAAGCCCGCATCCTCACGGCTTTCCTCGCGCTCAGATCTCTCCTCTCGACTACACACCCTCAAAAGATTCCTCTCCTCCCCCAACGGCAACAATGCAACAACACGACCATGCCCAAAACCTCCGAACCTACTACGTCCAAACCTCTCGATTCTCAGCGCCTCACGAACGGTGCGCTCCCGGGATCGACCCAGAAGCGCACACAGCGACGACGACGACGACGACGCGAGCGACGACATATCTCCAATCTGAACCTCCAACATCGCAACCAAGATGTGAAGAAGACCGTAACCAAACCCAAAACCCTAAGTTGGGGTGGATGACTTGTTGGCATGCGCAGTAACGACGCCATGTGGACTCATGGCCTGGTTTGACTGAAGACGATGACGACGAAGACGAAGGAGACGAATGAAATATTCTCAAGACATCATGATCATCACGCTCGAGGAGAAGATAAAGAAGACGACGAATGTAATATTCTTATGACATGCCCGATTTCAGACATTCCCACAGAGAATTAACAAAGATGTTGGCTGCCCCCACAAGTGGCAAGGCGCATGATTTTGTCAAGGAACTCAAGATAAGGCGAGAGCTTGTGAGGTTCCGTTACTCGTGTGGTGGGGCTACTGAGTCTGTGGCGGAGGAGTTCTTGGAGACTATTCTAGTGGGCACGAGATTCAGGTGATGAGGACGAATATGGTTCGGGAGGTGTGCGAGGGATTTGCATGATATTGTTTGTGGGACACATCGTTGTTCGAGGAGAATGTCAGGTCGAGGACATGCTGCCGAGGAGCGTGAAAGTGGGGCGCAGCTGATCGATGCGGAGCGCGTATCGCTCCAGCGTATACATCTCGTACATGACGGGCGCCAGCTTCATGGCCTCGCGGTGCGCCGGCTTGTGCACCGCCTTCAACGCCTCCTCACGCGACGCCCAGATGCACATCGCCAGGCACTCCCGCCTCTCGTTCAGCGTCCCGTACCAATACTGCAAAGCCAGAAATTGCATCAGAACCCACCGAAGTGAATCGAACTCCACAATCTCAACCACAATGTGCGGTGTTTTCCAAGGTGATTGCGCCTGTGATGAGGCCAGTTAATCGAAACCAACAATCGTTTCCACAATCTCTACGTGCTCTACTCCGACGCGATTGAGTCTGTGACGAGGAGAGTTAAAACAACTTTACCAGCAAATCCATCAAAACGCACAATCCTTTTCACAATCTCGACAACAATGCGCGGTGTTCTCCGAGGTGATCGAGCCTGTGATGAGGCCGGTTTATCTCGAGGAAGCCACCAAAATCATCGAAACTCACAGTCTTTACATCAATGTGCACTACGTCAAGGTGATCGAGCGTTTTTTGGTTTACCTTGAGGAGGCCTCCGCTGAGGCGGGCTTCGTCGTGGGCGGCGGCGTCGGCGGAGTAGAGCTGGTCGGAGTTGGCGGAGGACTTGCGGATGGAGCGGAACACCACGATGTAGAACTCCAGGCGCGTGCCGGTGGGGGTGGCGATGAGGTCCGGGAGCTCGCGCGCCCAGTCGAAGCACTGCTCCACGGGCGTCGTGAGGGGCGCTGTGTGTGCATACTCGTTCGCCGCGAGCTCCTTCACGTGCGGCTTCTTCGCCGCTGCTGCTACCACTTCTCCTGCAGCTTCCTCGACGTCCATAACTCTCCTCTCCTGCATCAAATTCCGGGAATCGCCGCTCATCAGCACACAGCTCTCAATCATCTAAGCTTATGATCCTTTGCGTCTGAGACAACTTGTCAAACAATGCGAGTTCCACACTGGAAACCTTTCTGTCAAATTCCTCACAATCTCTACAACTTTGTGATGCACAATTTAGTCTTGGGCCTGCAAATTGAAGGACAAAGGACCTAATGGAGCTAATCAGTGAGTATTCTTCACAAACATCTTGTCTCGTTCTAGCTCGACTGCAAAACTAATCATCTAGCTCGACTGCAAAACTCATCACCTAGCTCGACTGCAAAACTTAGCACAAAACATGAGAACGATAGTGCTCGATGAAACGAACCGGAAATCTACCACGAAACTGAAAATGGTCTTGCTCCTGCGAATTTGTGAGGAAGCTGGAGCTAATTTGTAAGAACTGGTGTCGTGTTAACTCTTTACGAAGATTGTACGTGGATGTGCAGCTTTCCACCATCTGGTTTAGAGAATTTAGAGACGAAAGAAGACGTTTGAGAGATGGTGGTTCAAGTCCTGGTTCTGGTGCATGTTGGATGACGAGGTCCACGTCCGGTGCGTGGTGGGGCAGATCTCGACACTAATCGCCATGCTAAACCTGCGGTAATTTTCATGTCAGCTGACTCAGAAAGCCATCTCCAATAGAACGGTTCAACAACTGTGACGTCCACGGCACACGAAGCTTACGCTCAACTTACCCTCACGAATCCTAAGAATCAAACAGAATCTTCCTCTCACGCTACGTGTTGGGGGTCACAAATGTGGATTCCAAAAGATTGACGGACATTCTCTACAACAAAGAAACGCAGTGGACATTGGGAGTACAACATGTGACGACAGACGCACATGTTTGGAAGTCGCTTGGTCAAAGGTAAAACTTCGAGTAGCGACCACAATGTAAACTTCATAGCAGGTGGCAAAAACCATTACATTGTGAAGTTACTGAATCGAATTTACACAGTGCTAATGTATCCTTGATTTCTGTGCGCATTGAACTCCTGGTCGACTTCCCGGCGGGGCACTTGGGGGATGGGATCAGGAGATGAATGTTTGGAAGTCTCTGTACTTAGTCCATGCGGCCCTTCAGCGTCTTCGTCACCACTTGATCCGGTGTCCTGCAGTTCCCAGTTCCACAAATTATTACAAAAATGGTGGTTGAATGTGGAGAGATGCAAAGGTGATGTGGAGAGTGTGCTTACACAACATGGACAATTCCTCCCCATCCACTGATGCAGTCACGGTCAACCGACGACAACAGCGCTTGTGAGATCACCTCAAACAGCTCCTCTGGGCCCTGATGCGCACCAGATGGTCAGAATCATACTCACAAACACAAGAAATGCTTACACCAATCACACCGAGGGTGAGTGCAATACCAAATCAGGTTTGTACATAGACTCGCAAGCACCATACAAAGACTCCGAAGCAGTTCCAGAGACCACGAAGTCCTTCGCTAGTTGCCTGCAAACAACAAACCATGGTCGGTGAATGCACAATCATCAGAGGGCTTTGCTACATCGACACAATCACACCTAACATTAGTGATGTCTACACTCGATGTGTGAAGGTAAATGAGCTGCATTACTTGGCACCGATGAGATCAGTGGTGCAGATGAAGGGAGTTCCGTCCTCGTTCATCCCAGCGATGATGGGCTCACAGAAGTAAGGTCCAAATCTGCCACCAAAACCATCAATGATCAGAATCTCATGGACACGACATCTTGTTGCATATGGTGAATATTGAGGGACTACTCGAGGTGACCGACTGAAGAGAACTACTGATAACAAAGGAACTGTAACCAATGATAAAATCAAAAGGTGTTACCTCTTCTCGTAGAGAATGGCGGACACCAAGCTGGCGAAGGTTTCCGGGCGCATGTTGCGCTCCTCTCGCAGCTGGTACATCTTATGGCGGAACTGCAGCCGTTGATGCCTGCATAGAACCAACACTTAGAACCAAAAACGATGGACTCGCCGCTGACACAGAAGAGAAAAAAAAAAAAAAAAAAAAAAAAAAAGCTTACATGGTCTGCACATCGGTGGCGAGGCCCGAGAGGCCGATGTAGAGAGTGTCATGGATCTTGAAGATGCGCTGAAAGTCGCAGGCAATCGTCTGGAAGTTCACTCCGAGGCGGCGGTCACTGGCGATGGCGAAGCAATTCTTGCCCACCATGGCGATGAGCGCGCTTCCATTGTAGCTCGTGATCTGCATCACCACCGAATTAGAAAACCCATGTGCCACCGCTTCTTACTCCTCAAAAAAAAGACAAAGCCAATAACAACTCTGTCTCGTACCGACATGAGGGCCGAATATCAAACTCGCCCGTTAGTAGATGAAGTCCTCAACTCCAAACCAAAACCTCGACTAACCCTGAACGAGAACCAAATCAACAAGTCAGTGCACAATCCTTCACACACGCAACCATGTACCCTAACGATCAAGCACTCAGATCGCGCTTAGAATAAAAACACCCTAGTCACACCATCGAGCCCTAAAAACATCAACAATAAAAACCCTAATCACGCAATCAAACCCTTGAAACATTTGCACTAAAAGCCTACATCTAACGCACCCTAATCGCACAATCAAGCCCTTGAAACGTTTACCAAGAAAAGAAACCCTAATCACACAACCGACCGAAGTTTCTTTCCTTCTCTCATCTTGTCGTTAGTTATATTACAGAACGTAGGATGCGTTAGCCATGAAAGTACAGCAACTTCACATACCCGTATAAACAAACCGCAACAACGAAACCAAACCAACTACAGGAAAGAATCGATGAGAGAAGCGATCGAACCAGAGCATTCAAGAGCGTGGGAGTCGTAACCTAGGGCGTTCACTTTGAGCAAACTTGGGGAAGACGGAGAGTGTGAAGTTGAGACCTGGCCGCGGGTATCTCTTCCGAGTCGGTTATTACGACGCCTCTGTTTTCCAGATTTTGAAAGCTTGCACACAACGCACAAGATCTTTGTCCAGGGATCGATTGTGAGTTGCCTCGTTCGGTGCTACTCTTCAAGTGCGATTTTCGTTTCCGGGTTTCGAGGTTTAGGGTTTGGATCGGGATCAGATTGACATCATGTGAGTGTCTTCCTGGTCTGCTTCTCTTTTTGTTCTGGTTCTGACGAGGATTTCCGTTCCATCTGATTTCCTGCTCTGCTTGTTGTTTGGTTCTGGTTCTGATTAGGGTTTTCTATTGCATCCTTGCATTCCAGCATCGTCCATCTCATCATGGAGGAGTCGAGGTTGGACACCTCTCACACTGCGGTAATTTGACCTAACCCCTCTTTTTATTGAGGAAATTGAGGTTTGGTGGCAAATATTCACAGATTAATGATAAATTGAGGTTTCTCTGTGTTCGTATTTTAGCCTATTTCATTGTTATGATGTTGCCGTTTGTGTGATGTTGAGATATTCGTCTAGTTAGGGTTCGTATTCTTGGTGCCCCTTTCATTGATATCATGATGCCGTCGTCTGTGTGATGTTGATAGAGATGTTTTTGAAGTTGGAAATTGATCGAACACCTCTTTGTCCCTGTGTTCGTGTTTCTCTGTTTTGTAAGGGCTTGTATTCTCGGTGTCTATTTGCATTTAGATCCTGATGCTGCGGTTCGTGTGATCTTATGTATGGTGATTGTGGTCATTTTTGGTTTCAGGAGATGATCGGTGCGGTTGCCAAGGATTTGGGGAGGGAGGTGAAGGTGTACATTTCGCCAGCAGCTATTCAAAGTGAACCCACTGCGAGCTCCAATCGCCCTGGAGGTGAGTGAGGAGAAGGATCGATGTTAGAGTTACTTATAAAGTGAGGCAAAGTTACCATGGATTTTGATCTCTTTTCTCATTTTTAATCTGCCCTAAATAGCTCGAAATCAAGCTAGAAGAGGAGAAGGCGGCTAAGAGACACCACCATGCTGTTCCATTGATCTAGTAGCTGTCAAGAGTGAGGAAAGAGTAGTATTACACATGAAAAGAAGGGGTATCTAATTCAAGCTTTGGGTGACCTTACAGTTGATGGAGATGTTTTTGAATTCGTGCAGATGACTTGCCGGATGATTTTTTCGAGTTCACAGTAGCGGATTATGCTGCTATTCAAGCCAGTAAGCCGAAGGAAGGTTAGTGATTTCCAACATGCCCATCTATGTGATGTAGAGAAGCAAAGTCTTGGAATCTTTGAACTGTTTCTTTTGGTGTGAGAGTTATTTGAAAAGTCACCCGAAGTTTGAATCAGATACCTCCTCTTTTTTTCATTACAATCACCTCTAAATCAATTAAAAATCAGTGATATTCATGGCTGATCTCATGCCTCACTCTCAGAGACGGCTGAAACTACTTTGATTCGAGTCACCAAGCACTTTTCTTGATCTATTTAGAGTGAGGAAAGAGCAGTATAAGTCATCAAGATAGAGGTTCTCTCATCACAACCTTGGGTGACTCTATAAATATTTCTTCTACTGTATAGGCTAGAAGTGTCTTTCTACGTTGATGTTCCTGCATGCTAGAAGGTTTTTGACTGAGTCCTCTTTCTGATCGTTAGAAATACACTTGAAGACGAAGAAAATTCGAGAAAGGGAGGCGGCTGCTGCAGCAAAAAGGGCTCAGAGAACCAAGGTTTGAAGTTCTTTTTCCAAGAGTCATCCGTTGTTTTGCATTGGAGTTCTTCCCCCAGCAAGTTTTCAGCACGTGATTTGAGCTACCTAGAGTTGCACACGCTAAATTGAGAACCTGAAACCTTTCACAGGCAACCATCCGGGTTCATTTTCCAGATGGGATTGTGGTGGAGGCGACGTTCAAAGCAACGGAGACGATTTCCGATGTCATGGAGATGGTTCGAAAAGCAATCACTCGACCAGATTTATCATTTTATCTGTGTACATATCCGAACCTTATCCTTTCCTTTGTTAAACAGACTGATCATTCCATTCATCGAGATGTAACATTTTTGTTATTCCAACAATTAGCTGATCCCAAAAGGATTGTACACACATCTGATGGTGCTTATGCTTATTCTTGTTCTTTGAGCAGATACTACACCACCAAAGAGGCCTCTCAAAAATGTGCAACAGAATATGATTGATGCTAGCTTCTGCCCTGGAGCAAACTTGTACTTTTCCTTCACCCCTTCACAAGGTAACAAGCTTCCCATTTGTCAAATTCTACCACAACTCTACCATGGATACTTGTAGATGATTGATAGTAAAATGAAACAATCATGCTCATGGATAAGGCTGTAATTGAACCGTGTATTCAAACCTCATGGTACTCTTGCCTCAATTTACGAATAACGCAATATTTTTTTGTGATGGAGCAGCTGTGGAGATTCCCAGGAGTGGACCATATCTTCGGCCCGAAGTGCAAGCGTTGCGTGATCTGCACAAACTGCAAGACGCGGCTCCAGTTGATAGTGGTCTCATTCCCCTTCAGGACCCGGCTCTGTCGTCGCCACCTCCAGAGGCGCCTCCAAAACGCACTGCACCCGAGAGAAAAATCCCCAAATGGATGCAGAAGAGGTAGTCTTTTACACAGCCAGTGCTTATTATACCCACATCTAAACAAGTTACCTATTTCGTCTTGCAGCCTGACACTGCATCTGGTTCAAAATCTATTTCATCAGCCAAGGTTTGCCTTAGCCACCATTTTCAGTACCTATTGCTTCTTCAACATTGTTTGGGAAAGCTTAGTTTTGTAGGATGCTTGGATTTCAAGTGTGAACAAAATGCATCTCATGCAAAATGCCTATGAATGATTGAACTATGTCTAGAAATGATACATTCTCTTAGCATATGATTGATTGCAGCTTGCATGTCAGCGTAGGAATTTTAATAATGGTTCATGTATAATCATTGGAAGCAATTATGACCGGAAGGTTGGGTTATATTCCTGCAGATTTGTTTACCAGGTTTTCTTCATATATTATGTCAACTTGGTGTTGGCACTGTGGAGTGCTGCTATCATTGCTTTTTGTACTTTGATGGCTTCCAAAATACACCTTTGTTGTAAAATACTTTTGTTATCTGGGAGTCTGTCTAATTACCATTATGGCCACACTTGACAAGTAACTGTAGCAAGCGAGAGAAACCTGTCTTTGGAATGTGTACATAACAAACTCGAGCATGTATCATTATAGTTCCTGTTGCGGTCAGTAAGGAAAGATGTCAGCTCTTTACTCCTTACTCCTGAAATTTGAAATACGGTATCAAATAGTTGAACGCCGGCCCCTGATAGCCACTAAAAGATGGCGTACATAATCCACACGGAATGACTTTTCCAACCAAATAATGCAATGGATCCTTTCACCACGTAACTCGTGATTATAGCATGGGTAGAAAACAAACTGTACTCGACAAACAAGGGACATCATATTGTACATGGCATCTTCGGACATAGCATCCAAAATAGAAGTCCAAAGTCACAAACTTGACCTGAGCCTGTCCATGAATCATTTTCAGTGACGTGATGCTCAAAGCACATTATTTCCGGGTGCATATACCCAATACGAATCAACCCATCCAATCATCGAACACCCCAAACTTTCACAAGGAAGATAACACACACCAAGTCACAGTCTCCAGACAAAATAATACATGTCAATCCATGATGTCAACCGTGGAATGTCTCCATCATTTGTTGACTAATACAACTCCATGAGCCATTAATTGTTCTCCCTCTTCTCTTCATCCAAGGATTAGAAAGGTCCGCATCCATAACAAAAAAAAGCGGGTCCACATGATCACACACCTTGTGAATGACCCCGCTGACAAACCCAACATGTTTTGTCAGGCACCCAAGTGGACTCTGAATCACTCCATAAAGCCATACGCCATGGATGAAAGACTCCCCTTGCCGATGAAAAAACCCCGGCCATCAGTGTTCTCTGCACGTTTTGTCATGCCTTAACTTCAAACCTTCAATGTCAAGCCCAGATGATGAGGAGCGTTTTTGTTGCGTTTTTTTTCAGTCAAAGTTGCGAGACTGTTTCTCTTCATTTCAGTCAAGGTTGGGAGATCTGTTCTTTCAGTCAAAGTTGTATTTCTGGGTCAAGTTTGGGAGATTGACTTTCGTTGTGTTTTTTTCAGGCAAGATTGAGAGAGAGTTTTTGTTGTGTTATTTTTTGTGGGGGGGAAGTCGAGGCTTAGGTCCGTGCGTGGCCTGGGAGACATGTTCGTTGTGGTTTTGGGGCATGTCAACATGATGGCCATGGTCATGTAGGGTGGTTGTGCGCTGAGGACAAGGACGATGGGCAATGCAGCCATGGTGTGTGGGGGGCGGGGCGAGCGTGCGGCAGTGACAGTCTTGCAAGCGGACGGGAACGTGTTGACGCTCTACTCGCGCGTGCGCGTGGTGGACCTCATCCTGGACCACCCGAACCACTTCGTATGCCACTCCAGCTCCCTGGTGCTCCTGCAGCACGGCAAGATCCTCCCACTGCACACGCTCCTCGTCCCCGGCGAGGTCTACTTCCTCCTCCCAATGCCGGGGGGCGACCACCGCGACGGGGACGAGGACGACGACACCTCCTCCCTTCTCCACCTGGAGCCGCCGCGGCGCCGCACTGGGAGCATGAAGTTTGTCATCTCCACCGAGCAATTCTCCAAGATCATGGCAGGCTCCATCAAGGAGGGCAGGATGCAGCCGCACTCCCAGAGGCGCAGGAGCGCCACGGCAGCCGCCGCCGCCGCCGCCGCGCGGAGGGATCACAACAAGGCGCGGGTGGTGCACAAGATGCCCATGCCGCCGCCGCAGCCATGGCGCCCTGCCTTGTCCAGCATTGAAGAAGTGGCTGCCAACTGATGAACATCACATATCTGTAAGCATCTCTCACCATATCACGTCCTGCCCATGTCCATGCCTATGTCTACTCCTTTTGCATTTGCCAAGTTTTGAACCCAAATGTGCCTCATGTCTACCTCTGAAATTCCTAAGTGTTGGATGTTTTGAGGTGATTCTTGGGGCCTGAATAGCATTATTTGTCTTCACTCATAAGACATCTCTTTAATTACTCCGTGGTGTCTGGAAGAACTCTAAATTCACCCACCTTTGTATGAATTTTAGCTGCCTTTTTCTTCTTAGAGCTGATTAGTGGATCTATTTAGGGCTTATGTATATTTGATGTTTGTCGTGTTAACCTAGTCTAGTTTGTGAAATGGTTAGCTGCAAGAGTGCCTTCAGGTTGCCTAGGTTTTGATAGGTTAACTCACCCTGAGAAAGTCACATGAATGGTACAGAGCAGTATTTAGCATACATGCCATGGAAATCAGTTACAAGAGGTCAAATTCACAAATACAACCAATATGCTGCAGCCGGGTTTGCTTTGAATATGTTAAGTGCAGGGTCATAGCTTTGATGTGCCAAATTTTGAGCTGGTGCAGAGATAGATTTCTTGTACAGAGTATGTTTCTGGAGGAGCCAACCTTGGAAGAAGAGACGTGAAAGCGGGAGGTAACTAGGCTGAAAACTAGATTAAAAAATAGAAGCTCCCTACATGTATCCATGTTGGAGGGTATACTTTCTCTTTTGCATTAGAGCATCTCCATCGAGGCACGGGGCCCCGGCAAATTTGCCCAAATACCACGGTTTTTGGTCAGATGAGTTGCACCGCAAGCGGCACCCCGAATTCCCGGTTTAGTCTCCTAAACGTCTCGGGCCCACACTATCTTTGCCCGTCCGAGCTCACCCGTCTTGTTCTGCCACGTGGGGCAACAATATTTTACTTTGATGCAACCTTTTGCAGGCGTCTCATTACCCGGCTCCTTGTGAATCATTCCTCGTGGACAACCTTTCGTGGTGCAAGCAATTCACAGTATTGGCACTCCCGTCCCCGCTCCTGACAGGAGTCTCCAAGCCTGGTGTGGAGATGCTTCTAGGGGCTATTATAGTGTGACTCTCGAGTTAATGTTTCTATCGCATGAAATTTTCTTTGGTATCACATTTGTTGAGGCAAATTCTAACAATGCATTTGAGGTCGAACAAGTCATGGAAGCGGACACTTTTGTCCGTTCTTTGTATATTAAGATTCAATATATGGTAGTGTGCTAGAATAGGGAAAGAATATCAACTTTTATCAAGATTTTGTGAAGTCGTGACTTGATGTAGTGATGCAAATCTGATTTGCTTTGTGTTTCGGAGGACCTTGGACTTTGCTTGAAGTGCTTGATTTAGTATTATGAAGTGGTGAGATGCTATGGTTGTTCTTCTATATTGGTGCTATTTTCTTGGATTTGGCTTAAGTGCAAGTTGCCCTCTCTTATTTATTGTGTATCCAAGCATTGGATAAACACCATTTTATTTTATATACGTGTTACCTATTTTATCTAGTTGATCATTTAGCACAACATTTGAAAATTTAATTTTAAAACAATATGTCCAAACAATATGTGTCATTAGTTTTTATAAGCATTGAAAATTATTTTTGTACAATATAAGTGGCTTTTATAATTACATTTTAAATTTCATAAGCTAGAACAAATGGTTTTCTCATAGTTGAATCGTTTTCACTAAGTTATGAGATGGCATATGTTGTTTCATGTGACATGTTCCATTGAGGAACTGTCACATAGGCATACACCGTCTTCATTAGTATGATAAACTAGCTTTTATATGTATTGTGAAATACACCCCAAAGTAGCTTGTTAAAGACGAGAATGTTCTAAGACATATGTTCTACCATACAACTATCAAAGTGAAAAAGACGCCTTCATCAATTATACAGTATAAGGGAAAAAAATTATCTTACAACAAACCTTTTCATCTTTATATGTACAAGAAAACAAGGTGGGCATGGTCTTAATGGTGGACAAACAAACACTTTATTCACGCCGGACCCTTCGGGAACCAACGTTCTTCTTCTTCTACAAAAAAAACAATCAAATACCCGTCGAGTTGAGCCTATAGGGTCTCGCGCCAACAAGGTATTGCGAGATAGGACAACGTATTGCCAATTGGATTATTGAGACAGGATATTGGAATAGGCTATTGAAACATGGCATACAACCACGACAAGATATTGCTCGGACAGGACAGGGTTTCGGGGGACTGCCCTTGTCTCATTATTCCCGACATAGATCTACACTTGTTTTAAATATTATACGATAAGGGATCTCTAACCCGTCACTTTACTTATCCATTGTGATTCTTCATTCATAATCACTTGTTAACTTTTCAAATGCCAATGTTGCTACCTCTCATAGGCCACATATCACCTTCATTGCTTCCAACTCACATCCTACACCTTTGGATCATGAAGACAAAGTGTTATGATTAACCCTTAAACGTCAGCTGGGAACCTGTATATACATGCACGTATTTTATTCTATAGAATTAAAAAAATGATTTAAATTTTAGCAAAGACTTACACCTCTGAATTAAAGACTATCACCTTTTTCAGCTTTATCTTTTATTTGGAGGTCATTTTGATATGTAAACCTTATCATGTTCAAATATGACACCATACATATAGGATATTGCAGCCACCAGTGGCAGCTTCTGATGTTTAAGGGTTAAACGTCAGAAGCTAACACTGATGGCTACAGTCATCTATATGTATGGTATCGTATTTCAACATGATAAGGTTCACATATTAAAACGACTTCTAAATGAAAGATGCTAGTTGAGGAATCTGCAATCCAAAGGTGTAAGTCTTGCTAAACTTCGATACATTTTTTGTATTGCACAGAGTGAAATACATGCTTGTATATACGATTCTCATCTGACGTTTAACCCTTAAACGTCAGAAGGTGCCGTTGGTGGCCACAATATTCTAAATGTATGATTGTATTTCTACATAATAAGGTTCACATACTAAAATGACCTCCAAATGAAGGATGTTAGTTGAAGAATCTTCAATCCAAAGGTGTAAGTCTTGCTAAACTTCAAAACATTTTACATATTGTACATAGTAAAATATGTGCTTGTATATATGGTTCCCGACTGACATTTAAGGATTAAAAACATCTCCACCAGGGCACGGAGCCTTGGTAGAAATAATTATGAAATACCTAAGTGATACCCATTGTGTCCAAACCACTTTGTTAAAAAATAAATAATTGGTTTATACAAGGAGTGTCCAAACCAAACCGATGCGTACAATATTGAGTTATCAACCATTTTTTTCACCCAGTTTTCATCCAATATTTTCATCCATCAAGAGAGCTTCCATCTAGTTTTTTTAATCCATGTAGACATTTTCATCCAAACAATCACCACAAACCCTAAACATCAATTTATCCAACCAGTTTTACTACCGTGCACCACGTTTTACTACCCTTGCTTCCATCTATTGCCCCATACTTTCTCCAATTTTACCAGCTTTAACACTTATAGAGGTGAAATTAACAAAGGAGAGAGAGCAGGATATGCCATTACACTTAACACACAACAAACAGTAGTGTTAATGTTTAGGGAGCGAAATTTCTCATAACATTTATTGAATTATAACCCATAGAGAGGTAACATTTAAAGAGGGTGGACATTTAACCGACACGTGGCTTGTGTGACGTCTGCCCAGGGTTTAGGGTTTAGCAACCAAAAGATCATCTCCTCGTCCGACAAACCCAATTCGCAAGCTCGATCGCCATCGCCATGGAAACAGACCAGATCGAAGGCGAGGAGCGAGCAATGGCAGCCTCCGAAGAGCCCGTGACTCACATCAACAGCGATGGCGAAGTAGTGCGTGAGAAGGGAGCAATGGCAGCTTCAGAAGTGCTCGAGAATCACACTGATAGCGATGGCGAAGGAGTCGCTGGCGAGGAGGCCGCTTCAGGAGATGTGGGAGTGCGCGGCGGTGGCGAATCGAGAGTGGTGGTGCGCCACGAGAATCCGTTCTTCTTCTGGCTTGCCTTCATCTCCACCATCTCGCTTATCATGCTCTTCTTTGTCGTCACCACGCGGCTCCTCAACTGGGGCGACAGCATCGAGCTGCTGGCGATGCCGCCGCGGGTGCGCGCGCATTTCGAGGCGGGGAAGCTCGTGAAGGTGGAGGTCGGGGAGGGTGCCACTCCCGTGAAAGTGTTTGTGCGTGGTTCAGCCTCCCGAGGCGAAACCGCGCTGCTGCTCTCCGGGATCGGAGCAAGCTCGCTTCTCTACCGGAGCGTGATCCCGCTCCTCGCCGAGAGAGGGATTGCCGCCGTCGCCGTGGACCTCCCGGGCGCTGGCTTAGCGGAGAAATCGCGCGAATCCGAGGAGGAGGAGGAGGAGCCCGAGCTAGGGTTTCTCGGTTTGCGATTGGCCGCGTTGAAGGAGCTGCTTGTGGAAGGATTCTCTCCTCGTGCGGAGGAGAGTGAGTTTCTTGCGAAGCTGAGGAGCGTGAGCACGGGGAAGAGGAAGAAGGCGCTGGCGCTCGGCGCGCGGGAGCTGAGCGACGCGGTGGACCAGGTTGTGGCGTCTCTGGAGCTCGCGCCTGTGCATCTTGTGGCGCACGACACGGGCGTGGAGGCGGCGTTGGCCTGGGCGTTGCGGAATCCGTCTAAAGTGGCGAGCGTCACTCTTGTTGACACACAACCTCGGTCGCCGTCGTTGCCGGTTTGGTTGCTCAGAGTTCCGGTCCTTGGAGCTCTCATTGCGAACTCTGACCTCGCATTTCGGTATGTTCTTCTGTGAATCTCCGCCATGCGGTTGTGAGATAGTGGTGCGAGGGTTACAATATTTGTTGTTCTTCGGTGCTGCAGATGGATTTTGCGGTCGTGCTGCTTCGCCTCTGTGACTGCGGAAGGTGCGGAGGATTATGGCTATCTGTTGCGTAGCAATGGCGGCTTGCAGGCTTTGTTAGGAACTTTGGCTGCGTCGAATTCCAGTATGGATGTGGCAGAGTGGGCCGGTCATTCGAATTTAGAGGACGTTCCGAAGCAGATTCTCTGGGGCAGTGGATGGTCCAAGGAATGGCAGCGCGAGGGTGAGCAGCTTGCTGCCGCGCTGCCTGGTGCATCGTTCCACTCTCACCATGGCAGCCGATGGCCTCAGGTATGTCATATCTTCACCAGATGGCACATTGACGCTGTTTTTATTCGAGAGCTCAGATTTCCTCGCTGTTTTGGTGAGCAGGAGGATGCAGCTCCGGAGATAGCAGCCATGATAGCAGAGTTTGTGAAGAGCGTGCCTTCGCATCGAACTGATGACGAGGCCTTGTTTGAACTGGGCGAAAACTTCTCTGATGGACATAGCCCTGGACATCATCAGCATCATCACAGCCACGAGCAGGAGCTTGGCTACATGGAAGGCCTGGGGCGAGCTCCTGGAGTAGGTCACGGCGGGTGGGTTTTATGAAACATTTCATTCATTGGGAAGAATAATGTACAGAAAAGTTCATGTTAAATAGAGAGCCCAGGCCCCAACTACGCCGAATACGTGCTCATTCAGGAAGGATCCGAAGGAGTAGTCGTCAGTCGCAGGATCCCACAAGGACTTGCTTGCGAACTGAAAGCCCTGGTTCTTGGACTCTCCAATCACGGATTGCACCACAATCTTGTACCTTGGCAAGTTCATGTCTGCATCATCATCATCATCACAGGTCAATAGCCTGAAGGTGTTGATTGTTCAATTTCTAGACGTCAAACTACGAAAGGATCGTGAAATCTTCTCTTCGCCACCATTCTGGGAACCTGAAGGCATGATGATGGTGACGAATTACCAGAGCAGGGATTGTTTGCTATTCTTATCATCAAAGAGGTTAACAATCCAAGTGGCCGGTGTATTTCCTCGTCACGGCAAGATCTGGACGCTGAAAGTTGCGAAGGGTATTAATCTCTGTTGCTTTCTATAGCGATCCTCGGATTCCAGGCATTTTGAAGATTGAAGGAATTGGGGCCCCTTTATGCGATTTTACATAATTTACGTGGTTAGAGCATACTTGTAGGGAGCAGAGCTACCTCGAATCTCAGACTTGACCGTGTCAGCAAGCTCCCTGCAAAGAGCAGGAGCCGCCTCGAAATCATAGGTCGGCATGGATCCAAGCTTCTCCTTGAGCAAGTTGTTGATAAAATCTTTCATTTTTCCTGAGTGGAAGCGAGCCGGTGGAGCATACGGCAACTCAGAATGCGTCACCACCTGCGAAATCACCCAACGACATGTTCCAGATTCCTAGTTAGATGACCAACGTTCCTGAATTCTAAGTCACCAAGTCCGTCGCATGTGTTACATGTGTAACTCTTGATCTCTACACGAGGAAACTGGAATTGTTTGGTACGCGTTCTTCTCTCAAATTCTCAAGATTTAATGGGAGTTGAAAATTTGTCTTCGAACCCTAGTTTTTACTCAATTTCTTACAATTAAGGCGTTTCAGGTGTATTGGTTTACATTGACTTTCTGAACCGTTTCTGACGGTGCAATTGCTTCCGGTGGTAAAGCTGTCAACTCCTCTTTCATGTCCTTCAACGTCACCAGTGGCTTTGGAGTTGCAGGAGTCTCCGCCATTTTGGACGACGAAGAAAGTCACCTTTTGATGCGCAATCTTTGCAGGGGAGAGGGAATTGGACTTGTGGGCAAAAAATACCATAACAGGCGAATACCGAATAGTTGAGATTTTATTCAGGACACAGTTGTGTGCATGCTTCACAAAAACAGTTGACGGTTAAGATGAGGTTTCGGGACCTTGAAGTGCTCACTAAAACCTGAGGCATTTCTAATTGGTTTCGTGGTGCAGAGGAGCGGCACTTGCTCTTCACACACCATGACAGGGTAGCACCATATAGTTGACGCCTGTGTTGTCCACCAGCACATCCATTTCATGCTTACAAAAAACCAACCGACGGTTCAGATGTATGTGCCAAAGTGAAAGACTTTGAGACCTCAGTGAAGTTTATGTCGTTTCAGTCCAGGGGGGTCTTGATGGGCGGTGCTCCGGAAGCCACATCCTGAATCGTGGCAGCTTGGGCTGCATCTGCTGCCTCATGAAGACCACGCTTCTCCAGCGCTTCGAGGAAGGCGCTTGCTTGCTCGTCGTCGATGCGGTAGGGAGTGTGGAGCGGTGATGGAAACTCCTTTGATGTCACCTCTTCTCGGTATTGAGAGAGAGCTTCCTGGATTAAGGTGCCCAAATTCGCATACTGCTTCGAGAATTTGGGCGTCACCTGAAATCATCCCCACGAAACCTGTGTCATTTGGTTCTACAAACAAAACAGAAGCCACCAATGTACTGATTTTTTCCGGAGACAGCAAGAACGGATCCCTATCTATTGCTACACCTCATTAAACCTCGAGATACTTTTTGGCAGGGCTTTGATACCTTCACGTAATGAGGGTGTTGCATCATGCCGAGGAGATCATGGTACACCAAGACCTACAGAAGGACAAACGACCAGAAAGGGATGAGTCCATTAACAAGGGGAAAAAGAAAACAGGGAGTTGTGGGGGATGTGATTCAACCTGCCCGCTGCAAAGAGGACCGGCTCCAATTCCAATGGTCGGGATTTTGAGAGCCGCTGTGACTGCCGCCGCTATGGGAGACGGAACGCACTCCAGCACGACAGAGAAGCAGCCGGCGGACTGCAGCGCCAAAGCGTGGTCCAAAACCTGGATGAAAAGAATCAAATCAAGAGTCGTTTACAACGTTGGAGTTGATTCTCTTAATTTGGAGGAGCACAAACTTGGGCATGGGGAGAACATGAAGGAAAGCGGACTCTTTATGAGGAAAAACTTCATGTTTCGTTAGAGTCATTTATAAAGTCAACATTTATTCAAAGACGTCTAACCACTCTCTTTGGCTTCAATATGTAGCGCACATGTGAGCAGTACAGTTGGTTCTCTCTTGATTTGGAGGAGCACAAACGTAGGCATGGGGAGAACTCATGGACAGTGAAAAAACAGGAGCTGATTTTATGTGAAACTTTACCAAAAGGAGAGCACATTACCTGGAGCGCGCTGTCGACATTGCGGCCTTGAGGGCGGAAGCCTCCCAGGACACTGATGGCCTGCGGAGTGAGCCCCACATGGCCCATGACCGCGATGCCGGCCTCGGAGATGGCTCGCGCGGCCTGCACGCGGGAGCCGCCGCCGCCCTCCATCTTCACCGCATCCATGCCGCCCTCCTTCAGCATCCGCGTCGCGCTCGACACTGCCTACCCCAACCCTGTTCCTCCTCTCAACCTCACTCCCCGCAAAAAAACCTCTACCGAAAACAAAGAAAAACATAGCACACAAGAAGGAAACCATAACGTAGCATGGATTTGTGCATACCTGCTGACTGCTCTGTTCGTAGCTTCCGAAGGGCAAGTCCCCCACCAAAAGGGGGCGGTTGGCGCCGCGGGCCACCGCCCTGCAATGCAGCAGCATGTCCTCCATGGTCACCGGGAGCGTGGTGTCATGGCCATGCACCACCATCCCCACGGAATCGCCTACCAAGCATATGTCGATTCCGGCTCGGTCCACATGCACCCCTGCGAAAATGAATCAGGAACAGGAAGAAGTTACACTTCCAAATCTGCCACCTCTCAATCATCATAATGTAATCAATTGTTCTCCTCAATGTAACGAGTTTTCTCCCCAGATCTGCCACCTTAAGTAGCAAATCAATCATCCACCACCTCACATAGCATATTAAGGTTCACCATGCAACAATGGATCAGCCTAGACTTCGAAATTATGTAGGAAAGGCCTACTCGTTGTGTAAGGCTCTTCTACCACTGTTAGTCTACCACCTCTTTGCCATTCTATTCTTCTACTAGTGCTGATCTGCAAAAGATTGGAAAAGCATCTGATGGTGCCGCTATCTAGGCAGAAGAGGGGAGGGTTTGACTGACCTGAGGGATAGTCGTAGGCGGTGACCATGGTGATGGGCTCATTGGTGAGGTACTTGGCCTCCAAATGCCGCAGCGTGACGCGCTTCGAGGGCGACTTGGACTTGGGCCCTCCATACACGGTGCTCTCCGGCAAATTGCTCATGGACCTGGGTTTCAGGGACCATTTCCCATACGCCCCCCCAACAGTCCTCAGACACGCCGAAGTCTTCCACATTGTGTGAGAGAAACCCCAAATGGATGAACCCGAGAAGACGCTTCTGTATCTGCAAGTAAGGCAAGTGTTCAGAACAAGTACTGAAACGGCTATACTTTCTAGAGGCGATTCCAACATCACTTCTGTGTTCTAAATAGATGTAAGGCAAGTTAGATTCAGAGTTATCACGATTGTATTCCTTCAATCTTAATCTCTAATCGAAAGCAAGGTGACCCACATTCAGAATTCTGGATGTACAACTCAAGGTGACAAGACAAGGAGACCCAGCATGGGCAACCACAGCATGTCACAGCGATCACCACCTAACCCTAGCATGTAGTAATTTTTTCCAACGAGCAAGCCAGCACGATGAGCATGGCATGAGCACACACCACGAGCAACAAACTAGACACAACGATTATCAAACCACGCACGATGAGCAGCAAAGGACTTACCTCCGCACCTGCTGTTTTTTCTGCGAATACGCCCTCCTCGCCTCCACCACCGCCACTCAAATTCAACACCTGCACAACCCACACCCCTTTTCAGCTACATCAGAAATCAGGCACTCCCACTCTCACTCCAGCTTCCTTCAGTTGGCCGCACTCCTACCCGCACACGCCTGCTAGTGCAACCAGAGCGACCAGAGCGAAGGAGAAGGGCGAAGGGTCAAACGATCTCGACGTTCCGGAATATGAACCCGTCCAGAATACGAAGGAAATCTTCCTCGCAAGTTGTACTACGCTTCCGAAAACATTCATCCCTCGTGCATGAAAGTCCGCCCAGCCCATCAAGTTTCAAAGTCAGCAGCCGCCGCCCCCAAATCCACATCTTCCACAGATCTACCCCACACAATGATTCCGGGAACCCACACCATTCACACATTGCTTTCCCCTCGTTTAGTCTTCTCACCAATTCACCCAAAGCGCACTCCAACGCAAAAGCTGCTGTTGTCCTCCTTCACCACTCCATTCACACAAATCACCGCTCCACAGCTCAACCCAATTGCCACAATCCCACTCCCAAATCTCTTCTCTATCAGGTGGGCACTCTCTCTTTTCCCTTCACTCCTTACTCTGAGCAGGACGGCTACAGCTATTTTCAGAGAGTAGCAGTGCGAATCAACCCCGCAATTCTCTTGTGTCCACATTCGCCTTTCCCGATTTGTTCTTGGCCGGCTGAATTGAACTATAGGTGTGTACAATTCAGCCGTTTCTCATGGCTAGCCATAGCTAATTTCTGTATCAACCCCAGTCTTTCCACTTGGAAGTGATCCAGCTTTGTTCATGTAAATTGATGTGAGCTTGAGTTCACCCTATCTCTCTGTAGAGCTTGCCCTGGAATTCTGCAATCTGAACCCCCAAAGCTCTTTCCTTTTTCCCCCAAATCTGCATTTTTCTCAAGTTTTGCAGCAACTTCAGGTTTTTGTGACCTTTTGAAAATTCAGCTTGTTTCAAGTGATTTGGCTGCACTTTTTTTTTTCTCTCTCTCTCTCTCTCTCTCTCTCTATTGGAAGGAGGGAGAATTTGAGAGCCGTTGCTTGGGTCTATGGTGATTGGATTTGTGACTGATTCTTTGTTTGATTTTTTTCAGGGTTTTGGATTTCTGGAATTTTGCAGAATTTTTGCAGAGGGAGTGAAGGGGAGGTGGAACGATGAAGGTGGAGAGGGGCCAAGCTGCTCTGATTACAGGAGGTGGAGGTGGTATAGGTTTGTCTCTCTCTCTCTCACTCTCTCACTCTCTCTCTGTCAATGTTCAAGTTGAGGGATGCTTCCATAATTTGATCAGAAACTCTGAAAGTGTGGTCATCAAAGAAGCTTAGGGTAGTAGTAACATTGGACATTAGTCACTGGCAAAATAGAACCCCAGATTTTTCTAGTGAACAATGCTCCTTTTTCATGGTTTGCTCCTTCCATGCTCACAGTTGTCTAAAACTCTTGAAGCGTTGATGGAAGAATATGCTGCAACCATTCTGGAGATGGGTGATGGACAAGAATTCACATCTAGTTATGCACATGAGTGATTCTGTTCTTATCAAGTCCTCGAGGTCCATGTTTCATTTCCCAAGATCAATCCCTTCTTACTAGCTCTTCGAGATTTACAGTAGGCCCAGGGACTTTGTGTTTTGATGGATCCTTGAGGTTTATGTTCCCAGGTCGAGCTTTGGCGGTAGCCCTAGCCAACCGAGGAGTGCAGGTATCAGTGCTAGACTTGGCACCCGCACAAGGCGAGGAGACGGTGCGTGCAGTGGAAGCAGAGCACGCCCGGATCTCGTACAAACCTACCACCTCTCCTTCTGCCATCTTCATACGCTGCGACGTCACCAACTCCGGTACAACGCCCAACCTCTAACCACAAAATTCATCACAAAACATTCAGCACTCACAGATCATTGTACTTACTCTCAGACCAGCTGCTTTTCAGTAAGTAATAGGCTAGAATTATCCCGAGTTTCAACCCTTAAAGGTCTGAGATTGCAACATGATGTTTTCTGACATACAAGGTGTAAGAATAGTTTGTGTTGAGCCTGATGGCATTTCAAATTCTTGCACCTACTACATTCGTTGGAGAAGTTGCAAACAGTGGTCATGTATGGCCTTAACATGGATACTTTATTGATGTTTCGCTTGGTTTTCGTTACCTCAGGTGAATTGACAGCGGCGTTCGCTCAGCACCAAAGTGTGTTTGGGCGCCTCGACATATGCATCAACAACGCTGGAGTGGCGGAGAAGGGCCCCTTCTATGAAGACACCGTGGACTGGCGCAAAGTCATGGACATCAACTTGACTGCTGTCATTGAAGGCACCAAGCTCGCGGTACACTGACCAAAACTTTCTAGTCACCAAACTTATGCTCACTCAATCACCAACTTCTCACCAAATTCTCACCTAACCCCTTTAAAAACTAAATTATTGACTTTTCACTCGAACTATGCTTTGCTTTTTGAGGTGGGCTTGTGCGCCGGGTTCTTTAAACTCTTTAAAAATATTTTTTAGAAAGACTTTGCTCTTAAGTAACGATTTGTGCTTTTTTATGCATTGAATGGGATTTTTTTTTTTTATCATGAAATTTATAGAAAGGAATTGTTTTTTTTAAGGCGGTCTCTGGGCCTAAATTCTTAGGCAGTTGTATTATTGATCCCAGGTACAAGCAATGAAGGGCAGAGGAGGTCAAATTCTGAATACTGCTTCTGCAGCTGGATTGTATCCAATGCAATTCGGGCCCCTCTATTCCTCCTCCAAAGGTAGTTTTCAAGTAAATAAATTCATAAATAAATAAAATTGCTGTATTTTCTACCTCAGAAAAACAAAAGTAATCTCTGCTTAGTTTTGGGCTTCTCTACTCCTCCAAAGGTTTTTTTTTTGAGTATTCATTAATCAAAATACGATTTTGCTATATTTTCTGAACTCTGGGTTAGTTTAATTTAGAGTTTTTTTTTTTCTGTGATGATGTAGGTGGAGTTGTGATGTTTACAAGAGCTTTGAGAGGGTTGAAGAAGTTAGGGATTCGTGCCAACGTGCTTTGTCCCGAGGTTCTAAACTTGGTCCATCTTTCATCAATTCAACCCATAAAGTGAGAATTTGTTAGAGTTTAGACAAACGTGGATTTTCAATCAACGTGGTTCTAGTGACAATTCTAACGATTGGAGTTTAGATGGACATGGTTATTGTCCCTGATCTGTTGCTAATCTGTTTGGTAGCGAATGCCAAATACCATGTTCTTTGCCTTTTGGGGTGGAAGCTCATCTCTAAAATATTTGGTTCATATACAGTTCATACAAACGCCCTTCCTGGAGAACCTCCCATCAGCTGAGAGGAATTTTGTGAACCGCATCGGCTACGTAACCATGGAGCGAGTGTTAGAAGGTAAAGCCCAGTCTCTAGAACCAACGGAATTATCCTCAAAGGTCCTAAATGAACTTAAAACTTCCTACAGAAGCTGGAAAAACTATATTTAATGTGTTTTAGGGAAGGAATGAGCATGACATATTAGAGAAGGAATTGATCCTTGCACGAGGGTTAGTTTTTAAGGTCAATAACGAATTCCTTCTCATTCATTGACACATATCTGGTTCTTTTCCTTGGATGGTGATTGAATGAGGGAGGCTAGAATATGCTCATAAAATGTCACTGACACTGTTTGGAATTGTGAAGGGATATGCGCATTTATTCATTTTTGGTTTAGTTTGATGTTGAGAAAATTATGGACCTGATGTGTTGAATTGATTTATGCACCTGCAGCTGCTTTTTTGTTGCTGGACGATGAGCGCCAAGCAGCGGCGTGCGTTTGGGTCCCTGCTAATAAACCCACCCAATTCTGGCCCACTTCAGAGGAGGAGCAGAAGTACAGAACCATTTTGCCTAAGAAACCACAGAGTGCTACTGCCTTGGCTGTGCCTCCCCCAATCCCCTCCCAGTTCCAAAAACTGTAAGCTCCTCTAAACCCCAAGTGCTCAAGCTAAAAATTATAGGAAATAGACTAATATCAAAGTAGATACATAAGAAAATACGAAATTTATGTAAGTACTAAAAACCACCCTATCTTGTAGAAAATCATTTATATGTAAGTCAGCCCCTTTTTGGAAGTTTTAGTGGACTAACTCCTGTTCATCATAATCTAAAGTAAAATCCTTTCATTGTGCCTGATCCATTCTCGTGCACACATCATCCAGCAATCATCGTACTAGATTAAGAACAAAGATTTATTTAGACTCACGTGCATTTGTAGGAAATTAGCATTCTCTACCTCTCGTGGTTTGATTTTTGTTGTATTTTATTATGATTTTGATTGTGTTGAATGATGTTTTCAACAGAGTGGTGCACACATTGAGCTCCAATTTCCGGGCAGCGACCAGAGTTGTGACTGTGAATTACAAACCACCGATCACGCCTGGCCACGTCCTCATCAAGTACCTCTATGTTGGCATCAATGCCAGTGATGTAAGGCTCTCGTCTACCAACCCCCACATTTCTAAAGCAATTTCACTCTTCTGAGAGCCTCCTCCTTGTTGCAGATCAACTACAGCGCGGGGCGGTACCACTCTAGCCCAAAAGAAGCAGCTGCTGGTTTGCCACTTGACGCCGGCTTTGAGGTAATCCATTCACTCTTACCTCTATCCTTCCGATGTATCTTCACTCAGAGTTTTGCAAATTAGTGAGAATGAACGAAAAAAGTGCGAAACCTTTGACAGAATGAAAGATTTTGTGTTTATAATTAAAAACGAGGAAAGAGGTCAAAACTCATGGTATTATTTGGTAACTTGATTGGACTTGTGTGTGTTTTTTTTGTTTTTTTTTTTTGTAGCAGCAAGGTTTGATTTGGTAGCATTTGAGCTACATTTAGCGCTGCTAATGATTGTGTTTGGATGCAGGCTGTGGGACTGATTGCAGGTGTTGGTGAGAACGTGTCGCGTTCGGACCTGAAACCTGGCTCACCTGCTGCCACTGTCACATATGGAGGCTTTTCCGAGTACCGACAGGTAACAACTTACCATCACACAATTTATCTTGTTTGGTTCGACGCGGATTCATAACAAAAAGCAGGATTTAGAACGAAGTCCACGTCAAATTTATTGAGAGTACTTGTGGATTTTATGGATGACTTATAGGTTGCACCTGGTTAGACTTCTTGTGGCTCTTAGAGTACATACGATAATCTCTGTAGATGATTGCACCTGAGAGTTGATTCTCAACTTGGTTACTGCGCAATTCATGTATATTGTTCGATTGTAGATTTAATGGATAATTCGTATATTGCACTTGGTCGATTTGATGGCTCTCAGAGTAAATACAATAATTCGTATATATGATTGCAAATATGATTTTTGCAGTTACCTGCACGTTTTTTTGTAACCGGTTCTGTTGAGAGAACCTACAGATTTGATGGATGACTAGATCATTCCAATGCTTTGTGGTAATAGGTTAGACTGATTGTGGCTCTGAAAGTGGATACGATAATGTGTGTAGGTGATTGCAACTGAGGTTTTTATTAAGTAATTTTTGCAGGTACCTGCAAAATTCGTGTTTTCGGTTCCTGCTGCAACTCCTGAAGTGGTGGCCATGTTAACTTCGGGCCTCACTGCTTCCATTGGGCTAGAGCAGGTACCAACTCTCTCCACACTTTTAAATGAACTCTTTTATAGTTGTAACCAAATTAGGATAGTCATATTGTATTGGCGGACTTCACTACACTAAAAATGATAACGATTGTCACTTGTACACTGAAGGCTATAGATTTTTATACAGGTACTGATACTACTCACATAGGAGAATATCTAACGGTGAATTTTGTAAAAATGTTCGTCAAGAGGAGACGATTTGTATCACTTTTAAATGAGCTCTTTTGGTGTACCATTTGACACTTTTAGTGTACCATTTGACACTTTTTAGGCTGGAGGAATGAAGTCGGGTGAGACGGTTCTTGTGACGGCTGCTGCTGGCGGAACCGGCCAATTTGCAGTCCAATTGGCGAAGATTGCTGGCAACAAAGTGGTAGCAACGTGCGGTGGAGCAGACAAAGCCGCGTTGTTGAGAGAGCTCGGCGTCGACCGCGTCATTGACTACCGGAAGGAAACTGTGAAAGAGGTATTCGTAAAGCCAGTTTCTAAATTGTGTTTTCTAACAGCTTGATATTAAGCATAAGGAAACTAAACATGCAATATTGTAGTGTGTGAGAGGTGAATAGTGTAGTACAAGAATCATATTGTACCCTGCACCAATACTCTTGAACTCAAGGATTTTCCCGATAATAAACCCTAAACCCTAATCTGTAGCCACCTTTTCAACCTCAAAACCCAGTTTTAAACTCTCTCTCTCTCTCTCTCTCTCTCTCTCTCTCTCTCTCTCTCTCTCTCTCTCTCTCTCTCTCTCTCTCTCTCTCTCTCTCTCTCTCTCTCTCTCTCCTCTTCTTCTTTGTCAATCTGACAGTTGTTGGTATAGGGTTTAGTTGTTGATGTTAAATCCTAAAACCCTAAGACCCTAACCACCTCGAACTCCAGTTTTGACCTCTCTCTCTTTCCTCTTCTTGTATGACCTCGTCGATCTGGCTCTGTTGTTAATGTTGGTTTCATGTATGTCTTGATAGGTTTTGAAGAAGGAGTATCCCAAGGGCGTGAACTTGGTGTATGAGTCGGTGGGCGGGGCCATGTTCGACACCTGCATGAAGGCGCTGGCGGTGTTCGGCCGCATGGTCGTCATCGGCATGATCTCGCAGTACACGGAGGGCGAGGGCGGGTCGTGGAAGCCCGCGCAGTATCCCGGACTGTGCGAGCAGCTGCTGTGGAAGTCGCAAACAGTGGTACGCACAAGAATGGCATCAGAAACTGATAGAAACAGTAGCACGCATTGGTTTAGGGTTGGCACTTGACCACAAGAATGTCATCATAAAACTCACACGGATAATGGTACTTTAGGGTTTGTGTTTAAGCACTAAAATGTCATCAGAAACTGACAGAAACAGTGGGACGCATCGGCTTAGGGTTTGCATAAGAATATCTTCAGAAACTGATAGAAGCAGTGGTACGCATAGGTTTAGGGTTTGCACAGAATGTCACAAACTGATACAAACAGTCGTGCGTTTTGGTTTATGGTTATCACTTCACCACAAGAATGCCATCATGAACTGACTAATTATGGTTGCATCGCAGTCGGGTTTCTTCCTCGTCCATTACACGAAGATGTACCAGGAACACATCGGCAAGCTCTACAGCCTCTACAGCTCAGGCAAACTCAAGGTAAGGCTGAAGAAAGGAGTCCGATGTGCATTTGTGTGAGCGGGCGTTGGTTGCCACAACTGAGCATTTGTTTGTTTGTTTGTTTTTGCAGATTTTGATCGACCCGACGAAGTTCGAGGGGATTCACTCCGTGGCGGACGCTGTGGAGCATCTTCACTCCGGGAAGAGCCTCGGCAAGGTTGGTCCATCTCACCTTGTGTATCTTTCTTTCCAATCAACTCACTTCATTCTCCTCATGTACCGCGTGTTGTGTTTACGTGTGCAGGTCGTCGTCCAACTCGCATCCTCGCAACCCGCGTCACGTCTCTAAGTAGCACATGTTAGTTTCTGTATATAGTTTAATGGAAGTTGTGCATGTATATGTTCAGAGCTTCGTAAATAGCAACGATTATTGAGCCATGATTTCGTGAGCTTGAGCATCTTCTATACACATGATTCTGTCAAAGCATCAACAAAACATGAACAAGACAAACTCACGACGCGCAATATACGTCAAACGCAATATACGTCAATCGCGCGAATCCATGAAACTCTCGTAACCGCTCACGACACGCATTGCGGGTGAGGAAAAAGCTCATGAGACGAAATGCATGAAGGTGGCAAGAGCGCGACCAGTGAACGGCTCCTCTCGTGGCAAGCTCTCTGGCGGCCAAGTCTGCGGGAGATTTGTTATTACGTGCCCACCACAGAGAGAGACGCCTTCGATTTTCCTTCTCAGATTCAGATTTGGTATGGTAGAAGACAAGAGTTCGTAGGGTTTGAGTTCGAGGTTTATGGCGATTGTGATCGGTCGTCGCACTGCCAGGGGAGGAGAGACAGAGCTCTCTTCGTAGGTTTCTCTAGGAAACGCCATCAAGAGAAGACAGAGTTCGCTACGGTTTGAGTTTCGAGGTTTGGGTTTCGAGCATCATGGCGATGGCGATGGTGTGCACATCGGCGTGTCGATTCAGAGGTGTGAGAGCGGACGCGTCCGGCGTGAAGGACCCGGCGACCGGGACCTCCACGCCCACGGGCGAGGTGCTCCTCGACCGCGTGAAGGCGAAGACGGCTCACGCCGCACCCTCGCCCATCTACGCCCCGACGCCCGCGACGCGCGACACGCGCACGCCGCACAGCGGCTACCACTTCGATGGCACCGCGCGCCGCTTCTTCGAGGGCTGGTACTTCAAGGTGTCCATCCCGGACGCGAAGCAGAGCTTCGCGTGGATGTACTCCGTGGAGGATCCCGGGAGCGCGAGCGGGAGGGGCGAGCCGTTCGGAGGGCTGCTCTCCGGGGTTACGTTTCCCGGGGTGGGCGCGCAGATCATGGGCGCCGACGACAGGTATTTGTGGCAGTTCGATAAGGATGTGAAGCCGTTTTGGGGGAGCAAGCATGAGCTCGCGTTGGGGTACTCTTTTGCGTCCAAGGGGAGCGTCGCGGCGCCGATGCGCGAGGTCCATCCGAAGGTAAGTGCAGCGTTTCTGAATTCTTCCGAGTTTGAGAAACCGGAGAGTTCTCTTCAAATTCTCTCCAAACTGACGCTGCGTGTGTGGTGTAGAGCAGGAGTTTGAGAATCGAGTGGAGGAAGGGTTCCAAGTGACCCCGACATGGCACCAAGGCTGCCTCCGGGACAACGGCAGGTATGCGTCTCACCTATTTTTCCTCCATTTGCACTGCGAGAGATGTCCTCATCTTTGCTGTTTTCCAGGACGAATTACGTGGAGACGGTGCCGACGGCGCGGTGGGAGTACAGCACGAAGCCCGTGTACGGGTGGGGCGACACGGGCGCGACGCAGAAGGCCACCGCGGGCTGGTTGGCTGCGCTTCCGGTCTTTGAGCCGCACTGGCAGATCTGCATGGCGGGCGGTCTCTCCACAGGTGCGAAATCCAAAGTCTCTCTCCACCATTGCGCAAGCGTTCAGAACAATGCCTCAAATCCTTGCGCGATGCTCCAAAATCTGCAAGCATTTAGAGCATCATCTTCTGGAGCAGTTGAGACCAATGTTTCAAAATGCTTGCGTAATGCTCCAGACTTTGCAACATTTGGAGCTTGTTCTGACGCTGTTCACGACGCGTCAAATGGTCGAGAGCACAATGCTCCGAAGTCTGCAACCAATTTCGAGCTTGTTCTGAGCCCTGCAAACATTTGGAGCTCATGTTTGTGTTCCCCGCACAGGTTGGATAGAGTGGGGCGGCGAGCGCTACGAGTTCGAAGACGCGCCGTCGTACTCGGAGAAGAACTGGGGCGGCTCGTTCCCTCTGAAATGGTTCTGGGTGCGTTTTTCTCACCCTTGCATTATCAGAAGAGTCGGATTCATGCCTTAGATCATCTCAAGCTCTCCCCTCGCTCTCACAACCATTCAGAGTGAGGAAAGAGTAGAGCCAAACCTTGGGTGAGAGCTCATCTCTACCTCTGGATCTGATTTTCCTCTCTCGCAGATGCAATGCAACGTGTTCGACGGCGTGGAAGGCGAGGTAGCTCTGACCGCGGGCGGCGGCCGGCGCGGCCTACCCTTCCTCCCCGGCCAGTTCGAGGAGGTGGCCATGGTGGGCGTTCACTACAACGGCAAGTTCTACGAGTTCGTGCCGTGGGAGGGCAGCGTGGAGTGGGAGGTCACCCCCTGGGGCTCCTGGAAGATGTTCGCGCGGCGCGAGGGGTACGAGGTGAGCGTGGAGGCCACGGCCGACGGCCCCGGGTGCACCCTGCGCGCGCCCACCTCCGACATGGGGCTGGCGCCCTTCTGCAAGGACACGTTCGCGGGGAAGCTCCGGCTGCGCATTTGGGAGCGGCGCTCCGGGACGAGAGCCGGGCTGCTGCTGGATGCCACCAGTGAGATGTGCGCGCTGGAGGTGGGAGGCGGCCCGTGGTACAGTACCTGGAAAACGCAGGCGCGCGTGCAGGAGCCGCTGCAGTCATTGCTGCGATACTCGGTCGATGTGGAGAGCTTGTTTGATCCTCTGCCGCAGCTGAAGCCGCCTGGTCTCTAGGTGCAGTAATATTCTCACACCATCTGTACACTACACTTGTATAGTAAGCTTGTCGCAGCTTTGGTAGCCTGAAGCTGTGTGCCAATTCATGTCTGAACCATTTACAAGGAAATTATGAACCATTGTCTTCGTGCATGTTAAATGGTGAATTGCTGGAGTCATTGCTGCAGTCATTGTTGTGATACTCGGTTGATGTGGAGAGCTTGTTTGGTCCTCTGCCTCAGCTGAAGCCGCCTGGTCTCTAGGTGCAGTAATATTCTCACACCATCTGTACACTACACTTGTATAGTAAGTTTGTCGCAGCTTTGGTAGCCTGAAGCTGTGTGCCAATTCATGTCTGAACCATTTACGAGGAAATTATGAACCATTGTCTTAGTGCATGTTAGATGGTGAATTGCTGTAGTCATTGCTGCAGTCATTGTTGTAATACTCGGTTGATGTGGAGAGCTGTTTGGTCCTTTGCTGCAGCTGAAGCCACTTGGTCTCTAGGTGCAGTAGATGTTCTGACACTTGTATAGTATGCTTGTTGTAGCTTTGGTAGCTTGAAGTTGTGTGCCAATTTATGTATGAACCATTTACAAGGAAATTATCACCCATCGTCTCAGGGCATGTTAAATGGTGAATTGTTGTAGTCATTGTTGTTGATGTGGAAAGCTTGTTTGGTCCTCTCCCGCAATTTGTTGATGATACAGAATCCTAGGGTTATCATCATACAGTAAACACATTCATTCCGTTAGACTTAGATCTAGATCGTGCATTGTGTACTTAATGGCTTTGCCTCTTTGCTTACAACATCTTCTCTATTACACAATCTATCATGGTATCAGAGCGCAGGTTCTGGCTCTCACCTAGTGTAGTTAGATCTAGATTTGTAGTGCATATCTAGCATGGCGAACTCTGACGAGAGTAACATGGTTGGAGAAATATTGTTAGAGCTAGGCACTAATGCCCCACCACACACCACTCCTAGGAGAGACATAGAGATCACGATTCCAAAGACCAGTAGGTTAGATGGACAAGTGAACTATCAGGTGTGGTCTTATAGGCTAAAGCGCTTGCTAGAGAGGAACATTGTGTGGATCTACTGCACAGAACCTAGATCTAGAATTGTAGCTATAGCAGAAAGAAAAGGGAGAAAAATCGCCTTGTAGGCGATCGTTGACTCAGTCAAGGATTTCGTGATACCTGTCTTATGCAGATTTAAAGATCCGCATCTCCTATGGAAGGCGCTCGAGGACAGTTATCAATCCAAGTCTGGATCTCGGAGGCTCATGCTGCTGCGAAAATTGGTGTTACTGCGGAAGGAAGACAGCACAAGCATGGAACAATACATCACTGAGGTCAAGGACGTCATGGACCAGCTTAAGGGTATGGAGGTAGAAGATCTATGCACTTTGGTACTACTAAACTCTGTCAACTGAATACAAGTTATTCTACAGGACACAGACAGGAAGAGACACCTTACCATTTTTTCTGGAGATAGTCATGTTTGTTTGATGAAGAGATGCAGCTGAGGATGGACGCAGAGAAGGAAGAAGATGCACAAGCACTAGTATTCAAGAAACAATCACAACGTCAAAGAGATCAAGAAAAGAGCCTACATGGAGACAACCGAGAGGTCACCAGATCAGCACGCACCCAATGGCCATCTTGCGAGCGACCCAGCAACATACAGAAGACGAACAGTCCACGGCACAAAGGCCGCGGCGTGCGGGCACAAGGCGGCGGTGGATCCAACGAGGGCGGCAACAGGGCGCGAGGAGAACATACCGGCTGCAGCGGCCAAAAATGCGGCCCCTCCCCTACCCACCGAAAGCAAGCCTATGACCAACGTCACGCCTATGATCAAAGCAGGCCCTATCACTGTGGACAAAATTGCGAACAACACAGTAGAGACTCCAGCGAAGAAGGATAGGAGTGTCACAACTGTCACCTGTGGCAAGCCTGGACATTTTGCCCGAGACTACATCAAGAAGGCTATTGATAGAGTAAAGACATTGGAGGGCAAGATCAAATATCAGCAACCTCGGCATAAAACGCAAACAAACAACATATCTAAAGGTAAAAACTCAAAACTCGACTCCGACTCATATCAAAGTGGCAGTGAGAGTGCGTGAAGTGTATTAGAAACATATCTATGTGAGCTCAATGAGATTGAAGCAAACACCACCATAGGTGTTAGATTCAGGAGCCACACACCATGTAACTGGGAATTCAAACCCAATGCAAGATTTCCAAGCATGTACTAGCAGTACCTCTATGTTAGCCGCCGGTGGAGAGGCACACAGAATCGTAGGAAAATGATATGTAAGCATTAATTTCCCTAGTGGGTCATTCAAGCAATTTAAGAACGTTCTTTATGTGCCTGGTATTTACTATCAGTTGGGCGTATTGCGGATGAGGGGTGCAATATCCAATTTAACCGCAAGGAGGTGTTAATCAGAGATGAATATACACAAGACATCATTGGTTATGGAACTAGGATGCATAAAGGCTTATATCAGCTAGACCTCTCATCTGTTCATGAGGCCCAGTTTTCATTTTTAGTTTGTTTCCTTCTGAAAATGCAATGCTAGTAAGGTTGAGTTGATCATGTGATATGAAGTAGCATTTTTTTTATAATCTTGTTTGCGCTTATATTGTCTTGTACGTGGAATCTCAATGGAAATTGAATGTGCTGTTATTTTAGGACTTGGTGGAATGACTATGCAACGTCAATTGGTATACTTTTTAGAGCTCTCAGACTTTCCTACTTGAATCTAGAACATCAACAATTGTCTCCTTGCGTCAGTTAATCACTCAAGGTGGTTGCAAGGGTGGTAGTTGTGTTTGCTCTGGCGGTGTTATCTCTACGATAGATTTTGAGAATTTGGATGGTTTGTAAGGTTTAGAGGCAGTGGTGGTGGTTGAGATTAGGGCCTTCCGTGTCGAAATATTGGGTGGATTCCTTTACTCAAAAAGTGCGGTCACTTTGGTGCAATTGGGCAAGTCTGCAGGGATCTAAGAATTTGGGTTTGTTTGTTCAAGGTTGAATAGGAGGTGGTAGTTTTCAAGCAATGGATGAGCAAGGTTGAGGTTGAGATTGAAGCCTTTTGTTTGGAGATATTTAGTGGGGTTTAGTCGCTTGGGCGCAATTTGGCAAGTGTGAGAATTGGGGTTTGCTGGCATTGTTGTTGGTAAATAGGTTGTATTCAAAGAATTTCCATTTGGCCTCTTGTTGCTTTTGGGGTTAGCTCTTTGTTTCCATTTGCACCTGCTCAATACAAGTGGTGATACATTGAGCACAGACAAATCTTAATCTAGTGTGCTCTTATTTGACAGAGAATATACAACATCACGGCTCAGCCTATGCACTTACAACACAAAATGCAAGATGTTAGAAAGATTTAACATACCAAACAGAAGGAGCATGTCTTCACAAGAATCCTCGGTGCACTTGGATTCAAATGGCATATGAACAGATGTAGCATGCTTTGGTAATTGGACACCACTTACCCATGTTAAGAGCACAACAAGAATTTATTGATCAAGTAAACCAAAACACATTGGGTTGCAAAATATACAACATTAGGCCAACGCACATGATGACAAACGAGCATGGTTTGCCACCCAATCCGGCTCCTACGGGCCCGGGTTTGAATCCCAAGCCCAAACCAAGCTAGCCCAATTTTTTGGTTGGATTGCCAACCTAACCATTTATCTACTCCACCAAATTCACATTTTTACCATTTTGGTAACATATCCAACCGTATTTACGTTCAGACTACAATCCCATGTATTCTTGATAGGTTTAATACATTCTCAATGTGCTTCCAATACATTCCCAATTCTTTCTAGGGCGTTCCTAGTTGTTCCTAAAACATTCATGTTTTGTTCCTAGTGCATTCCTAGTGCGTTCCCAGTGTAATCCTAGTGCACTTTCAAAAGGTTCCCTCTATTTTACCAAGATATTTCGAGCGCATCTCAAAGATATTCACGTTTGTTCTTACCAAGTTTTCAATGAGTACCCATTGTGTTCCTAGCGCGTTTCTATTGGCAGTCATTTTTTACTTTTAGAATACATCCAAATTTACTTTTTGTTTGATAGAGCCTAGGCCAAGGCAAATTGATCCCCTCGCTCCGACTTACCTATGGTGGGCCCCGTCGTAATTGCATGGGGTCATTTATTTTACTCTCTTATTTTGAGGGTCTAGAGGCTTTTTTGGATTTTTTTTCAAATTTGGAGCCTACGGCCATTGTTATCTGTGCAGGACCTTCTCTTGCTATAAATAGGGCCCCATCCAAAAACAAAATAGGGACTAGGTTTGGCCCCACCACCTCAAGGCCCCCTCGGGTAAGTCCTAGCGAGACGGTCAATTCGCCTTGGCTATGAGCCCACTATACTAAATAGCACTTTTAGTGTAGCGCCCAGTATTTGACTTGTAAATGCTATAAGTTTTTACTTTAAGTGAATATTTTTACCAACTATGATTATAATGATCCTTTTATTTGAATACTGTAGAGAGTTGTACTCTTGGTAAAAATTGGCATCAAGAGTAAAAACTTATTGCATTTACAAGTCATTTACTGGGCACTACACTAAAAGTGATATTTAGTGTAAACGGATATTTAACTAAATATGGACAAATCGATCAATTGTGGACCAAAAAAAAAACTTAGACTCGGATTTCATTTCCTATATCATACAAAAAAACAAGAAAATATGGGCTAAATCCTAAGGATATACATTGGAAATTGCGTTCCACCAAACATTGTCCTACACAAAACTATAATAACTGTCCCATATCATAATGAAGTCTCTTCAAAACCAATAGAATCTTTAAATTGAATTGTTGGCCGTTAATCCACAAAATTCAAAGATTCTCCAAAAACTTACAGATTCTCCGTAGATCCTAAATATTCTTCGAGACCCTAAATATTCCCCTTGAACCCTAAAGAATCTCCATATGCCCTATGGATTCTCGAAGACAGAATTAAAGGTCGGGGGCCATCCGACAAAGAATGAGGAGGAATCAAAATCATCGAATATATTTATAGAAGAAATCTCATGATAAAAAAGGTGATAAAAAAAACTCCAATGATCAAACAATTTATTCAAAAAATGGGATGAAAAATAAGGTGATTATTTGGAAATTAAACAAAAAAATATGCAGCCATGAGAGGTGGTCAACTTGAAAACAAAGAACGTGGTTTGTCCTTGAGGTACAGACGTTGGTCGGCAGCCGACGGACAATAGAGAGTTTAGTGGACTTCAAACAAAAAAGGCTCCCCGTAGGCAGCTCGCAAAAGTAGTAGCAGATGGCAGAATGATCTTCTGAAAAATTAAGGAAACACTTAGAGAGTAAAGGCTCGAGTAAGTAGGGCAAACAAATCATCTCCAAACTCGAAATAAAAAAAGGTTGTCGGATGGCAGCCGACAAGAAGAACTTCAATGAATAAGAATGAAATTGTGTCAACAGAATGTTGTGAAAAAAACATCCATCAAAAAAGTCCGGCAAAGTGGGTAAAGAAATATAGGTGATCGTACTGAAGACAGAAACAAAGACGAGGAAGTGGGTTTCATAAAAAGATAACTGCCAATTGGCAGCACGTAAAATATTGAACATCCAAAAATGTCCATCCAGAGAATACATTGATAACAAAATTACTGTAGAAGACAACACACTGACAAAAGACAGAAGACAATACACAGACAAAAGTCTGTTGAAGTCATATGACACACAGGATTCTACCAAGTACAACATCAAAACAAAAGGGAAAAAACAAGCTTGAATTAGAAAAAGTACATCAAGGATAAGATCCGAATAAAGCACGATATTTTAGTCAAAATGAATGTTACATTTGGAGGTGCCTCATAGATGGTAGCAGTCTGGAAAATCGATTAGACAAAAGCAACTGCAGGGGACTATTTACAAGCCGAACTATACTTAACATCTACCAGTTCTTGCGCCATGCAAGAGCGTACATATCGGAGTCCACGTCCGAACCGGTGTCGCATCCGGTTTCAAATGGATTACCCGAAAAGCTTGAAAACAAATCGCTGTCAAAGTTTCCGGTAGCCCACAAGTCCACCTCGTCCGATCCATTGCAGTAGCGGTCTTCTTCATCACAGCATCCCAACTCAGCATCGACATGGAGACCGCCATCGTTGTCGGACTCCTCTTCGTCGATTGCATCTTCATCGTTCCAGCTCTCCTCATGAATGTCACTCGACGGAACAATGCTATCCACAGAGTTTTCAGACACTATACTTTTCTGAGACTCTGCATCGCTGGCAACTCTGGCCTCATTTGCCTCCCTCTCCTCCCTTTCCTCTCTCGCTCTCCTAACAAGCGCCATACTACGAGTCTCAACCATGTCGTCGGCTAGAAGCAGAATCACACTAAGAAAAGGAGAAAACGAGCGCAGACAAAACACTCCAATCTGTAGCAAGAAAAATTCAAGATACACAAAATCAAATGAACACAAAGAGATGCTTCACATACAGTGAACCCGTGAATTTTTAATTCACTTGCCGCAAATTGCGCATCAACAATAATTACTCATATACAACTACCCATCTACTCGTCATTATGATAACGAGCAACACACGTGCCACATATTTCAGTCCTTCCTTCACATGCACAAAGACTTTGACTACAAAAAATGGATAGAACTGCATACGCAAAATACAAAGGCTGTCGGCTGGCAACTGACAAGAAAAACACCAACTATTTAGATTGAGATCCCGTCAGATGAGTTACTTGAAAAAAGTATCAATGGCTGAAGATTGGCAGATACTATTGTTCCAGGCAGCATTCAAATTAATAAATGATGAATAAATTACATTGCAGAGAACATCAATCAGTCGGCTGGCAGCCGACCAAGAAAATCAATCATTCGCCACTGCCATGAACAACGATGCCACCTGCCTCCAAACAAGCCATTGCAGAGCTCGTTGCTTCAGGCGGGATACGATGGGTCTTTGGCGGCCCACCCTTATTTTGAGACGGGTAGCGATGCGAGAAGAGAACGATACTGCAGTCGTGAACATGTGGATCCCGTTGTTCCCATTCCCACCGCCTATTCCAGCACTCCTTTCCGATGATCTTCTTAGAATCTTTCTTGGTCGTGAGTGGAACCCACCATTCAACCTTAAAGTTTCCGTAGGAATCTCCAAGACTTTGGTTAACGCACTCCAGTACCCGGTGTCGTGTAGAGAGGGGAGCGCTTTGAGAATACGCGAGGTATCTGGCTGCGACTTCGTATAGTCTGCTACGGAGTTCTGTCAAATCTTGTGGTCTTCGGTCTTCAGTCTTCAGTCTTCAGTCTTCAAACTCCTCCCCGTTGGCCTATCCTGTGGTGGCTCTAAAGGGTTAAGGGTAAAGGTGGGTGATAAGAAACCACGGCCTCGGACGGGTAAAACGGGACGGCCAGACCACAAGCTGAAACCGTCCGAAAGATTGGCTCCTAAAATTCAAACCCACGGTGACCAACAAACGTGCCTCACCGGTGGGAACGACATAAACACGACCGTGTGGGCAATTAACCCCACTTCGCCGCAACAAAGTTTACAAGAACAGAATTGAAATACAACTAGCCTCCAAAACTGGCTTGGAATCACAAAAAAAGAAATCGGACCACAAGCCACAACACACTTGTCCCCATCTTCTCTTCTCTTCAATCCTCGAGTCTTCAATTCTTCCATCCTTCAACTCCAAAGTCTTTAAGTGTTCAAAAACACTAAGAAACTCAAAAGAAGTGTTCAAAAACACAATGGAAAAGTTTCACCAAGGCTGTAACCTTCAAACAAGTGACACCGATGACTCAAAACTTCAAATACTAAGTGTAATAGCTCTCTGGAAAGCTAATTCAGACAACTAACACTCCTCCAAATTTCAAGTCAATCTAAACTACTGTCCGAAAGATATACGAGTTCAAAGTTCTGCCCCTCCAGATATTCAATCGCTCATAACTTCTTCTTTAAAACTCCAAATCTCAATTGTATTAACTTTTTGAAGAGCTATGACCATGGTTTACGCACCTTCCAATTCTCAAACAATTCCAAACTACTGTCCAAAAGTTATGGACAATCAAAGTTCTGCCTACCCCTATTCATTCAAATCTCTATAACTTCTTGCTCACAACTCCAAATCTCAATTGTAATATCTTTCTATAAAGCTAAGATAGAGATGCACAGTCCCTCAAAATCTCAAATCAAATTGAGAACTACAAAAAAAGTTGTGGCTCCTCGAAACCTCTGCCCCTCAATGGATGGCCTCGGGTTTTCACAGAATTAAAACCTCAATAACTTTTTCTCTACAACTCCGAATTCAAATTTTAAAACGAGTATGGAAAGCTCTTGAAACAAGGAACAAGATCACAAATTTTCAATTCCATAGCATTCAAGCTCAACGAGTTACACACAGTCAAAGTTCTGCTCCAAACCCTTGCTCTCTCACCCGCACACACACACACACTCACTAAGGAATATCTTTTCCAACTTTTTCACCTCAAGTGGACGTCGGCACTCCAGCCCATGTCACCCTATCCAAAGTACCCCACAAGGTATTTTGCTACTTTCTTATCCTTTCCACTTTCAACCACATAAATCCCCTAGTCTTTTATTTATTGGAAGACAAAAAATTTAGACCTTCCAACCAACAAGATAAGTAAAATAAAAAAAATAACTAAAAAATAAATAAATAAAAACTTATCGTAAGGTAGCTGATGGAACGGACGTATAAAGGTGTTGATTCGCACAACCTGATCGCCAAGTCGTGGACTTGGTTGGCTGGAAATGTCGTGGTCAGTGGCCGCCGCCAGTCCGGGTTCGAACCCGATCGAGCCCGTCGAGTGGTTGAGCGGCCCACGGCTTGGCTCGCTAGTGAGGCAGGAAAAATACCAGTCAACCCGCTACCTACCCCCCTGAGCAGTGACAAGAGCGGTGCAGCACCTACATGCTAACACTTGCCCAAATCCTCAAACCGTGGTTCTCACCACGACCAAACCTTTTTATCCCAACTCCTTACTTATTAAAATCCACACATATAAAGACTAATACTTGTATGTACATGATGGAAGAATTTCCATCATGACATTCACCCTCTCTAAACCTGCACATCCTCTGGTATGTGCCAAGCTTAGTCATCCTCACTATCTTGGTTGTCCCGAACTTCATCTTCTAAATCTTCATCTTCATCTTCAGCTTGATCAGTGTCATGAAATTGTTGTGGATCGAGAATGTCCTCTAAGTCTTCAAGATGAAACCTGTCACTCCTTCGAAAGACTTTGATGCGTTTCCCAGCCACTGGTACACGAAGAGGAACTCCATCTAACTCTCGAAGTGAATAAGTGCCATTGAGGTGCACTTTAATCACTACATAGGGTCCAATCCATCTCTTTGCAAATTTTCGTACCGTGCTGTGTTGATGCTCCAATGTACTATCAAATACAAGGACCCAATCACCCTCTCTGATCTGTTTTCTCCTCAATCGATGTGTTTTGTCAAAGCGTTCTTTGTTGCCCAATCTAGCAGTTTTCATCTTCTCCAAGGCTATCTCAAGGTCCTCAGGCAATCTTGCCAACTGCTGAATACGAAGTTCCAACAGTCTTTCCCTACTGATGCCATCTTCCCATGAAAGAAACACCCATGTGGGAATATCGTTCTCCACCGGCATGATAGGTTTCTGCCCATACATAAGTTCTACAGGCATGTAACCGGTAACCGTACTATGTGTTGTTCTATCAGCCCATAGTGCAAACGGTAGCAATTTTGGCCATAAACTAGGCTTCCCTTTGCAAGCTTTGACTAGAGCATGAATGATTGGAGGATGTCCCCTCTCGATCTTGCCGTTTGCCTCAGGATTGTAAGCAGTTGTCAGTTTCAACTGCACACCATATCGCTTGAAAAATTCTTTGGCTTCCGTAGCATTCAACTCTCCTCTGTCAGCTCTCATTCGGCCAATACTCCCATACCGACTAAAAATATCTTCAAGTATAAATCGGCATACATTCTCCGTGGCCTTGGTCCTCAATGCTCTTCCTTCAACAAAGTTTGAGAGTTCTTCTCGGGCCAAAACAAGGTACTTCATTCCCCACATTGCACTTGGCATAGCAACCAAATCGATCATCCATTGAAAATGGATTGCAATGGGATAAGTTGGATGCAATTCGTCTCTGTGTCGCACCTTGGATTGTAATTGGCATACTACACAAGAAGCTACAAACTCCTCAACATCTTTGTACAGCCCCTTCCACCAATATCTCTCCTTGATTTTTGTATAAGTGGCCCACACTCCTCTGTGACCGGCCCAGAGTGTATCATGAAGCTCTTGTAGGACTTGGGTCTTGGTTTCAGAGTCTCCCACCTCTCTTAAAGGCACATCACCAGCTCTTTTTGCCCTCTTCCATAGAAATCCATCTTTCAGCAGATATCCATAAGACTGATGTCTGATGTCTTTGAATGTCTTATCCATCCAACTTCTTTGCCGTTCCATTGTGCTCAAGTAGAGCCCAATATCTCTCAGCTTTCCTTCGTACAGCTCATCCTTGAAAGGCAATACTCTAGTGGACGTGCTTTCACCATCTATGTTCATCACATAGCCTCCGTGTAACAATTCTTCACCATGTTCGTGAGCCATCATCTCCTCTTCTTTGAAATACCTTGCTCTAGACAACATATCGGCAACTGAATTCTTTTTGCCTTCAATGTGAACTAGAACAGGATTCAAAGACTTGATGTAGGCTATCCAGCGTAGCATTGCAATGTCTGGTGAAGAACAATTTGCTATCATCCCCAGCAAAGGCAAGCAGTCAGTTTCTAAAACTACCTCCGCACCAATCAAGTAGTTCCTGTCTGCTTTTAAAGCTGTAAGGGCACCCCAGAGTTCTCTTTTTACTTGTGGATAAGCCCTTTGTCGCTCTGTCAAGATCCTTGCTCCAAATCGGATAGCAAATCTTTTCCCTTCTTCATCATCTTGTCCAACAGCCCATCCAATAGCTATTGGACTTGTATCAACAGTTACAATCACCGGTCTTCCACAAGTATAACTCACTTGTTTAAGAACCGATGGTGACTCCAGGATTCTCTTCAGCTCTATCATAGCTTTGTCTTGCTCACATTGCCAAACAAATTTGTTCCTCTTGCGCAATAGCTTGTAAAGAGGTTCTGATATATGAGCAAAATGAGGGATCCAAATTTGGTAGAAGACACAGGCTCCTAAAAACCTCCTTACTTCAGTGACATTGCTACAGGCCTTCATTCTCCCAATAGCATCCACCTTCTCAGGATTAGGCTTTCTTCCATAAGAACCACACAAGTGTCCAACCACCAAAATCTCATCAACCCCAAACTTGGACTTCTCAATGGAAAGAGTCAAATTGACCTCCTCCAATTTGCTCAAGATTTTGGCCACATCTTCAATATGATTACTCACAAAGGCTCTGCAACCATCATCTTGAATGGTTAAGTCTCTTTCTTTCTCCTCGCACCCCTTCATGGGAATGTCATCCACGAATGGTATGGTTTTCTCAGGCACAAAATCTCTTAGGATTTGATTCATGGCGCTCTGCATATGTGCCACCGAGTTGGTAGCACCTTGAGGCAATGTACACATGCGCACTAATCCAAGTGGAGTCTTCATGGTTGTTAAATCTCTGCTCTCAGCAGCGAGTTGAAATTGATCATAACCAGAGTATAGATCTCCAATGGAATAAATTGCATGCCCCGCAAATGCTTCAGCTACTTCATCAACGTTAGGCCCTGAGCCTTTGTTTCTGATTGTCACTCCATTTGCTGGCTGCATATCTTGAATGAACCTCAATGCTCCCGATTTCTTTGGCACTGTGAACCATCGGTTGGAATATGGAGCCATCGAAGGCTCAAGTATGCCCATGCGTGTCTTTTCCTTAAGCAGCTCCACAAGCTTTGGTAGTAGAGCTCGAGGAACTGGAATTGGCTTCAAATCCCATGGTATATGTGGTACTGTAAAAATAACCATTGGTGCCACAATACTTGGTTGAACGCACCCAATCTCATCTGGCGAAGAAGCAAAGGCTTTTCCATGCATGGAAAGCATGTCCTGAAATTTCTTCTTCTCCGGCTCAGTCAAGAAATCATCTCCTCCAATCTTCAAGTTTGCCAACGTCTCTTTGGTAAACTTGTGTCCAATCCTTCTTGCTTCTCTCAAACTTGGCTCTTTCTCAGCTTGTTTGATATGATCATCAGTATCAGATGGTAGCTGAGTAGCCACTGGCTTCACTTTCTTGGCCACAGTTTTATATTTTGTATAAACTGCAGCCTCCGGTCTCTGTCCATCAATTTTGAAGTCACACAGCTTTGTTATTACTGTTGAAATCTCATGATACATTGAACTTGTATGGACATTGACAATGCAATGTGTAATCTTCTCTTCATCCTTATCTGCCTCTAGATCTTGCAAAGTCTGTAAGATATCATCTGGCATTCCATTTTCTTCGTAAATACCAGAAATGCTTTCATCTACCTCTACAACATTCATCTTTTTAAGATTTTTCTCCATCTTTTTCACAAGCTTTCTACATACAGGGTCCAAGTCTTTGACACCCGTAAATCTTTCAAAGCCACACTTTGTCACACTTAAAAATCCACACTTAACACTAGTATGTACATTGGGGAATCTACCAGTCTTAGTTCCCTTAGCACCCGTGGATCCCCACATCCCACGTGTGCCCTCTAGAAATCCGAGAAGTTCGAAGAAGTTGGTAGAGGGATTTCTCTGAGTTGAAGTCGATGCCTCTGATTGTCAGGTCTCACCGTTAAGAACTGCACTGACCTCTTTCCATCAACACTTCGGATACGGGCATAATGAGACCCGTCATCCAACACCTTGGTCTCCATTCGTGAAGCAGTGATAAATGGTTGGCCCAAAATTATCGGATAGGCGCTAACATTTTGAACAAAGAAATTTTGTTCAACCTCTACATCTCCAATCTTCGTGAGTACTGCAGGGCAAGCACCATGCAACCGAGTCCGTCCACTATTAGCTGCTCTCATGACCCAACCATGATCCGTGTCGATTGGCCATTTGCCCTTCTCATAGACATTTCGAGATATTATGTTAATCTCTGAACCATGATCAACAAGGGCTAAAACGTGGTCATCGATCCCTCTGAGCTTTATCTTCGTTTCAGTAGTGGCCCTAGCCCAAAATGGTAGATCGAACTCAATCTTCTCTTCATTTTCTTTCATGTTGGGAAGATCATAAGAGAATTGAAAGGTTCGTGCTTCCTCCTTGGAAACTTCTTCTTCTTGACCTATTGGCTCACCCATCATAGCAAATACCTCACCAATCTCTGTCTCTTCATCTTCGGTCATGTGAGTATCTAAAGCTCTGACCATCACAGCCTCAGCAGTCATCTGCCTCTTCCTCTTGATGATGTCAATGATTAACTCATGGAAATCTTTCTTGGCTATGCCAAGTGCTTCTCTCAATGTAAATTCGATCTTGGCATCCAAGATCCTTTCCTCCAATACCCCTTTCAGATCAATAGAGGTCTCAATGTCTGACTGGAGCTTGTAAGCAGGCATTTTTCCCTTCACCTTGGTAGAGTCTCCTTTTTCTTCTCCTCTTTTGCTATCACTGGAATGTCTGCTTGGCCCATTCTTCTCTTTCTCTTTATTCTTCTCCCACCATTCCTTTGGTAACGGTGCATCACTAGGGCGCACAGTACTAGGGTCCGTCGGCTTTGAACGTGTAGGAACCCTCTTTCTCATCTCCTTTGCAGGCTCATTCTGCACTGGAGATCTTCTCTTTGCTTCTGGCTCAACACCATCGTCAGCATCAAGTCTTACACGTTTTTCTTCAACGGAGGCCTCGCGGAGCTCATCATTGTCCTTTTCTTCATACATAAATGCCCTGATGCTATTTGCATCAACTGGATCTTCCCATCCAGTTGCATTTCTGATGGCTTGAGCTCCTCTCTTCATTAATATTTGAGTTTGAACAGATAAAGCTTTATCTGAATGGTGCTCGACTTGAACGTGGTAAGTATCAGCTTCGTGCACTTGTACGTAGCTGGATCTTGCCATCTTCTCTTCCATGAGCTTCCTCATTCCACCTCTTCCAAAATTGGTCCCCAATGGAGAGTTTGTTGAGGCATCGTGAATCTTCCCATCTTTGTAGTAGACATGAACATTCTTGAGTGCCTCTTCATACGATTCACAGCCTCTGAGATTGTGCTCAGTCTCCTCATCACACCAAACACACCTCCTTGAATATTTTCTCGCACCATCGGATGGTTGGGAAGAAGAAGCTCCTCTAGCCTTCTTCAACTCAGTAAATTCCACCCTTAGCTCTCGAAAACCCTTAATAAGTTCTTCGAGGGCATTTCCTTCGGTGGTCTTAGTGGTTTTCAAAGTAGGTCCCGAAGTTGTCGAAGGTGTTGGGGCAAAAGACACCTTAAGAGACTTCGGAGTCTGAATAGGCTCCACTTCAACGCCTCTTGACCTCACACGCCGTTGTTTGGCCAAGAGAATCACCGTTTCTTCAACCCTCCTCCAATCATTGGTAAAGCCCCCTTCTGTCGTACGATCTCCAAGGAGTAGAAGCAGCTTGTCTTCAAGTGCAGCATCTGTTGCTTGGAGAAAAAGTTCTGCCTTCCTAGAATCCAAAAGGCGCCTCTCTGCCATGGGTAGTTGACTGAACTTCTTCTCAAAGTCTCTCAACAGCTCGTTGGGACCCATCGAATTCCCAGGCCGTTGCTCCACCCATTCAAGAAATGACCTCTTTGTCATTCTCTCAGAGTCTTCATCAAAGTATTCATCTCGGAGCCGCTCAGCAAAGTTTGGCCATGAGATGACCATCTCGCGGATCTCTTGCACCCGGTCGCGAATATCAGATACAACCGCCATACCAAAGATGTGCATCATTTGATTGTCATCAACCTGATGCACTTCCATCTCACACACGTAGGTTCGCAAGAATTTAGAGATGTTCTTGCCATCGAACCTTCCAATCTTGGAAACAACAGCTTTAAGAGCCTTAGTGGCACCTTGCCCACCTTGATTTGCTCTATGTTGTTCCATGAATAGGGCCAACGCCCCTAAAATGTCCTCCATAGGCATTTGGACTCCACCGGTGCCTCTTCCTCCAACACCAGCGGTCCCATCAGCGTCTCCCATAGCAAAACCACGCAAGTCGCCTCAAAACTCTCTCAGTGGAAGCACCAAATGTCGTGTAGAGAGGGGAGCGCTTTGAGAATACGCGAGGTATCTGGCTGCGACTTCGTATAGTCTGCTACGGAGTTCTGTCAAATCTTGTGGTCTTCGGTCTTCAGTCTTCAGTCTTCAGTCTTCAAACTCCTCCCCGTTGGCCTATCCTGTGGTGGCTCTAAAGGGTTAAGGGTAAAGGTGGGTGATAAGAAACCACGGCCTCGGACGGGTAAAACGGGACGGCCAGACCACAAGCTGAAACCGTCCGAAAGATTGGCTCCTAAAATTCAAACCCACGGTGACCAACAAACGTGCCTCACCGGTGGGAACGACATAAACACGACCGTGTGGGCAATTAACCCCACTTCGCCGCAACAAAGTTTACAAGAACAGAATTGAAATACAACTAGCCTCCAAAACTGGCTTGGAATCACAAAAAAAGAAATCGGACCACAAGCCACAACACACTTGTCCCCATCTTCTCTTCTCTTCAATCCTCGAGTCTTCAATTCTTCCATCCTTCAACTCCAAAGTCTTCAAGTGTTCAAAAACACTAAGAAACTCAAAAGAAGTGTTCAAAAACACAATGGAAAAGTTTCACCAAGGCTGTAACCTTCAAACAAGTGACACCGATGACTCAAAACTTCAAATACTAAGTGTAATAGCTCTCTGGAAAGCTAATTCAGACAACTAACACTCCTCCAAATTTCAAGTCAATCTAAACTACTGTCCGAAAGATATACGAGTTCAAAGTTCTGCCCCTCCAGATATTCAATCGCTCATAACTTCTTCTTTAAAACTCCAAATCTCAATTGTATTAACTTTTTGAAGAGCTATGACCATGGTTTACGCACCTTCCAATTCTCAAACAATTCCAAACTACTGTCCAAAAGTTATGGACAATCAAAGTTCTGCCTACCCCTATTCATTCAAATCTCTATAACTTCTTGCTCACAACTCCAAATCTCAATTGTAATATCTTTCTATAAAGCTAAGATAGAGATGCACAGTCCCTCAAAATCTCAAATCAAATTGAGAACTACAAAAAAAGTTGTGGCTCCTCGAAACCTCTGCCCCTCAATGGATGGCCTCGGGTTTTCACAGAATTAAAACCTCAATAACTTTTTCTCTACAACTCCGAATTCAAATTTTAAAACGAGTATGGAAAGCTCTTGAAACAAGGAACAAGATCACAAATTTTCAATTCCATAGCATTCAAGCTCAACGAGTTACACACAGTCAAAGTTCTGCTCCAAACCCTTGCTCTCTCACCCGCACACACACACACTCACTAAGGAATATCTTTTCCAACTTTTTCACCTCAAGTGGACGTCGGCACTCCAGCCCATGTCACCCTATCCAAAGTACCCCACAAGGTACTTTGCTACTTTCTTATCCTTTCCACTTTCAACCACATAAATCCCCTAGTCTTTTATTTATTGGAAGACAAAAAATTTAGACCTTCCAACCAACAAGATAAGTAAAATAAAAAAAATAACTAAAAAATAAATAAATAAAAACTTATCGTAAGGTAGCTGATGGAACGGACGTATAAAGGTGTTGATTCGCACAACCTGATCGCCAAGTCGTGGACTTGGTTGGCTGGAAATGTCGTGGTCAGTGGCCGCCGCCAGTCCGGGTTCGAACCCGATCGAGCCCGTCGAGTGGTTGAGCGGCCCACGGCTTGGCTCGCTAGTGAGGCAGGAAAAATACCAGTCAACCCGCTACCTACCCCCCTGAGCAGTGACAAGAGCGGTGCAGCACCTACATGCTAACACTTGCCCAAATCCTCAAACCGTGGTTCTCACCACGACCAAACCTTTTTATCCCAACTCCTTACTTATTAAAATCCACACATATAAAGACTAATACTTGTATGTACATGATGGAAGAATTTCCATCAGGACATTCACCCTCTCTAAACCTGCACATCCTCTGGTATGTGCCAAGCTTAGTCATCCTCACTATCTTGGTTGTCCCGAACTTCATCTTCTAAATCTTCATCTTCATCTTCAGCTTGATCAGTGTCATGAAATTGTTGTGGATCGAGAATGTCCTCTAAGTCTTCAAGATGAAACCTGTCACTCCTTCGAAAGACTTTGATGCGTTTCCCAGCCACTGGTACACGAAGAGGAACTCCATCTAACTCTCGAAGTGAATAAGTGCCATTGAGGTGCACTTTAATCACTACATAGGGTCCAATCCATCTCTTTGCAAATTTTCGTACCGTGCTGTGTTGATGCTCCAATGTACTATCAAATACAAGGACCCAATCACCCTCTCTGATCTGTTTTCTCCTCAATCGATGTGTTTTGTCAAAGCGTTCTTTGTTGCCCAATCTAGCAGTTTTCATCTTCTCCAAGGCTATCTCAAGGTCCTCAGGCAATCTTGCCAACTGCTGAATACGAAGTTCCAACAGTCTTTCCCTACTGATGCCATCTTCCCATGAAAGAAACACCCATGTGGGAATATCGTTCTCCACCGGCATGATAGGTTTCTGCCCATACATAAGTTCTACAGGCATGTAACCGGTAACCGTACTATGTGTTGTTCTATCAGCCCATAGTGCAAACGGTAGCAATTTTGGCCATAAACTAGGCTTCCCTTTGCAAGCTTTGACTAGAGCATGAATGATTGGAGGATGTCCCCTCTCGATCTTGCCGTTTGCCTCAGGATTGTAAGCAGTTGTCAGTTTCAACTGCACACCATATCGCTTGAAAAATTCTTTGGCTTCCGTAGCATTCAACTCTCCTCTGTCAGCTCTCATTCGGCCAATACTCCCATACCGACTAAAAATATCTTCAAGTATAAATCGGCATACATTCTCCGTGGCCTTGGTCCTCAATGCTCTTCCTTCAACAAAGTTTGAGAGTTCTTCTCGGGCCAAAACAAGGTACTTCATTCCCCACATTGCACTTGGCATAGCAACCAAATCGATCATCCATTGAAAATGGATTGCAATGGGATAAGTTGGATGCAATTCGTCTCTGTGTCGCACCTTGGATTGTAATTGGCATACTACACAAGAAGCTACAAACTCCTCAACATCTTTGTACAGCCCCTTCCACCAATATCTCTCCTTGATTTTTGTATAAGTGGCCCACACTCCTCTGTGACCGGCCCAGAGTGTATCATGAAGCTCTTGTAGGACTTGGGTCTTGGTTTCAGAGTCTCCCACCTCTCTTAAAGGCACATCACTAGCTCTTTTTGCCCTCTTCCATAGAAATCCATCTTTCAGCAGATATCCATAAGACTGATGTCTGATGTCTTTGAATGTCTTATCCATCCAACTTCTTTGCCGTTCCATTGTGCTCAAGTAGAGCCCAATATCTCTCAGCTTTCCTTCGTACAGCTCATCCTTGAAAGGCAATACTCTAGTGGACGTGCTTTCACCATCTATGTTCATCACATAGCCTCCGTGTAACAATTCTTCACCATGTTCGTGAGCCATCATCTCCTCTTCTTTGAAATACCTTGCTCTAGACAACATATCGGCAACTGAATTCTTTTTGCCTTCAATGTGAACTAGAACAGGATTCAAAGACTTGATGTAGGCTATCCAGCGTAGCATTGCAATGTCTGGTGAAGAACAATTTGCTATCATCCCCAGCAAAGGCAAGCAGTCAGTTTCTAAAACTACCTCCGCACCAATCAAGTAGTTCCTGTCTGCTTTTAAAGCTGTAAGGGCACCCCAGAGTTCTCTTTTTACTTGTGGATAAGCCCTTTGTCGCTCTGTCAAGATCCTTGCTCCAAATCGGATAGCAAATCTTTTCCCTTCTTCATCATCTTGTCCAACAGCCCATCCAATAGCTATTGGACTTGTATCAACAGTTACAATCACCGGTCTTCCACAAGTATAACTCACTTGTTTAAGAACCGATGGTGACTCCAGGATTCTCTTCAGCTCTATCATAGCTTTGTCTTGCTCACATTGCCAAACAAATTTGTTCCTCTTGCGCAATAGCTTGTAAAGAGGTTCTGATATATGAGCAAAATGAGGGATCCAAATTTGGTAGAAGACACAGGCTCCTAAAAACCTCCTTACTTCAGTGACATTGCTACAGGCCTTCATTCTCCCAATAGCATCCACCTTCTCAGGATTAGGCTTTCTTCCATAAGAACCACACAAGTGTCCAACCACCAAAATCTCATCAACCCCAAACTTGGACTTCTCAATGGAAAGAGTCAAATTGACCTCCTCCAATTTGCTCAAGATTTTGGCCACATCTTCAATATGATTACTCACAAAGGCTCTGCAACCATCATCTTGAATGGTTAAGTCTCTTTCTTTCTCCTCGCACCCCTTCATGGGAATGTCATCCACGAATGGTATGGTTTTCTCAGGCACAAAATCTCTTAGGATTTGATTCATGGCGCTCTGCATATGTGCCACCGAGTTGGTAGCACCTTGAGGCAATGTACACATGCGCACTAATCCAAGTGGAGTCTTCATGGTTGTTAAATCTCTGCTCTCAGCAGCGAGTTGAAATTGATCATAACCAGAGTATAGATCTCCAATGGAATAAATTGCATGCCCCGCAAATGCTTCAGCTACTTCATCAACGTTAGGCCCTGAGCCTTTGTTTCTGATTGTCACTCCATTTGCTGGCTGCATATCTTGAATGAACCTCAATGCTCCCGATTTCTTTGGCACTGTGAACCATCGGTTGGAATATGGAGCCATCGAAGGCTCAAGTATGCCCATGCGTGTCTTTTCCTTAAGCAGCTCCACAAGCTTTGGTAGTAGAGCTCGAGGAACTGGAATTGGCTTCAAATCCCATGGTATATGTGGTACTGTAAAAATAACCATTGGTGCCACAATACTTGGTTGAACGCACCCAATCTCATCTGGCGAAGAAGCAAAGGCTTTTCCATGCATGGAAAGCATGTCCTGAAATTTCTTCTTCTCCGGCTCAGTCAAGAAATCATCTCCTCCAATCTTCAAGTTTGCCAACGTCTCTTTGGTAAACTTGTGTCCAATCCTTCTTGCTTCTCTCAAACTTGGCTCTTTCTCAGCTTGTTTGATATGATCATCAGTATCAGATGGTAGCTGAGTAGCCACTGGCTTCACTTTCTTGGCCACAGTTTTATATTTTGTATAAACTGCAGCCTCCGGTCTCTGTCCATCAATTTTGAAGTCACACAGCTTTGTTATTACTGTTGAAATCTCATGATACATTGAACTTGTATGGACATTGACAATGCAATGTGTAATCTTCTCTTCATCCTTATCTGCCTCTAGATCTTGCAAAGTCTGTAAGATATCATCTGGCATTCCATTTTCTTCGTAAATACCAGAAATGCTTTCATCTACCTCTACAACATTCATCTTTTTAAGATTTTTCTCCATCTTTTTCACAAGCTTTCTACATACAGGGTCCAAGTCTTTGACACCCGTAAATCTTTCAAAGCCACACTTTGTCACACTTAAAAATCCACACTTAACACTAGTATGTACATTGGGGAATCTACCAGTCTTAGTTCCCTTAGCACCCGTGGATCCCCACATCCCACGTGTGCCCTCTAGAAATCCGAGAAGTTCGAAGAAGTTGGTAGAGGGATTTCTCTGAGTTGAAGTCGATGCCTCTGATTGTCAGGTCTCACCGTTAAGAACTGCACTGACCTCTTTCCATCAACACTTCGGATACGGGCATAATGAGACCCGTCATCCAACACCTTGGTCTCCATTCGTGAAGCAGTGATAAATGGTTGGCCCAAAATTATCGGATAGGCGCTAACATTTTGAACAAAGAAATTTTGTTCAACCTCTACATCTCCAATCTTCGTGAGTACTGCAGGGCAAGCACCATGCAACCGAGTCCGTCCACTATTAGCTGCTCTCATGACCCAACCATGATCCGTGTCGATTGGCCATTTGCCCTTCTCATAGACATTTCGAGATATTATGTTAATCTCTGAACCATGATCAACAAGGGCTAAAACGTGGTCATCGATCCCTCTGAGCTTTATCTTCGTTTCAGTAGTGGCCCTAGCCCAAAATGGTAGATCGAACTCAATCTTCTCTTCATTTTCTTTCATGTTGGGAAGATCATAAGAGAATTGAAAGGTTCGTGCTTCCTCCTTGGAAACTTCTTCTTCTTGACCTATTGGCTCACCCATCATAGCAAATACCTCACCAATCTCTGTCTCTTCATCTTCGGTCATGTGAGTATCTAAAGCTCTGACCATCACAGCCTCAGCAGTCATCTGCCTCTTCCTCTTGATGATGTCAATGATTAACTCATGGAAATCTTTCTTGGCTATGCCAAGTGCTTCTCTCAATGTAAATTCGATCTTGGCATCCAAGATCCTTTCCTCCAATACCCCTTTCAGATCAATAGAGGTCTCAATGTCTGACTGGAGCTTGTAAGCAGGCATTTTTCCCTTCACCTTGGTAGAGTCTCCTTTTTCTTCTCCTCTTTTGCTATCACTGGAATGTCTGCTTGGCCCATTCTTCTCTTTCTCTTTATTCTTCTCCCACCATTCCTTTGGTAACGGTGCATCACTAGGGCGCACAGTACTAGGGTCCGTCGGCTTTGAACGTGTAGGAACCCTCTTTCTCATCTCCTTTGCAGGCTCATTCTGCACTGGAGATCTTCTCTTTGCTTCTGGCTCAACACCATCGTCAGCATCAAGTCTTACACGTTTTTCTTCAACGGAGGCCTCGCGGAGCTCATCATTGTCCTTTTCTTCATACATAAATGCCCTGATGCTATTTGCATCAACTGGATCTTCCCATCCAGTTGCATTTCTGATGGCTTGAGCTCCTCTCTTCATTAATATTTGAGTTTGAACAGATAAAGCTTTATCTGAATGGTGCTCGACTTGAACGTGGTAAGTATCAGCTTCGTGCACTTGTACGTAGCTGGATCTTGCCATCTTCTCTTCCATGAGCTTCCTCATTCCACCTCTTCCAAAATTGGTCCCCAATGGAGAGTTTGTTGAGGCATCGTGAATCTTCCCATCTTTGTAGTAGACATGAACATTCTTGAGTGCCTCTTCATACGATTCACAGCCTCTGAGATTGTGCTCAGTCTCCTCATCACACCAAACACACCTCCTTGAATATTTTCTCGCACCATCGGATGGTTGGGAAGAAGAAGCTCCTCTAGCCTTCTTCAACTCAGTAAATTCCACCCTTAGCTCTCGAAAACCCTTAATAAGTTCTTCGAGGGCATTTCCTTCGGTGGTCTTAGTGGTTTTCAAAGTAGGTCCCGAAGTTGTCGAAGGTGTTGGGGCAAAAGACACCTTAAGAGACTTCGGAGTCTGAATAGGCTCCACTTCAACGCCTCTTGACCTCACACGCCGTTGTTTGGCCAAGAGAATCACCGTTTCTTCAACCCTCCTCCAATCATTGGTAAAGCCCCCTTCTGTCGTACGATCTCCAAGGAGTAGAAGCAGCTTGTCTTCAAGTGCAGCATCTGTTGCTTGGAGAAAAAGTTCTGCCTTCCTAGAATCCAAAAGGCGCCTCTCTGCCATGGGTAGTTGACTGAACTTCTTCTCAAAGTCTCTCAACAGCTCGTTGGGACCCATCGAATTCCCAGGCCGTTGCTCCACCCATTCAAGAAATGACCTCTTTGTCATTCTCTCAGAGTCTTCATCAAAGTATTCATCTCGGAGCCGCTCAGCAAAGTTTGGCCATGAGATGACCATCTCGCGGATCTCTTGCACCCGGTCGCGAATATCAGATACAACCGCCATACCAAAGATGTGCATCATTTGATTGTCATCAACCTGATGCACTTCCATCTCACACACGTAGGTTCGCAAGAATTTAGAGATGTTCTTGCCATCGAACCTTCCAATCTTGGAAACAACAGCTTTAAGAGCCTTAGTGGCACCTTGCCCACCTTGATTTGCTCTATGTTGTTCCATGAATAGGGCCAACGCCCCTAAAATGTCCTCCATAGGCATTTGGACTCCACCGGTGCCTCTTCCTCCAACACCAGCGGTCCCATCAGCGTCTCCCATAGCAAAACCACGCAAGTCGCCTCAAAACTCTCTCAGTGGAAGCACCAAATGTCGTGTAGAGAGGGGAGCGCTTTGAGAATACGCGAGGTATCTGGCTGCGACTTCGTATAGTCTGCTACGGAGTTCTGTCAAATCTTGTGGTCTTCGGTCTTCAGTCTTCAGTCTTCAGTCTTCAGTCTTCAAACTCCTCCCCGTTGGCCTATCCTGTGGTGGCTCTAAAGGGTTAAGGGTAAAGGTGGGTGATAAGAAACCACGGCCTCGGACGGGTAAAACGGGACGGCCAGACCACAAGCTGAAACCGTCCGAAAGATTGGCTCCTAAAATTCAAACCCACGGTGACCAACAAACGTGCCTCACCGGTGGGAACGACATAAACACGACCGTGTGGGCAATTAACCCCACTTCGCCGCAACAAAGTTTACAAGAACAGAATTGAAATACAACTAGCCTCCAAAACTGGCTTGGAATCACAAAAAAAGAAATCGGACCACAAGCCACAACACACTTGTCCCCATCTTCTCTTCTCTTCAATCCTCGAGTCTTCAATTCTTCCATCCTTCAACTCCAAAGTCTTCAAGTGTTCAAAAACACTAAGAAACTCAAAAGAAGTGTTCAAAAACACAATGGAAAAGTTTCACCAAGGCTGTAACCTTCAAACAAGTGACACCGATGACTCAAAACTTCAAATACTAAGTGTAATAGCTCTCTGGAAAGCTAATTCAGACAACTAACACTCCTCCAAATTTCAAGTCAATCTAAACTACTGTCCGAAAGATATACGAGTTCAAAGTTCTGCCCCTCCAGATATTCAATCGCTCATAACTTCTTCTTTAAAACTCCAAATCTCAATTGTATTAACTTTTTGAAGAGCTATGACCATGGTTTACGCACCTTCCAATTCTCAAACAATTCCAAACTACTGTCCAAAAGTTATGGACAATCAAAGTTCTGCCTACCCCTATTCATTCAAATCTCTATAACTTCTTGCTCACAACTCCAAATCTCAATTGTAATATCTTTCTATAAAGCTAAGATAGAGATGCACAGTCCCTCAAAATCTCAAATCAAATTGAGAACTACAAAAAAAGTTGTGGCTCCTCGAAACCTCTGCCCCTCAATGGATGGCCTCGGGTTTTCACAGAATTAAAACCTCAATAACTTTTTCTCTACAACTCCGAATTCAAATTTTAAAACGAGTATGGAAAGCTCTTGAAACAAGGAACAAGATCACAAATTTTCAATTCCATAGCATTCAAGCTCAACGAGTTACACACAGTCAAAGTTCTGCTCCAAACCCTTGCTCTCTCACCCGCACACACACACACTCACTAAGGAATATCTTTTCCAACTTTTTCACCTCAAGTGGACGTCGGCACTCCAGCCCATGTCACCCTATCCAAAGTACCCCACAAGGTACTTTGCTACTTTCTTATCCTTTCCACTTTCAACCACATAAATCCCCTAGTCTTTTATTTATTGGAAGACAAAAAATTTAGACCTTCCAACCAACAAGATAAGTAAAATAAAAAAATAACTAAAAAATAAATAAATAAAAACTTATCGTAAGGTAGCTGATGGAACGGACGTATAAAGGTGTTGATTCGCACAACCTGATCGCCAAGTCGTGGACTTGGTTGGCTGGAAATGTCGTGGTCAGTGGCCGCCGCCAGTCCGGGTTCGAACCCGATCGAGCCCGTCGAGTGGTTGAGCGGCCCACGGCTTGGCTCGCTAGTGAGGCAGGAAAAATACCAGTCAACCCGCTACCTACCCCCCTGAGCAGTGACAAGAGCGGTGCAGCACCTACATGCTAACACTTGCCCAAATCCTCAAACCGTGGTTCTCACCACGACCAAACCTTTTTATCCCAACTCCTTACTTATTAAAATCCACACATATAAAGACTAATACTTGTATGTACATGATGGAAGAATTTCCATCAGGACATTCACCCTCTCTAAACCTGCACATCCTCTGGTATGTGCCAAGCTTAGTCATCCTCACTATCTTGGTTGTCCCGAACTTCATCTTCTAAATCTTCATCTTCATCTTCAGCTTGATCAGTGTCATGAAATTGTTGTGGATCGAGAATGTCCTCTAAGTCTTCAAGATGAAACCTGTCACTCCTTCGAAAGACTTTGATGCGTTTCCCAGCCACTGGTACACGAAGAGGAACTCCATCTAACTCTCGAAGTGAATAAGTGCCATTGAGGTGCACTTTAATCACTACATAGGGTCCAATCCATCTCTTTGCAAATTTCCGTACCGTGCTGTGTTGATGCTCCAATGTACTATCAAATACAAGGACCCAATCACCCTCTCTGATCTGTTTTCTCCTCAATCGATGTGTTTTGTCAAAGCGTTCTTTGTTGCCCAATCTAGCAGTTTTCATCTTCTCCAAGGCTATCTCAAGGTCCTCAGGCAATCTTGCCAACTGCTGAATACGAAGTTCCAACAGTCTTTCCCTACTGATGCCATCTTCCCATGAAAGAAACACCCATGTGGGAATATCGTTCTCCACCGGCATGATAGGTTTCTGCCCATACATAAGTTCTACAGGCATGTAACCGGTAACCGTACTATGTGTTGTTCTATCAGCCCATAGTGCAAACGGTAGCAATTTTGGCCATAAACTAGGCTTCCCTTTGCAAGCTTTGACTAGAGCATGAATGATTGGAGGATGTCCCCTCTCGATCTTGCCGTTTGCCTCAGGATTGTAAGCAGTTGTCAGTTTCAACTGCACACCATATCGCTTGAAAAATTCTTTGGCTTCCGTAGCATTCAACTCTCCTCTGTCAGCTCTCATTCGGCCAATACTCCCATACCGACTAAAAATATCTTCAAGTATAAATCGGCATACATTCTCCGTGGCCTTGGTCCTCAATGCTCTTCCCTCAACAAAGTTTGAGAGTTCTTCTCGGGCCAAAACAAGGTACTTCATTCCCCACATTGCACTTGGCATAGCAACCAAATCGATCATCCATTGAAAATGGATTGCAATGGGATAAGTTGGATGCAATTCGTCTCTGTGTCGCACCTTGGATTGTAATTGGCATACTACACAAGAAGCTACAAACTCCTCAACATCTTTGTACAGCCCCTTCCACCAATATCTCTCCTTGATTTTTGTATAAGTGGCCCACACTCCTCTGTGACCGGCCCAGAGTGTATCATGAAGCTCTTGTAGGACTTGGGTCTTGGTTTCAGAGTCTCCCACCTCTCTTAAAGGCACATCACCAGCTCTTTTTGCCCTCTTCCATAGAAATCCATCTTTCAGCAGATATCCATAAGACTGATGTCTGATGTCTTTGAATGTCTTATCCATCCAACTTCTTTGCCGTTCCATTGTGCTCAAGTAGAGCCCAATATCTCTCAGCTTTCCTTCGTACAGCTCATCCTTGAAAGGCAATACTCTAGTGGACGTGCTTTCACCATCTATGTTCATCACATAGCCTCCGTGTAACAATTCTTCACCATGTTCGTGAGCCATCATCTCCTCTTCTTTGAAATACCTTGCTCTAGACAACATATCGGCAACTGAATTCTTTTTGCCTTCAATGTGAACTAGAACAGGATTCAAAGACTTGATGTAGGCTATCCAGCGTAGCATTGCAATGTCTGGTGAAGAACAATTTGCTATCATCCCCAGCAAAGGCAAGCAGTCAGTTTCTAAAACTACCTCCGCACCAATCAAGTAGTTCCTGTCTGCTTTTAAAGCTGTAAGGGCACCCCAGAGTTCTCTTTTTACTTGTGGATAAGCCCTTTGTCGCTCTGTCAAGATCCTTGCTCCAAATCGGATAGCAAATCTTTTCCCTTCTTCATCATCTTGTCCAACAGCCCATCCAATAGCTATTGGACTTGTATCAACAGTTACAATCACCGGTCTTCCACAAGTATAACTCACTTGTTTAAGAACCGATGGTGACTCCAGGATTCTCTTCAGCTCTATCATAGCTTTGTCTTGCTCACATTGCCAAACAAATTTGTTCCTCTTGCGCAATAGCTTGTAAAGAGGTTCTGATATATGAGCAAAATGAGGGATCCAAATTTGGTAGAAGACACAGGCTCCTAAAAACCTCCTTACTTCAGTGACATTGCTACAGGCCTTCATTCTCCCAATAGCATCCACCTTCTCAGGATTAGGCTTTCTTCCATAAGAACCACACAAGTGTCCAACCACCAAAATCTCATCAACCCCAAACTTGGACTTCTCAATGGAAAGAGTCAAATTGACCTCCTCCAATTTGCTCAAGATTTTGGCCACATCTTCAATATGATTACTCACAAAGGCTCTGCAACCATCATCTTGAATGGTTAAGTCTCTTTCTTTCTCCTCGCACCCCTTCATGGGAATGTCATCCACGAATGGTATGGTTTTCTCAGGCACAAAATCTCTTAGGATTTGATTCATGGCGCTCTGCATATGTGCCACCGAGTTGGTAGCACCTTGAGGCAATGTACACATGCGCACTAATCCAAGTGGAGTCTTCATGGTTGTTAAATCTCTGCTCTCAGCAGCGAGTTGAAATTGATCATAACCAGAGTATAGATCTCCAATGGAATAAATTGCATGCCCCGCAAATGCTTCAGCTACTTCATCAACGTTAGGCCCTGAGCCTTTGTTTCTGATTGTCACTCCATTTGCTGGCTGCATATCTTGAATGAACCTCAATGCTCCCGATTTCTTTGGCACTGTGAACCATCGGTTGGAATATGGAGCCATCGAAGGCTCAAGTATGCCCATGCGTGTCTTTTCCTTAAGCAGCTCCACAAGCTTTGGTAGTAGAGCTCGAGGAACTGGAATTGGCTTCAAATCCCATGGTATATGTGGTACTGTAAAAATAACCATTGGTGCCACAATACTTGGTTGAACGCACCCAATCTCATCTGGCGAAGAAGCAAAGGCTTTTCCATGCATGGAAAGCATGTCCTGAAATTTCTTCTTCTCCGGCTCAGTCAAGAAATCATCTCCTCCAATCTTCAAGTTTGCCAACGTCTCTTTGGTAAACTTGTGTCCAATCCTTCTTGCTTCTCTCAAACTTGGCTCTTTCTCAGCTTGTTTGATATGATCATCAGTATCAGATGGTAGCTGAGTAGCCACTGGCTTCACTTTCTTGGCCACAGTTTTATATTTTGTATAAACTGCAGCCTCCGGTCTCTGTCCATCAATTTTGAAGTCACACAGCTTTGTTATTACTGTTGAAATCTCATGATACATTGAACTTGTATGGACATTGACAATGCAATGTGTAATCTTCTCTTCATCCTTATCTGCCTCTAGATCTTGCAAAGTCTGTAAGATATCATCTGGCATTCCATTTTCTTCGTAAATACCAGAAATGCTTTCATCTACCTCTACAACATTCATCTTTTTAAGATTTTTCTCCATCTTTTTCACAAGCTTTCTACATACAGGGTCCAAGTCTTTGACACCCGTAAATCTTTCAAAGCCACACTTTGTCACACTTAAAAATCCACACTTAACACTAGTATGTACATTGGGGAATCTACCAGTCTTAGTTCCCTTAGCACCCGTGGATCCCCACATCCCACGTGTGCCCTCTAGAAATCCGAGAAGTTCGAAGAAGTTGGTAGAGGGATTTCTCTGAGTTGAAGTCGATGCCTCTGATTGTCAGGTCTCACCGTTAAGAACTGCACTGACCTCTTTCCATCAACACTTCGGATACGGGCATAATGAGACCCGTCATCCAACACCTTGGTCTCCATTCGTGAAGCAGTGATAAATGGTTGGCCCAAAATTATCGGATAGGCGCTAACATTTTGAACAAAGAAATTTTGTTCAACCTCTACATCTCCAATCTTCGTGAGTACTGCAGGGCAAGCACCATGCAACCGAGTCCGTCCACTATTAGCTGCTCTCATGACCCAACCATGATCCGTGTCGATTGGCCATTTGCCCTTCTCATAGATATTTCGAGATATTATGTTAATCTCTGAACCATGATCAACAAGGGCTAAAACGTGGTCATCGATCCCTCTGAGCTTTATCTTCGTTTCAGTAGTGGCCCTAGCCCAAAATGGTAGATCGAACTCAATCTTCTCTTCATTTTCTTTCATGTTGGGAAGATCATAAGAGAATTGAAAGGTTCGTGCTTCCTCCTTGGAAACTTCTTCTTCTTGACCTATTGGCTCACCCATCATAGCAAATACCTCACCAATCTCTGTCTCTTCATCTTCGGTCATGTGAGTATCTAAAGCTCTGACCATCACAGCCTCAGCAGTCATCTGCCTCTTCCTCTTGATGATGTCAATGATTAACTCATGGAAATCTTTCTTGGCTATGCCAAGTGCTTCTCTCAATGTAAATTCGATCTTGGCATCCAAGATCCTTTCCTCCAATACCCCTTTCAGATCAATAGAGGTCTCAATGTCTGACTGGAGCTTGTAAGCAGGCATTTTTCCCTTCACCTTGGTAGAGTCTCCTTTTTCTTCTCCTCTTTTGCTATCACTGGAATGTCTGCTTGGCCCATTCTTCTCTTTCTCTTTATTCTTCTCCCACCATTCCTTTGGTAACGGTGCATCACTAGGGCGCACAGTACTAGGGTCCGTCGGCTTTGAACGTGTAGGAACCCTCTTTCTCATCTCCTTTGCAGGCTCATTCTGCACTGGAGATCTTCTCTTTGCTTCTGGCTCAACACCATCGTCAGCATCAAGTCTTACACGTTTTTCTTCAACGGAGGCCTCGCGGAGCTCATCATTGTCCTTTTCTTCATACATAAATGCCCTGATGCTATTTGCATCAACTGGATCTTCCCATCCAGTTGCATTTCTGATGGCTTGAGCTCCTCTCTTCATTAATATTTGAGTTTGAACAGATAAAGCTTTATCTGAATGGTGCTCGACTTGAACGTGGTAAGTATCAGCTTCGTGCACTTGTACGTAGCTGGATCTTGCCATCTTCTCTTCCATGAGCTTCCTCATTCCACCTCTTCCAAAATTGGTCCCCAATGGAGAGTTTGTTGAGGCATCGTGAATCTTCCCATCTTTGTAGTAGACATGAACATTCTTGAGTGCCTCTTCATACGATTCACAGCCTCTGAGATTGTGCTCAGTCTCCTCATCACACCAAACACACCTCCTTGAATATTTTCTCGCACCATCGGATGGTTGGGAAGAAGAAGCTCCTCTAGCCTTCTTCAACTCAGTAAATTCCACCCTTAGCTCTCGAAAACCCTTAATAAGTTCTTCGAGGGCATTTCCTTCGGTGGTCTTAGTGGTTTTCAAAGTAGGTCCCGAAGTTGTCGAAGGTGTTGGGGCAAAAGACACCTTAAGAGACTTCGGAGTCTGAATAGGCTCCACTTCAACGCCTCTTGACCTCACACGCCGTTGTTTGGCCAAGAGAATCACCGTTTCTTCAACCCTCCTCCAATCATTGGTAAAGCCCCCTTCTGTCGTACGATCTCCAAGGAGTAGAAGCAGCTTGTCTTCAAGTGCAGCATCTGTTGCTTGGAGAAAAAGTTCTGCCTTCCTAGAATCCAAAAGGCGCCTCTCTGCCATGGGTAGTTGACTGAACTTCTTCTCAAAGTCTCTCAACAGCTCGTTGGGACCCATCGAATTCCCAGGCCGTTGCTCCACCCATTCAAGAAATGACCTCTTTGTCATTCTCTCAGAGTCTTCATCAAAGTATTCATCTCGGAGCCGCTCAGCAAAGTTTGGCCATGAGATGACCATCTCGCGGATCTCTTGCACCCGGTCGCGAATATCAGATACAACCGCCATACCAAAGATGTGCATCATTTGATTGTCATCAACCTGATGCACTTCCATCTCACACACGTAGGTTCGCAAGAATTTAGAGATGTTCTTGCCATCGAACCTTCCAATCTTGGAAACAACAGCTTTAAGAGCCTTAGTGGCACCTTGCCCACCTTGATTTGCTCTATGTTGTTCCATGAATAGGGCCAACGCCCCTAAAATGTCCTCCATAGGCATTTGGACTCCACCGGTGCCTCTTCCTCCAACACCAGCGGTCCCATCAGCGTCTCCCATAGCAAAACCACGCAAGTCGCCTCAAAACTCTCTCAGTGGAAGCACCAAATGTCGTGTAGAGAGGGGAGCGCTTTGAGAATACGCGAGGTATCTGGCTGCGACTTCGTATAGTCTGCTACGGAGTTCTGTCAAATCTTGTGGTCTTCGGTCTTCAGTCTTCAGTCTTCAGTCTTCAGTCTTCAAACTCCTCCCCGTTGGCCTATCCTGTGGTGGCTCTAAAGGGTTAAGGGTAAAGGTGGGTGATAAGAAACCACGGCCTCGGACGGGTAAAACGGGACGGCCAGACCACAAGCTGAAACCGTCCGAAAGATTGGCTCCTAAAATTCAAACCCACGGTGACCAACAAACGTGCCTCACCGGTGGGAACGACATAAACACGACCGTGTGGGCAATTAACCCCACTTCGCCGCAACAAAGTTTACAAGAACAGAATTGAAATACAACTAGCCTCCAAAACTGGCTTGGAATCACAAAAAAAGAAATCGGACCACAAGCCACAACACACTTGTCCCCATCTTCTCTTCTCTTCAATCCTCGAGTCTTCAATTCTTCCATCCTTCAACTCCAAAGTCTTCAAGTGTTCAAAAACACTAAGAAACTCAAAAGAAGTGTTCAAAAACACAATGGAAAAGTTTCACCAAGGCTGTAACCTTCAAACAAGTGACACCGATGACTCAAAACTTCAAATACTAAGTGTAATAGCTCTCTGGAAAGCTAATTCAGACAACTAACACTCCTCCAAATTTCAAGTCAATCTAAACTACTGTCCGAAAGATATACGAGTTCAAAGTTCTGCCCCTCCAGATATTCAATCGCTCATAACTTCTTCTTTAAAACTCCAAATCTCAATTGTATTAACTTTTTGAAGAGCTATGACCATGGTTTACGCACCTTCTAATTCTCAAACAATTCCAAACTACTGTCCAAAAGTTATGGACAATCAAAGTTCTGCCTACCCCTATTCATTCAAATCTCTATAACTTCTTGCTCACAACTCCAAATCTCAATTGTAATATCTTTCTATAAAGCTAAGATAGAGATGCACAGTCCCTCAAAATCTCAAATCAAATTGAGAACTACAAAAAAAGTTGTGGCTCCTCGAAACCTCTGCCCCTCAATGGATGGCCTCGGGTTTTCACAGAATTAAAACCTCAATAACTTTTTCTCTACAACTCCGAATTCAAATTTTAAAACGAGTATGGAAAGCTCTTGAAACAAGGAACAAGATCACAAATTTTCAATTCCATAGCATTCAAGCTCAACGAGTTACACACAGTCAAAGTTCTGCTCCAAACCCTTGCTCTCTCACCCGCACACACACACACTCACTAAGGAATATCTTTTCCAACTTTTTCACCTCAAGTGGACGTCGGCACTCCAGCCCATGTCACCCTATCCAAAGTACCCCACAAGGTACTTTGCTACTTTCTTATCCTTTCCACTTTCAACCACATAAATCCCCTAGTCTTTTATTTATTGGAAGACAAAAAATTTAGACCTTCCAACCAACAAGATAAGTAAAATAAAAAAAATAACTAAAAAATAAATAAATAAAAACTTATCGTAAGGTAGCTGATGGAACGGACGTATAAAGGTGTTGATTCGCACAACCTGATCGCCAAGTCGTGGACTTGGTTGGCTGGAAATGTCGTGGTCAGTGGCCGCCGCCAGTCCGGGTTCGAACCCGATCGAGCCCGTCGAGTGGTTGAGCGGCCCACGGCTTGGCTCGCTAGTGAGGCAGGAAAAATACCAGTCAACCCGCTACCTACCCCCCTGAGCAGTGACAAGAGCGGTGCAGCACCTACATGCTAACACTTGCCCAAATCCTCAAACCGTGGTTCTCACCACGACCAAACCTTTTTATCCCAACTCCTTACTTATTAAAATCCACACATATAAAGACTAATACTTGTATGTACATGATGGAAGAATTTCCATCATGACATTCACCCTCTCTAAACCTGCACATCCTCTGGTATGTGCCAAGCTTAGTCATCCTCACTATCTTGGTTGTCCCGAACTTCATCTTCTAAATCTTCATCTTCATCTTCAGCTTGATCAGTGTCATGAAATTGTTGTGGATCGAGAATGTCCTCTAAGTCTTCAAGATGAAACCTGTCACTCCTTCGAAAGACTTTGATGCGTTTCCCAGCCACTGGTACACGAAGAGGAACTCCATCTAACTCTCGAAGTGAATAAGTGCCATTGAGGTGCACTTTAATCACTACATAGGGTCCAATCCATCTCTTTGCAAATTTTCGTACCGTGCTGTGTTGATGCTCCAATGTACTATCAAATACAAGGACCCAATCACCCTCTCTGATCTGTTTTCTCCTCAATCGATGTGTTTTGTCAAAGCGTTCTTTGTTGCCCAATCTAGCAGTTTTCATCTTCTCCAAGGCTATCTCAAGGTCCTCAGGCAATCTTGCCAACTGCTGAATACGAAGTTCCAACAGTCTTTCCCTACTGATGCCATCTTCCCATGAAAGAAACACCCATGTGGGAATATCGTTCTCCACCGGCATGATAGGTTTCTGCCCATACATAAGTTCTACAGGCATGTAACCGGTAACCGTACTATGTGTTGTTCTATCAGCCCATAGTGCAAACGGTAGCAATTTTGGCCATAAACTAGGCTTCCCTTTGCAAGCTTTGACTAGAGCATGAATGATTGGAGGATGTCCCCTCTCGATCTTGCCGTTTGCCTCAGGATTGTAAGCAGTTGTCAGTTTCAACTGCACACCATATCGCTTGAAAAATTCTTTGGCTTCCGTAGCATTCAACTCTCCTCTGTCAGCTCTCATTCGGCCAATACTCCCATACCGACTAAAAATATCTTCAAGTATAAATCGGCATACATTCTCCGTGGCCTTGGTCCTCAATGCTCTTCCTTCAACAAAGTTTGAGAGTTCTTCTCGGGCCAAAACAAGGTACTTCATTCCCCACATTGCACTTGGCATAGCAACCAAATCGATCATCCATTGAAAATGGATTGCAATGGGATAAGTTGGATGCAATTCGTCTCTGTGTCGCACCTTGGATTGTAATTGGCATACTACACAAGAAGCTACAAACTCCTCAACATCTTTGTACAGCCCCTTCCACCAATATCTCTCCTTGATTTTTGTATAAGTGGCCCACACTCCTCTGTGACCGGCCCAGAGTGTATCATGAAGCTCTTGTAGGACTTGGGTCTTGGTTTCAGAGTCTCCCACCTCTCTTAAAGGCACATCACCAGCTCTTTTTGCCCTCTTCCATAGAAATCCATCTTTCAGCAGATATCCATAAGACTGATGTCTGATGTCTTTGAATGTCTTATCCATCCAACTTCTTTGCCGTTCCATTGTGCTCAAGTAGAGCCCAATATCTCTCAGCTTTCCTTCGTACAGCTCATCCTTGAAAGGCAATACTCTAGTGGACGTGCTTTCACCATCTATGTTCATCACATAGCCTCCGTGTAACAATTCTTCACCATGTTCGTGAGCCATCATCTCCTCTTCTTTGAAATACCTTGCTCTAGACAACATATCGGCAACTGAATTCTTTTTGCCTTCAATGTGAACTAGAACAGGATTCAAAGACTTGATGTAGGCTATCCAGCGTAGCATTGCAATGTCTGGTGAAGAACAATTTGCTATCATCCCCAGCAAAGGCAAGCAGTCAGTTTCTAAAACTACCTCCGCACCAATCAAGTAGTTCCTGTCTGCTTTTAAAGCTGTAAGGGCACCCCAGAGTTCTCTTTTTACTTGTGGATAAGCCCTTTGTCGCTCTGTCAAGATCCTTGCTCCAAATCGGATAGCAAATCTTTTCCCTTCTTCATCATCTTGTCCAACAGCCCATCCAATAGCTATTGGACTTGTATCAACAGTTACAATCACCGGTCTTCCACAAGTATAACTCACTTGTTTAAGAACCGATGGTGACTCCAGGATTCTCTTCAGCTCTATCATAGCTTTGTCTTGCTCACATTGCCAAACAAATTTGTTCCTCTTGCGCAATAGCTTGTAAAGAGGTTCTGATATATGAGCAAAATGAGGGATCCAAATTTGGTAGAAGACACAGGCTCCTAAAAACCTCCTTACTTCAGTGACATTGCTACAGGCCTTCATTCTCCCAATAGCATCCACCTTCTCAGGATTAGGCTTTCTTCCATAAGAACCACACAAGTGTCCAACCACCAAAATCTCATCAACCCCAAACTTGGACTTCTCAATGGAAAGAGTCAAATTGACCTCCTCCAATTTGCTCAAGATTTTGGCCACATCTTCAATATGATTACTCACAAAGGCTCTGCAACCATCATCTTGAATGGTTAAGTCTCTTTCTTTCTCCTCGCACCCCTTCATGGGAATGTCATCCACGAATGGTATGGTTTTCTCAGGCACAAAATCTCTTAGGATTTGATTCATGGCGCTCTGCATATGTGCCACCGAGTTGGTAGCACCTTGAGGCAATGTACACATGCGCACTAATCCAAGTGGAGTCTTCATGGTTGTTAAATCTCTGCTCTCAGCAGCGAGTTGAAATTGATCATAACCAGAGTATAGATCTCCAATGGAATAAATTGCATGCCCCGCAAATGCTTCAGCTACTTCATCAACGTTAGGCCCTGAGCCTTTGTTTCTGATTGTCACTCCATTTGCTGGCTGCATATCTTGAATGAACCTCAATGCTCCCGATTTCTTTGGCACTGTGAACCATCGGTTGGAATATGGAGCCATCGAAGGCTCAAGTATGCCCATGCGTGTCTTTTCCTTAAGCAGCTCCACAAGCTTTGGTAGTAGAGCTCGAGGAACTGGAATTGGCTTCAAATCCCATGGTATATGTGGTACTGTAAAAATAACCATTGGTGCCACAATACTTGGTTGAACGCACCCAATCTCATCTGGCGAAGAAGCAAAGGCTTTTCCATGCATGGAAAGCATGTCCTGAAATTTCTTCTTCTCCGGCTCAGTCAAGAAATCATCTCCTCCAATCTTCAAGTTTGCCAACGTCTCTTTGGTAAACTTGTGTCCAATCCTTCTTGCTTCTCTCAAACTTGGCTCTTTCTCAGCTTGTTTGATATGATCATCAGTATCAGATGGTAGCTGAGTAGCCACTGGCTTCACTTTCTTGGCCACAGTTTTATATTTTGTATAAACTGCAGCCTCCGGTCTCTGTCCATCAATTTTGAAGTCACACAGCTTTGTTATTACTGTTGAAATCTCATGATACATTGAACTTGTATGGACATTGACAATGCAATGTGTAATCTTCTCTTCATCCTTATCTGCCTCTAGATCTTGCAAAGTCTGTAAGATATCATCTGGCATTCCATTTTCTTCGTAAATACCAGAAATGCTTTCATCTACCTCTACAACATTCATCTTTTTAAGATTTTTCTCCATCTTTTTCACAAGCTTTCTACATACAGGGTCCAAGTCTTTGACACCCGTAAATCTTTCAAAGCCACACTTTGTCACACTTAAAAATCCACACTTAACACTAGTATGTACATTGGGGAATCTACCAGTCTTAGTTCCCTTAGCACCCGTGGATCCCCACATCCCACGTGTGCCCTCTAGAAATCCGAGAAGTTCGAAGAAGTTGGTAGAGGGATTTCTCTGAGTTGAAGTCGATGCCTCTGATTGTCAGGTCTCACCGTTAAGAACTGCACTGACCTCTTTCCATCAACACTTCGGATACGGGCATAATGAGACCCGTCATCCAACACCTTGGTCTCCATTCGTGAAGCAGTGATAAATGGTTGGCCCAAAATTATCGGATAGGCGCTAACATTTTGAACAAAGAAATTTTGTTCAACCTCTACATCTCCAATCTTCGTGAGTACTGCAGGGCAAGCACCATGCAACCGAGTCCGTCCACTATTAGCTGCTCTCATGACCCAACCATGATCCGTGTCGATTGGCCATTTGCCCTTCTCATAGACATTTCGAGATATTATGTTAATCTCTGAACCATGATCAACAAGGGCTAAAACGTGGTCATCGATCCCTCTGAGCTTTATCTTCGTTTCAGTAGTGGCCCTAGCCCAAAATGGTAGATCGAACTCAATCTTCTCTTCATTTTCTTTCATGTTGGGAAGATCATAAGAGAATTGAAAGGTTCGTGCTTCCTCCTTGGAAACTTCTTCTTCTTGACCTATTGGCTCACTCATCATAGCAAATACCTCACCAATCTCTGTCTCTTCATCTTCGGTCATGTGAGTATCTAAAGCTCTGACCATCACAGCCTCAGCAGTCATCTGCCTCTTCCTCTTGATGATGTCAATGATTAACTCATGGAAATCTTTCTTGGCTATGCCAAGTGCTTCTCTCAATGTAAATTCGATCTTGGCATCCAAGATCCTTTCCTCCAATACCCCTTTCAGATCAATAGAGGTCTCAATGTCTGACTGGAGCTTGTAAGCAGGCATTTTTCCCTTCACCTTGGTAGAGTCTCCTTTTTCTTCTCCTCTTTTGCTATCACTGGAATGTCTGCTTGGCCCATTCTTCTCTTTCTCTTTATTCTTCTCCCACCATTCCTTTGGTAACGGTGCATCACTAGGGCGCACAGTACTAGGGTCCGTCGGCTTTGAACGTGTAGGAACCCTCTTTCTCATCTCCTTTGCAGGCTCATTCTGCACTGGAGATCTTCTCTTTGCTTCTGGCTCAACACCATCGTCAGCATCAAGTCTTACACGTTTTTCTTCAACGGAGGCCTCGCGGAGCTCATCATTGTCCTTTTCTTCATACATAAATGCCCTGATGCTATTTGCATCAACTGGATCTTCCCATCCAGTTGCATTTCTGATGGCTTGAGCTCCTCTCTTCATTAATATTTGAGTTTGAACAGATAAAGCTTTATCTGAATGGTGCTCGACTTGAACGTGGTAAGTATCAGCTTCGTGCACTTGTACGTAGCTGGATCTTGCCATCTTCTCTTCCATGAGCTTCCTCATTCCACCTCTTCCAAAATTGGTCCCCAATGGAGAGTTTGTTGAGGCATCGTGAATCTTCCCATCTTTGTAGTAGACATGAACATTCTTGAGTGCCTCTTCATACGATTCACAGCCTCTGAGATTGTGCTCAGTCTCCTCATCACACCAAACACACCTCCTTGAATATTTTCTCGCACCATCGGATGGTTGGGAAGAAGAAGCTCCTCTAGCCTTCTTCAACTCAGTAAATTCCACCCTTAGCTCTCGAAAACCCTTAATAAGTTCTTCGAGGGCATTTCCTTCGGTGGTCTTAGTGGTTTTCAAAGTAGGTCCCGAAGTTGTCGAAGGTGTTGGGGCAAAAGACACCTTAAGAGACTTCGGAGTCTGAATAGGCTCCACTTCAACGCCTCTTGACCTCACACGCCGTTGTTTGGCCAAGAGAATCACCGTTTCTTCAACCCTCCTCCAATCATTGGTAAAGCCCCCTTCTGTCGTACGATCTCCAAGGAGTAGAAGCAGCTTGTCTTCAAGTGCAGCATCTGTTGCTTGGAGAAAAAGTTCTGCCTTCCTAGAATCCAAAAGGCGCCTCTCTGCCATGGGTAGTTGACTGAACTTCTTCTCAAAGTCTCTCAACAGCTCGTTGGGACCCATCGAATTCCCAGGCCGTTGCTCCACCCATTCAAGAAATGACCTCTTTGTCATTCTCTCAGAGTCTTCATCAAAGTATTCATCTCGGAGCCGCTCAGCAAAGTTTGGCCATGAGATGACCATCTCGCGGATCTCTTGCACCCGGTCGCGAATATCAGGTACAACCGCCATACCAAAGATGTGCATCATTTGATTGTCATCAACCTGATGCACTTCCATCTCACACACGTAGGTTCGCAAGAATTTAGAGATGTTCTTGCCATCGAACCTTCCAATCTTGGAAACAACAGCTTTAAGAGCCTTAGTGGCACCTTGCCCACCTTGATTTGCTCTATGTTGTTCCATGAATAGGGCCAACGCCCCTAAAATGTCCTCCATAGGCATTTGGACTCCACCGGTGCCTCTTCCTCCAACACCAGCGGTCCCATCAGCGTCTCCCATAGCAAAACCACGCAAGTCGCCTCAAAACTCTCTCAGTGGAAGCACCAAATGTCGTGTAGAGAGGGGAGCGCTTTGAGAATACGCGAGGTATCTGGCTGCGACTTCGTATAGTCTGCTACGGAGTTCTGTCAAATCTTGTGGTCTTCGGTCTTCAGTCTTCAGTCTTCAGTCTTCAGTCTTCAAACTCCTCCCCGTTGGCCTATCCTGTGGTGGCTCTAAAGGGTTAAGGGTAAAGGTGGGTGATAAGAAACCACGGCCTCGGACGGGTAAAACGGGACGGCCAGACCACAAGCTGAAACCGTCCGAAAGATTGGCTCCTAAAATTCAAACCCACGGTGACCAACAAACGTGCCTCACCGGTGGGAACGACATAAACACGACCGTGTGGGCAATTAACCCCACTTCGCCGCAACAAAGTTTACAAGAACAGAATTGAAATACAACTAGCCTCCAAAACTGGCTTGGAATCACAAAAAAAGAAATCGGACCACAAGCCACAACACACTTGTCCCCATCTTCTCTTCTCTTCAATCCTCGAGTCTTCAATTCTTCCATCCTTCAACTCCAAAGTCTTCAAGTGTTCAAAAACACTAAGAAACTCAAAAGAAGTGTTCAAAAACACAATGGAAAAGTTTCACCAAGGCTGTAACCTTCAAACAAGTGACACCGATGACTCAAAACTTCAAATACTAAGTGTAATAGCTCTCTGGAAAGCTAATTCAGACAACTAACACTCCTCCAAATTTCAAGTCAATCTAAACTACTGTCCGAAAGATATACGAGTTCAAAGTTCTGCCCCTCCAGATATTCAATCGCTCATAACTTCTTCTTTAAAACTCCAAATCTCAATTGTATTAACTTTTTGAAGAGCTATGACCATGGTTTACGCACCTTCTAATTCTCAAACAATTCCAAACTACTGTCCAAAAGTTATGGACAATCAAAGTTCTGCCTACCCCTATTCATTCAAATCTCTATAACTTCTTGCTCACAACTCCAAATCTCAATTGTAATATCTTTCTATAAAGCTAAGATAGAGATGCACAGTCCCTCAAAATCTCAAATCAAATTGAGAACTACAAAAAAAGTTGTGGCTCCTCGAAACCTCTGCCCCTCAATGGATGGCCTCGGGTTTTCACAGAATTAAAACCTCAATAACTTTTTCTCTACAACTCCGAATTCAAATTTTAAAACGAGTATGGAAAGCTCTTGAAACAAGGAACAAGATCACAAATTTTCAATTCCATAGCATTCAAGCTCAACGAGTTACACACAGTCAAAGTTCTGCTCCAAACCCTTGCTCTCTCACCCACACACACACACACTCACTAAGGAATATCTTTTCCAACTTTTTCACCTCAAGTGGACGTCGGCACTCCAGCCCATGTCACCCTATCCAAAGTACCCCACAAGGTACTTTGCTACTTTCTTATCCTTTCCACTTTCAACCACATAAATCCCCTAGTCTTTTATTTATTGGAAGACAAAAAATTTAGACCTTCCAACCAACAAGATAAGTAAAATAAAAAAAATAACTAAAAAATAAATAAATAAAAACTTATCGTAAGGTAGCTGATGGAACGGACGTATAAAGGTGTTGATTCGCACAACCTGATCGCCAAGTCGTGGACTTGGTTGGCTGGAAATGTCGTGGTCAGTGGCCGCCGCCAGTCCGGGTTCGAACCCGATCGAGCCCGTCGAGTGGTTGAGCGGCCCACGGCTTGGCTCGCTAGTGAGGCAGGAAAAATACCAGTCAACCCGCTACCTACCCCCCTGAGCAGTGACAAGAGCGGTGCAGCACCTACATGCTAACACTTGCCCAAATCCTCAAACCGTGGTTCTCACCACGACCAAACCTTTTTATCCCAACTCCTTACTTATTAAAATCCACACATATAAAGACTAATACTTGTATGTACATGATGGAAGAATTTCCATCAGGACATTCACCCTCTCTAAACCTGCACATCCTCTGGTATGTGCCAAGCTTAGTCATCCTCACTATCTTGGTTGTCCCGAACTTCATCTTCTAAATCTTCATCTTCATCTTCAGCTTGATCAGTGTCATGAAATTGTTGTGGATCGAGAATGTCCTCTAAGTCTTCAAGATGAAACCTGTCACTCCTTCGAAAGACTTTGATGCGTTTCCCAGCCACTGGTACACGAAGAGGAACTCCATCTAACTCTCGAAGTGAATAAGTGCCATTGAGGTGCACTTTAATCACTACATAGGGTCCAATCCATCTCTTTGCAAATTTCCGTACCGTGCTGTGTTGATGCTCCAATGTACTATCAAATACAAGGACCCAATCACCCTCTCTGATCTGTTTTCTCCTCAATCGATGTGTTTTGTCAAAGCGTTCTTTGTTGCCCAATCTAGCAGTTTTCATCTTCTCCAAGGCTATCTCAAGGTCCTCAGGCAATCTTGCCAACTGCTGAATACGAAGTTCCAACAGTCTTTCCCTACTGATGCCATCTTCCCATGAAAGAAACACCCATGTGGGAATATCGTTCTCCACCGGCATGATAGGTTTCTGCCCATACATAAGTTCTACAGGCATGTAACCGGTAACCGTACTATGTGTTGTTCTATCAGCCCATAGTGCAAACGGTAGCAATTTTGGCCATAAACTAGGCTTCCCTTTGCAAGCTTTGACTAGAGCATGAATGATTGGAGGATGTCCCCTCTCGATCTTGCCGTTTGCCTCAGGATTGTAAGCAGTTGTCAGTTTCAACTGCACACCATATCGCTTGAAAAATTCTTTGGCTTCCGTAGCATTCAACTCTCCTCTGTCAGCTCTCATTCGGCCAATACTCCCATACCGACTAAAAATATCTTCAAGTATAAATCGGCATACATTCTCCGTGGCCTTGGTCCTCAATGCTCTTCCTTCAACAAAGTTTGAGAGTTCTTCTCGGGCCAAAACAAGGTACTTCATTCCCCACATTGCACTTGGCATAGCAACCAAATCGATCATCCATTGAAAATGGATTGCAATGGGATAAGTTGGATGCAATTCGTCTCTGTGTCGCACCTTGGATTGTAATTGGCATACTACACAAGAAGCTACAAACTCCTCAACATCTTTGTACAGCCCCTTCCACCAATATCTCTCCTTGATTTTTGTATAAGTGGCCCACACTCCTCTGTGACCGGCCCAGAGTGTATCATGAAGCTCTTGTAGGACTTGGGTCTTGGTTTCAGAGTCTCCCACCTCTCTTAAAGGCACATCACCAGCTCTTTTTGCCCTCTTCCATAGAAATCCATCTTTCAGCAGATATCCATAAGACTGATGTCTGATGTCTTTGAATGTCTTATCCATCCAACTTCTTTGCCGTTCCATTGTGCTCAAGTAGAGCCCAATATCTCTCAGCTTTCCTTCGTACAGCTCATCCTTGAAAGGCAATACTCTAGTGGACGTGCTTTCACCATCTATGTTCATCACATAGCCTCCGTGTAACAATTCTTCACCATGTTCGTGAGCCATCATCTCCTCTTCTTTGAAATACCTTGCTCTAGACAACATATCGGCAACTGAATTCTTTTTGCCTTCAATGTGAACTAGAACAGGATTCAAAGACTTGATGTAGGCTATCCAGCGTAGCATTGCAATGTCTGGTGAAGAACAATTTGCTATCATCCCCAGCAAAGGCAAGCAGTCAGTTTCTAAAACTACCTCCGCACCAATCAAGTAGTTCCTGTCTGCTTTTAAAGCTGTAAGGGCACCCCAGAGTTCTCTTTTTACTTGTGGATAAGCCCTTTGTCGCTCTGTCAAGATCCTTGCTCCAAATCGGATAGCAAATCTTTTCCCTTCTTCATCATCTTGTCCAACAGCCCATCCAATAGCTATTGGACTTGTATCAACAGTTACAATCACCGGTCTTCCACAAGTATAACTCACTTGTTTAAGAACCGATGGTGACTCCAGGATTCTCTTCAGCTCTATCATAGCTTTGTCTTGCTCACATTGCCAAACAAATTTGTTCCTCTTGCGCAATAGCTTGTAAAGAGGTTCTGATATATGAGCAAAATGAGGGATCCAAATTTGGTAGAAGACACAGGCTCCTAAAAACCTCCTTACTTCAGTGACATTGCTACAGGCCTTCATTCTCCCAATAGCATCCACCTTCTCAGGATTAGGCTTTCTTCCATAAGAACCACACAAGTGTCCAACCACCAAAATCTCATCAACCCCAAACTTGGACTTCTCAATGGAAAGAGTCAAATTGACCTCCTCCAATTTGCTCAAGATTTTGGCCACATCTTCAATATGATTACTCACAAAGGCTCTGCAACCATCATCTTGAATGGTTAAGTCTCTTTCTTTCTCCTCGCACCCCTTCATGGGAATGTCATCCACGAATGGTATGGTTTTCTCAGGCACAAAATCTCTTAGGATTTGATTCATGGCGCTCTGCATATGTGCCACCGAGTTGGTAGCACCTTGAGGCAATGTACACATGCGCACTAATCCAAGTGGAGTCTTCATGGTTGTTAAATCTCTGCTCTCAGCAGCGAGTTGAAATTGATCATAACCAGAGTATAGATCTCCAATGGAATAAATTGCATGCCCCGCAAATGCTTCAGCTACTTCATCAACGTTAGGCCCTGAGCCTTTGTTTCTGATTGTCACTCCATTTGCTGGCTGCATATCTTGAATGAACCTCAATGCTCCCGATTTCTTTGGCACTGTGAACCATCGGTTGGAATATGGAGCCATCGAAGGCTCAAGTATGCCCATGCGTGTCTTTTCCTTAAGCAGCTCCACAAGCTTTGGTAGTAGAGCTCGAGGAACTGGAATTGGCTTCAAATCCCATGGTATATGTGGTACTGTAAAAATAACCATTGGTGCCACAATACTTGGTTGAACGCACCCAATCTCATCTGGCGAAGAAGCAAAGGCTTTTCCATGCATGGAAAGCATGTCCTGAAATTTCTTCTTCTCCGGCTCAGTCAAGAAATCATCTCCTCCAATCTTCAAGTTTGCCAACGTCTCTTTGGTAAACTTGTGTCCAATCCTTCTTGCTTCTCTCAAACTTGGCTCTTTCTCAGCTTGTTTGATATGATCATCAGTATCAGATGGTAGCTGAGTAGCCACTGGCTTCACTTTCTTGGCCACAGTTTTATATTTTGTATAAACTGCAGCCTCCGGTCTCTGTCCATCAATTTTGAAGTCACACAGCTTTGTTATTACTGTTGAAATCTCATGATACATTGAACTTGTATGGACATTGACAATGCAATGTGTAATCTTCTCTTCATCCTTATCTGCCTCTAGATCTTGCAAAGTCTGTAAGATATCATCTGGCATTCCATTTTCTTCGTAAATACCAGAAATGCTTTCATCTACCTCTACAACATTCATCTTTTTAAGATTTTTCTCCATCTTTTTCACAAGCTTTCTACATACAGGGTCCAAGTCTTTGACACCCGTAAATCTTTCAAAGCCACACTTTGTCACACTTAAAAATCCACACTTAACACTAGTATGTACATTGGGGAATCTACCAGTCTTAGTTCCCTTAGCACCCGTGGATCCCCACATCCCACGTGTGCCCTCTAGAAATCCGAGAAGTTCGAAGAAGTTGGTAGAGGGATTTCTCTGAGTTGAAGTCGATGCCTCTGATTGTCAGGTCTCACCGTTAAGAACTGCACTGACCTCTTTCCATCAACACTTCGGATACGGGCATAATGAGACCCGTCATCCAACACCTTGGTCTCCATTCGTGAAGCAGTGATAAATGGTTGGCCCAAAATTATCGGATAGGCGCTAACATTTTGAACAAAGAAATTTTGTTCAACCTCTACATCTCCAATCTTCGTGAGTACTGCAGGGCAAGCACCATGCAACCGAGTCCGTCCACTATTAGCTGCTCTCATGACCCAACCATGATCCGTGTCGATTGGCCATTTGCCCTTCTCATAGACATTTCGAGATATTATGTTAATCTCTGAACCATGATCAACAAGGGCTAAAACGTGGTCATCGATCCCTCTGAGCTTTATCTTCGTTTCAGTAGTGGCCCTAGCCCAAAATGGTAGATCGAACTCAATCTTCTCTTCATTTTCTTTCATGTTGGGAAGATCATAAGAGAATTGAAAGGTTCGTGCTTCCTCCTTGGAAACTTCTTCTTCTTGACCTATTGGCTCACCCATCATAGCAAATACCTCACCAATCTCTGTCTCTTCATCTTCGGTCATGTGAGTATCTAAAGCTCTGACCATCACAGCCTCAGCAGTCATCTGCCTCTTCCTCTTGATGATGTCAATGATTAACTCATGGAAATCTTTCTTGGCTATGCCAAGTGCTTCTCTCAATGTAAATTCGATCTTGGCATCCAAGATCCTTTCCTCCAATACCCCTTTCAGATCAATAGAGGTCTCAATGTCTGACTGGAGCTTGTAAGCAGGCATTTTTCCCTTCACCTTGGTAGAGTCTCCTTTTTCTTCTCCTCTTTTGCTATCACTGGAATGTCTGCTTGGCCCATTCTTCTCTTTCTCTTTATTCTTCTCCCACCATTCCTTTGGTAACGGTGCATCACTAGGGCGCACAGTACTAGGGTCCGTCGGCTTTGAACGTGTAGGAACCCTCTTTCTCATCTCCTTTGCAGGCTCATTCTGCACTGGAGATCTTCTCTTTGCTTCTGGCTCAACACCATCGTCAGCATCAAGTCTTACACGTTTTTCTTCAACGGAGGCCTCGCGGAGCTCATCATTGTCCTTTTCTTCATACATAAATGCCCTGATGCTATTTGCATCAACTGGATCTTCCCATCCAGTTGCATTTCTGATGGCTTGAGCTCCTCTCTTCATTAATATTTGAGTTTGAACAGATAAAGCTTTATCTGAATGGTGCTCGACTTGAACGTGGTAAGTATCAGCTTCGTGCACTTGTACGTAGCTGGATCTTGCCATCTTCTCTTCCATGAGCTTCCTCATTCCACCTCTTCCAAAATTGGTCCCCAATGGAGAGTTTGTTGAGGCATCGTGAATCTTCCCATCTTTGTAGTAGACATGAACATTCTTGAGTGCCTCTTCATACGATTCACAGCCTCTGAGATTGTGCTCAGTCTCCTCATCACACCAAACACACCTCCTTGAATATTTTCTCGCACCATCGGATGGTTGGGAAGAAGAAGCTCCTCTAGCCTTCTTCAACTCAGTAAATTCCACCCTTAGCTCTCGAAAACCCTTAATAAGTTCTTCGAGGGCATTTCCTTCGGTGGTCTTAGTGGTTTTCAAAGTAGGTCCCGAAGTTGTCGAAGGTGTTGGGGCAAAAGACACCTTAAGAGACTTCGGAGTCTGAATAGGCTCCACTTCAACGCCTCTTGACCTCACACGCCGTTGTTTGGCCAAGAGAATCACCGTTTCTTCAACCCTCCTCCAATCATTGGTAAAGCCCCCTTCTGTCGTACGATCTCCAAGGAGTAGAAGCAGCTTGTCTTCAAGTGCAGCATCTGTTGCTTGGAGAAAAAGTTCTGCCTTCCTAGAATCCAAAAGGCGCCTCTCTGCCATGGGTAGTTGACTGAACTTCTTCTCAAAGTCTCTCAACAGCTCGTTGGGACCCATCGAATTCCCAGGCCGTTGCTCCACCCATTCAAGAAATGACCTCTTTGTCATTCTCTCAGAGTCTTCATCAAAGTATTCATCTCGGAGCCGCTCAGCAAAGTTTGGCCATGAGATGACCATCTCGCGGATCTCTTGCACCCGGTCGCGAATATCAGGTACAACCGCCATACCAAAGATGTGCATCATTTGATTGTCATCAACCTGATGCACTTCCATCTCACACACGTAGGTTCGCAAGAATTTAGAGATGTTCTTGCCATCGAACCTTCCAATCTTGGAAACAACAGCTTTAAGAGCCTTAGTGGCACCTTGCCCACCTTGATTTGCTCTATGTTGTTCCATGAATAGGGCCAACGCCCCTAAAATGTCCTCCATAGGCATTTGGACTCCACCGGTGCCTCTTCCTCCAACACCAGCGGTCCCATCAGCGTCTCCCATAGCAAAACCACGCAAGTCGCCTCAAAACTCTCTCAGTGGAAGCACCAAATGTCGTGTAGAGAGGGGAGCGCTTTGAGAATACGCGAGGTATCTGGCTGCGACTTCGTATAGTCTGCTACGGAGTTCTGTCAAATCTTGTGGTCTTCGGTCTTCAGTCTTCAGTCTTCAGTCTTCAGTCTTCAAACTCCTCCCCGTTGGCCTATCCTGTGGTGGCTCTAAAGGGTTAAGGGTAAAGGTGGGTGATAAGAAACCACGGCCTCGGACGGGTAAAACGGGACGGCCAGACCACAAGCTGAAACCGTCCGAAAGATTGGCTCCTAAAATTCAAACCCACGGTGACCAACAAACGTGCCTCACCGGTGGGAACGACATAAACACGACCGTGTGGGCAATTAACCCCACTTCGCCGCAACAAAGTTTACAAGAACAGAATTGAAATACAACTAGCCTCCAAAACTGGCTTGGAATCACAAAAAAAGAAATCGGACCACAAGCCACAACACACTTGTCCCCATCTTCTCTTCTCTTCAATCCTCGAGTCTTCAATTCTTCCATCCTTCAACTCCAAAGTCTTCAAGTGTTCAAAAACACTAAGAAACTCAAAAGAAGTGTTCAAAAACACAATGGAAAAGTTTCACCAAGGCTGTAACCTTCAAACAAGTGACACCGATGACTCAAAACTTCAAATACTAAGTGTAATAGCTCTCTGGAAAGCTAATTCAGACAACTAACACTCCTCCAAATTTCAAGTCAATCTAAACTACTGTCCGAAAGATATACGAGTTCAAAGTTCTGCCCCTCCAGATATTCAATCGCTCATAACTTCTTCTTTAAAACTCCAAATCTCAATTGTATTAACTTTTTGAAGAGCTATGACCATGGTTTACGCACCTTCTAATTCTCAAACAATTCCAAACTACTGTCCAAAAGTTATGGACAATCAAAGTTCTGCCTACCCCTATTCATTCAAATCTCTATAACTTCTTGCTCACAACTCCAAATCTCAATTGTAATATCTTTCTATAAAGCTAAGATAGAGATGCACAGTCCCTCAAAATCTCAAATCAAATTGAGAACTACAAAAAAAGTTGTGGCTCCTCGAAACCTCTGCCCCTCAATGGATGGCCTCGGGTTTTCACAGAATTAAAACCTCAATAACTTTTTCTCTACAACTCCGAATTCAAATTTTAAAACGAGTATGGAAAGCTCTTGAAACAAGGAACAAGATCACAAATTTTCAATTCCATAGCATTCAAGCTCAACGAGTTACACACAGTCAAAGTTCTGCTCCAAACCCTTGCTCTCTCACCCGCACACACACACACTCACTAAGGAATATCTTTTCCAACTTTTTCACCTCAAGTGGACGTCGGCACTCCAGCCCATGTCACCCTATCCAAAGTACCCCACAAGGTACTTTGCTACTTTCTTATCCTTTCCACTTTCAACCACATAAATCCCCTAGTCTTTTATTTATTGGAAGACAAAAAATTTAGACCTTCCAACCAACAAGATAAGTAAAATAAAAAAAATAACTAAAAAATAAATAAATAAAAACTTATCGTAAGGTAGCTGATGGAACGGACGTATAAAGGTGTTGATTCGCACAACCTGATCGCCAAGTCGTGGACTTGGTTGGCTGGAAATGTCGTGGTCAGTGGCCGCCGCCAGTCCGGGTTCGAACCCGATCGAGCCCGTCGAGTGGTTGAGCGGCCCACGGCTTGGCTCGCTAGTGAGGCAGGAAAAATACCAGTCAACCCGCTACCTACCCCCCTGAGCAGTGACAAGAGCGGTGCAGCACCTACATGCTAACACTTGCCCAAATCCTCAAACCGTGGTTCTCACCACGACCAAACCTTTTTATCCCAACTCCTTACTTATTAAAATCCACACATATAAAGACTAATACTTGTATGTACATGATGGAAGAATTTCCATCAGGACATTCACCCTCTCTAAACCTGCACATCCTCTGGTATGTGCCAAGCTTAGTCATCCTCACTATCTTGGTTGTCCCGAACTTCATCTTCTAAATCTTCATCTTCATCTTCAGCTTGATCAGTGTCATGAAATTGTTGTGGATCGAGAATGTCCTCTAAGTCTTCAAGATGAAACCTGTCACTCCTTCGAAAGACTTTGATGCGTTTCCCAGCCACTGGTACACGAAGAGGAACTCCATCTAACTCTCGAAGTGAATAAGTGCCATTGAGGTGCACTTTAATCACTACATAGGGTCCAATCCATCTCTTTGCAAATTTTCGTACCGTGCTGTGTTGATGCTCCAATGTACTATCAAATACAAGGACCCAATCACCCTCTCTGATCTGTTTTCTCCTCAATCGATGTGTTTTGTCAAAGCGTTCTTTGTTGCCCAATCTAGCAGTTTTCATCTTCTCCAAGGCTATCTCAAGGTCCTCAGGCAATCTTGCCAACTGCTGAATACGAAGTTCCAACAGTCTTTCCCTACTGATGCCATCTTCCCATGAAAGAAACACCCATGTGGGAATATCGTTCTCCACCGGCATGATAGGTTTCTGCCCATACATAAGTTCTACAGGCATGTAACCGGTAACCGTACTATGTGTTGTTCTATCAGCCCATAGTGCAAACGGTAGCAATTTTGGCCATAAACTAGGCTTCCCTTTGCAAGCTTTGACTAGAGCATGAATGATTGGAGGATGTCCCCTCTCGATCTTGCCGTTTGCCTCAGGATTGTAAGCAGTTGTCAGTTTCAACTGCACACCATATCGCTTGAAAAATTCTTTGGCTTCCGTAGCATTCAACTCTCCTCTGTCAGCTCTCATTCGGCCAATACTCCCATACCGACTAAAAATATCTTCAAGTATAAATCGGCATACATTCTCCGTGGCCTTGGTCCTCAATGCTCTTCCCTCAACAAAGTTTGAGAGTTCTTCTCGGGCCAAAACAAGGTACTTCATTCCCCACATTGCACTTGGCATAGCAACCAAATCGATCATCCATTGAAAATGGATTGCAATGGGATAAGTTGGATGCAATTCGTCTCTGTGTCGCACCTTGGATTGTAATTGGCATACTACACAAGAAGCTACAAACTCCTCAACATCTTTGTACAGCCCCTTCCACCAATATCTCTCCTTGATTTTTGTATAAGTGGCCCACACTCCTCTGTGACCGGCCCAGAGTGTATCATGAAGCTCTTGTAGGACTTGGGTCTTGGTTTCAGAGTCTCCCACCTCTCTTAAAGGCACATCACCAGCTCTTTTTGCCCTCTTCCATAGAAATCCATCTTTCAGCAGATATCCATAAGACTGATGTCTGATGTCTTTGAATGTCTTATCCATCCAACTTCTTTGCCGTTCCATTGTGCTCAAGTAGAGCCCAATATCTCTCAGCTTTCCTTCGTACAGCTCATCCTTGAAAGGCAATACTCTAGTGGACGTGCTTTCACCATCTATGTTCATCACATAGCCTCCGTGTAACAATTCTTCACCATGTTCGTGAGCCATCATCTCCTCTTCTTTGAAATACCTTGCTCTAGACAACATATCGGCAACTGAATTCTTTTTGCCTTCAATGTGAACTAGAACAGGATTCAAAGACTTGATGTAGGCTATCCAGCGTAGCATTGCAATGTCTGGTGAAGAACAATTTGCTATCATCCCCAGCAAAGGCAAGCAGTCAGTTTCTAAAACTACCTCCGCACCAATCAAGTAGTTCCTGTCTGCTTTTAAAGCTGTAAGGGCACCCCAGAGTTCTCTTTTTACTTGTGGATAAGCCCTTTGTCGCTCTGTCAAGATCCTTGCTCCAAATCGGATAGCAAATCTTTTCCCTTCTTCATCATCTTGTCCAACAGCCCATCCAATAGCTATTGGACTTGTATCAACAGTTACAATCACCGGTCTTCCACAAGTATAACTCACTTGTTTAAGAACCGATGGTGACTCCAGGATTCTCTTCAGCTCTATCATAGCTTTGTCTTGCTCACATTGCCAAACAAATTTGTTCCTCTTGCGCAATAGCTTGTAAAGAGGTTCTGATATATGAGCAAAATGAGGGATCCAAATTTGGTAGAAGACACAGGCTCCTAAAAACCTCCTTACTTCAGTGACATTGCTACAGGCCTTCATTCTCCCAATAGCATCCACCTTCTCAGGATTAGGCTTTCTTCCATAAGAACCACACAAGTGTCCAACCACCAAAATCTCATCAACCCCAAACTTGGACTTCTCAATGGAAAGAGTCAAATTGACCTCCTCCAATTTGCTCAAGATTTTGGCCACATCTTCAATATGATTACTCACAAAGGCTCTGCAACCATCATCTTGAATGGTTAAGTCTCTTTCTTTCTCCTCGCACCCCTTCATGGGAATGTCATCCACGAATGGTATGGTTTTCTCAGGCACAAAATCTCTTAGGATTTGATTCATGGCGCTCTGCATATGTGCCACCGAGTTGGTAGCACCTTGAGGCAATGTACACATGCGCACTAATCCAAGTGGAGTCTTCATGGTTGTTAAATCTCTGCTCTCAGCAGCGAGTTGAAATTGATCATAACCAGAGTATAGATCTCCAATGGAATAAATTGCATGCCCCGCAAATGCTTCAGCTACTTCATCAACGTTAGGCCCTGAGCCTTTGTTTCTGATTGTCACTCCATTTGCTGGCTGCATATCTTGAATGAACCTCAATGCTCCCGATTTCTTTGGCACTGTGAACCATCGGTTGGAATATGGAGCCATCGAAGGCTCAAGTATGCCCATGCGTGTCTTTTCCTTAAGCAGCTCCACAAGCTTTGGTAGTAGAGCTCGAGGAACTGGAATTGGCTTCAAATCCCATGGTATATGTGGTACTGTAAAAATAACCATTGGTGCCACAATACTTGGTTGAACGCACCCAATCTCATCTGGCGAAGAAGCAAAGGCTTTTCCATGCATGGAAAGCATGTCCTGAAATTTCTTCTTCTCCGGCTCAGTCAAGAAATCATCTCCTCCAATCTTCAAGTTTGCCAACGTCTCTTTGGTAAACTTGTGTCCAATCCTTCTTGCTTCTCTCAAACTTGGCTCTTTCTCAGCTTGTTTGATATGATCATCAGTATCAGATGGTAGCTGAGTAGCCACTGGCTTCACTTTCTTGGCCACAGTTTTATATTTTGTATAAACTGCAGCCTCCGGTCTCTGTCCATCAATTTTGAAGTCACACAGCTTTGTTATTACTGTTGAAATCTCATGATACATTGAACTTGTATGGACATTGACAATGCAATGTGTAATCTTCTCTTCATCCTTATCTGCCTCTAGATCTTGCAAAGTCTGTAAGATATCATCTGGCATTCCATTTTCTTCGTAAATACCAGAAATGCTTTCATCTACCTCTACAACATTCATCTTTTTAAGATTTTTCTCCATCTTTTTCACAAGCTTTCTACATACAGGGTCCAAGTCTTTGACACCCGTAAATCTTTCAAAGCCACACTTTGTCACACTTAAAAATCCACACTTAACACTAGTATGTACATTGGGGAATCTACCAGTCTTAGTTCCCTTAGCACCCGTGGATCCCCACATCCCACGTGTGCCCTCTAGAAATCCGAGAAGTTCGAAGAAGTTGGTAGAGGGATTTCTCTGAGTTGAAGTCGATGCCTCTGATTGTCAGGTCTCACCGTTAAGAACTGCACTGACCTCTTTCCATCAACACTTCGGATACGGGCATAATGAGACCCGTCATCCAACACCTTGGTCTCCATTCGTGAAGCAGTGATAAATGGTTGGCCCAAAATTATCGGATAGGCGCTAACATTTTGAACAAAGAAATTTTGTTCAACCTCTACATCTCCAATCTTCGTGAGTACTGCAGGGCAAGCACCATGCAACCGAGTCCGTCCACTATTAGCTGCTCTCATGACCCAACCATGATCCGTGTCGATTGGCCATTTGCCCTTCTCATAGACATTTCGAGATATTATGTTAATCTCTGAACCATGATCAACAAGGGCTAAAACGTGGTCATCGATCCCTCTGAGCTTTATCTTCGTTTCAGTAGTGGCCCTAGCCCAAAATGGTAGATCGAACTCAATCTTCTCTTCATTTTCTTTCATGTTGGGAAGATCATAAGAGAATTGAAAGGTTCGTGCTTCCTCCTTGGAAACTTCTTCTTCTTGACCTATTGGCTCACCCATCATAGCAAATACCTCACCAATCTCTGTCTCTTCATCTTCGGTCATGTGAGTATCTAAAGCTCTGACCATCACAGCCTCAGCAGTCATCTGCCTCTTCCTCTTGATGATGTCAATGATTAACTCATGGAAATCTTTCTTGGCTATGCCAAGTGCTTCTCTCAATGTAAATTCGATCTTGGCATCCAAGATCCTTTCCTCCAATACCCCTTTCAGATCAATAGAGGTCTCAATGTCTGACTGGAGCTTGTAAGCAGGCATTTTTCCCTTCACCTTGGTAGAGTCTCCTTTTTCTTCTCCTCTTTTGCTATCACTGGAATGTCTGCTTGGCCCATTCTTCTCTTTCTCTTTATTCTTCTCCCACCATTCCTTTGGTAACGGTGCATCACTAGGACGCACAGTACTAGGGTCCGTCGGCTTTGAACGTGTAGGAACCCTCTTTCTCATCTCCTTTGCAGGCTCATTCTGCACTGGAGATCTTCTCTTTGCTTCTGGCTCAACACCATCGTCAGCATCAAGTCTTACACGTTTTTCTTCAACGGAGGCCTCGCGGAGCTCATCATTGTCCTTTTCTTCATACATAAATGCCCTGATGCTATTTGCATCAACTGGATCTTCCCATCCAGTTGCATTTCTGATGGCTTGAGCTCCTCTCTTCATTAATATTTGAGTTTGAACAGATAAAGCTTTATCTGAATGGTGCTCGACTTGAACGTGGTAAGTATCAGCTTCGTGCACTTGTACGTAGCTGGATCTTGCCATCTTCTCTTCCATGAGCTTCCTCATTCCACCTCTTCCAAAATTGGTCCCCAATGGAGAGTTTGTTGAGGCATCGTGAATCTTCCCATCTTTGTAGTAGACATGAACATTCTTGAGTGCCTCTTCATACGATTCACAGCCTCTGAGATTGTGCTCAGTCTCCTCATCACACCAAACACACCTCCTTGAATATTTTCTCGCACCATCGGATGGTTGGGAAGAAGAAGCTCCTCTAGCCTTCTTCAACTCAGTAAATTCCACCCTTAGCTCTCGAAAACCCTTAATAAGTTCTTCGAGGGCATTTCCTTCGGTGGTCTTAGTGGTTTTCAAAGTAGGTCCCGAAGTTGTCGAAGGTGTTGGGGCAAAAGACACCTTAAGAGACTTCGGAGTCTGAATAGGCTCCACTTCAACGCCTCTTGACCTCACACGCCGTTGTTTGGCCAAGAGAATCACCGTTTCTTCAACCCTCCTCCAATCATTGGTAAAGCCCCCTTCTGTCGTACGATCTCCAAGGAGTAGAAGCAGCTTGTCTTCAAGTGCAGCATCTGTTGCTTGGAGAAAAAGTTCTGCCTTCCTAGAATCCAAAAGGCGCCTCTCTGCCATGGGTAGTTGACTGAACTTCTTCTCAAAGTCTCTCAACAGCTCGTTGGGACCCATCGAATTCCCAGGCCGTTGCTCCACCCATTCAAGAAATGACCTCTTTGTCATTCTCTCAGAGTCTTCATCAAAGTATTCATCTCGGAGCCGCTCAGCAAAGTTTGGCCATGAGATGACCATCTCGCGGATCTCTTGCACCCGGTCGCGAATATCAGGTACAACCGCCATACCAAAGATGTGCATCATTTGATTGTCATCAACCTGATGCACTTCCATCTCACACACGTAGGTTCGCAAGAATTTAGAGATGTTCTTGCCATCGAACCTTCCAATCTTGGAAACAACAGCTTTAAGAGCCTTAGTGGCACCTTGCCCACCTTGATTTGCTCTATGTTGTTCCATGAATAGGGCCAACGCCCCTAAAATGTCCTCCATAGGCATTTGGACTCCACCGGTGCCTCTTCCTCCAACACCAGCGGTCCCATCAGCGTCTCCCATAGCAAAACCACGCAAGTCGCCTCAAAACTCTCTCAGTGGAAGCACCAAATGTCGTGTAGAGAGGGGAGCGCTTTGAGAATACGCGAGGTATCTGGCTGCGACTTCGTATAGTCTGCTACGGAGTTCTGTCAAATCTTGTGGTCTTCGGTCTTCAGTCTTCAGTCTTCAGTCTTCAGTCTTCAAACTCCTCCCCGTTGGCCTATCCTGTGGTGGCTCTAAAGGGTTAAGGGTAAAGGTGGGTGATAAGAAACCACGGCCTCGGACGGGTAAAACGGGACGGCCAGACCACAAGCTGAAACCGTCCGAAAGATTGGCTCCTAAAATTCAAACCCACGGTGACCAACAAACGTGCCTCACCGGTGGGAACGACATAAACACGACCGTGAGGGCAATTAACCCCACTTCGCCGCAACAAAGTTTACAAGAACAGAATTGAAATACAACTAGCCTCCAAAACTGGCTTGGAATCACAAAAAAAGAAATCGGACCACAAGCCACAACACACTTGTCCCCATCTTCTCTTCTCTTCAATCCTCGAGTCTTCAATTCTTCCATCCTTCAACTCCAAAGTCTTCAAGTGTTCAAAAACACTAAGAAACTCAAAAGAAGTGTTCAAAAACACAATGGAAAAGTTTCACCAAGGCTGTAACCTTCAAACAAGTGACACCGATGACTCAAAACTTCAAATACTAAGTGTAATAGCTCTCTGGAAAGCTAATTCAGACAACTAACACTCCTCCAAATTTCAAGTCAATCTAAACTACTGTCCGAAAGATATACGAGTTCAAAGTTCTGCCCCTCCAGATATTCAATCGCTCATAACTTCTTCTTTAAAACTCCAAATCTCAATTGTATTAACTTTTTGAAGAGCTATGACCATGGTTTACGCACCTTCCAATTCTCAAACAATTCCAAACTACTGTCCAAAAGTTATGGACAATCAAAGTTCTGCCTACCCCTATTCATTCAAATCTCTATAACTTCTTGCTCACAACTCCAAATCTCAATTGTAATATCTTTCTATAAAGCTAAGATAGAGATGCACAGTCCCTCAAAATCTCAAATCAAATTGAGAACTACAAAAAAAGTTGTGGCTCCTCGAAACCTCTGCCCCTCAATGGATGGCCTCGGGTTTTCACAGAATTAAAACCTCAATAACTTTTTCTCTACAACTCCGAATTCAAATTTTAAAACGAGTATGGAAAGCTCTTGAAACAAGAAACAAGATCACAAATTTTCAATTCCATAGCATTCAAGCTCAACGAGTTACACACAGTCAAAGTTCTGCTCCAAACCCTTGCTCTCTCACCCGCACACACACACACACTCACTAAGGAATATCTTTTCCAACTTTTTCACCTCAAGTGGACGTCGGCACTCCAGCCCATGTCACCCTATCCAAAGTACCCCACAAGGTACTTTGCTACTTTCTTATCCTTTCCACTTTCAACCACATAAATCCCCTAGTCTTTTATTTATTGGAAGACAAAAAATTTAGACCTTCCAACCAACAAGATAAGTAAAATAAAAAAAATAACTAAAAAATAAATAAATAAAAACTTATCGTAAGGTAGCTGATGGAACGGACGTATAAAGGTGTTGATTCGCACAACCTGATCGCCAAGTCGTGGACTTGGTTGGCTGGAAATGTCGTGGTCAGTGGCCGCCGCCAGTCCGGGTTCGAACCCGATCGAGCCCGTCGAGTGGTTGAGCGGCCCACGGCTTGGCTCGCTAGTGAGGCAGGAAAAATACCAGTCAACCCGCTACCTACCCCCCTGAGCAGTGACAAGAGCGGTGCAGCACCTACATGCTAACACTTGCCCAAATCCTCAAACCGTGGTTCTCACCACGACCAAACCTTTTTATCCCAACTCCTTACTTATTAAAATCCACACATATAAAGACTAATACTTGTATGTACATGATGGAAGAATTTCCATCAGGACACTGGCCCATCCACACAGGAAGGTAATGCCAAGTGCAAGGTCGGCAAAGAACAAAATCACCAAGAAGAACATCACAAAACGGATTGAAGGATAATTTCGGACGGCTCATCTCTGGGCTGCAGTAAGGATAAGGGTCGGGTTCATCTTCTGGTGTAACATCCGAGTTGGAAATAATTGCATCGGGCAGTAACGCTGCGCGAGCATGATCACGCATCCAGTCCGATTCTGGCCAGAATCCTTCGCGCAGACTGTCGAGATTAGGAAGGAGAGGACCAGAAATAAGTTGTAAAGACGCTCCCAATAAGGAATGAAAGGTGCCATATCCACGGCATATCTTTTGTCTTAAGCCATGCCTGTCCTCCAGAACTCAATATACTTTGCAATACCGTTCTTGATAAAGGATTGCTTCTCGCTGTTTTCCGTGGCCCTTGCAACCTCCTTCTCCTTGTTTCGCTTCGATTTGTTGACATGAACGTCACCCCAAAGCGGCTTGAAAGTTACTGGTTTCGGATCACCGACCGGAAGATTAGGATTCCCGAATTGATCCGCCGTCCACATCTTCACAGGCTTATCTGATTGCAATATACAAAAAAATTAGACTAAAACAAGAAAGCAATGAAATCGAAGGGAAGGAGGACAAAAGAAGCACAAAGGTAAAATCCGTTGGCTGGTAGCTGACAGATAAGTAACAAGAGAATCGGAAAAAAATGATTGCAAACAGAATGATGACGAAAAATAAATGAGCCTCACCCGGAAAGAGCCAAGATGAATCCGTGGCACTTCTCTTGTATCTCATGACCGGCCATCTCGCATCTTCGCCTTCCTCTTCAACATAAAATTTAAAAAGGTGCATCTCACCAAGACCGACAAGCTTATTCTTTCCGTCGTGATGGTAATCAGCAATATAACTTTTGAAATCTGCAACCTCTTGAACAAATTCAGGAATAAAGGCTACTGTCTTCTGAGAGTCCATGAAAGATTTCATGAAGTCAGCTAAGCAGTATGTGTTTTTCCGTTTAATGAATTTTGAAAGGTAACTAAAATGCGCGTTAATGTCCTCATGAGTGTGGCTGACAATCAAGAATCCCACAGTCACTTCCTTAAAAATTCGTCTGGCTGTGAGAAGCAAACAGAAGGCCATGACGAACCTGTTCTTGTTATCCTTTGCAGAGTTATCAAGTTGGAGATACAACTTTCAAGGAAGCTTAACTTCTGGTTGAGCGAGCGAAGCAACTGGTAGGGGATCGCCCTTAGCTTCTGGAATCGACAAACTACATCTTGATTTACCACGGAGTAGAGCTTCAAAGAACGGATTCTGAGGTGGACAACGCAAGAAACTCAAGGAGATAGTCACACTCGGTACATCTCAAATAGTTGCTACCAACGGCCTTTACCTCAACGTTCCGAAAAAACTTCCGTTTCAATCAACTAACAGCAGATTGCGAAATCGGTTTGACACAACATTCAGAGTTCACCTGGAATCGACAGAGAAAGCGATCAAGACTAATGATGTAGAATTAGAGAGATGCAAAAATAGACATGCATCGGCTGCCAGCCGACACAATGGATTACATGAGCAAGAGACATGTGCAAGTAGGAAGAATGTAGAACCTTACTAGGTTGGACATGTCACGGAGATGATTCCAGTTCATCGCAGCTGGTAGAACCATAAGAGATGCAACCCACTTGTTGCCGATGACTCGAAACTCATTTGGCATGTGGTCTGCATTATCGTTGATGATTCTGGAAATGGTCCCATGAGCCTGAACGGTCTGAGACCTAGGCGCAGAATTCGAGCATTTCCATGACAACCGTTTACGCGTCTGTTCAATGAATCCGATTAATACTTGTAGTATGCAGACTTGGAGACGCCATGAATGCGAAACCAGGCAACTTCGCAAACGTCGACGCCATGCAGAGTGATAAAGGGTTTCTGGAAGCCCGGAACTTCGTGGAGCTGGCCCTAAACAGGGTACGCAGTTTCACGCCGTTGCTCAAAGCTTGAGGAGTAGAACTGCTGGCGGATTTTATAAGTGTCCGCCCAAAGAAAATCCTAACAACATCGTCTCGAACAACACTTTTTTGAACTAACAAGCTGACAAGCAACTTTGGACTGGAGGCGTTGAAACTTGGTAACAGAAACATCGCTCTTCTGCTTAAGCTTCCGTTTCATACTTCTGTATAGATCCTTGGCCACCCCCTCAAGCCTGTCATCTTTACATATGGCTTGATTGTGCTCAGAGCAGTAGATAAGGCATTCAGACAAAAGTAGTCCACCTTCCGAGCGCGTGTGCGAAATCTTCCAGTGCAGCGTCCTCATTTGAAGATCCTCATGCTCAGAAACAAAGAGTACGCCCACGTCAGTGTCACCCAATACGTCCGCATCACATGCCTCATGCGGGAGCCAAACTTGAATCATTGCCCGCCCAACTAATGCGAAGTTATTGTCGGGCAAATGGCAGTACTTGTTCCTCCATTGTGGTCGATCCGGATACTGAAATTGATCACAATTGACCCCTGAAGGGAAGGTTGCTTCAATTGGTGGTTGATCAGTTGGGCGTCGGCTGCTGTTGTGCCATGAATTTTAATTTTTTTTTAGTTAGGTAGTGGGGAATGATATAATTAGATAAATTGATTAAAATTGTGCTTTGATGTAAACTTGAATTTGCATATAGGGAGAAATAACGTAGATAGAATAAGGGAACTCGGTAATCCCTTAAACAGCATAAGGAGAAGCCTTCAACCCTGGCCCAACTCGGAAGGAAGGAGCAGCTCGGATAGGGGCAGCTCGGATAGGGGCAGCTCGGATAGGAGCAGCTCGGATAGGGGCAGCTCGGATAGGAGCAGCTCGGATAGGGGTAGCTCGGATAGGGGCAACTCGGATAGGGGGAGCTCGGTTATGGGCAGCTCGGAACAAGGCAGGAAGGGTCGAAGAAGAAGTCCCGGAAGGCACTTAGAAAGCAACCGTCCGGTCCAACGAGGGACTACAAAGCTGAGCCGAGCAAGAGCCGAAAGCAAGAGCCCGAGAGCTGGTGAGCCTGTGAGTTCCGAGCTGGTCGGTTCCGAGAGCTGGTGAGCCTGTGAGGTCCGAGCTGATGAGTTCCGAGCTGGTGGACTCCGAGCTGGTGAGTCCCGAGAGCTGCTGAGCCTGTGAGTTCTGAGCTAATGAGTTCCGAGCTGGTGAGTTGAGCGCTGGTGAGCCTGTGAGTTCCGAGCTGGTGAGTCCCGAGAGTTGGTGAGCCTGTGAGTTCCGAGCTGGTGAGTCCCGAGAGCTGGTGAGCCTGTGAGTTCCGAGCTGGTGAGGTCCGAGCTGCTGAGCGTGTGAGGGTCCGAGTTGATCCAGCCTATGAGATCCCGAGAGCAGTTGAAAGAACCAAGAACGAGAGGATCGAGTGAGCTTGGGAGAGGACGAGAGAATCTAAGGGAAACCTGTGGTGGTCGAGGTAACCTTGTGTGAACCGTGGATAAAAGAAGCATCATCCGAACAAGAAGAATGGCGGCTCCCCACCCCACGGGCTCCATGGCCAAAGACATCTCCCCGGTTATCCCCAAGGACCCTCAGGAGTTAACCGAACTCCAAGAAGACCTCCTTCGTATGGGTTGTCTATCCCTTCTAGATTTTTTGTTGGAGTTTTCGTGTAGAATCTACTGTCCAGGAATTACGGCAAAACCCTTTGCCCATTCCAGAAGGTGATAGCATCCGCGCTTGTCCGGACCGATGGACAATGGGAAGATGGCAGGAGGTGTACGGATTCCCACGATAGGGAGGTGGTTGGACAAGTTTGAAGAAAGAAGAATATGCCAAGGGACGCTTCGGCAACAAGGACGCTAAGAATGGATACGCGGTGAGGGATTGCCTAGACCAAAGGGCCAAACGAGTCTTCTCCTTCCTCGTACCCATCCTTCATCCGGAGAAACCCACCCGAGTCACCATCACCCTTGCTAATACGGTGTATGGCTCTTCTCTTGGAGAGCGAGTGGTGAATTAGGCGATCATTGTGAAGGATGTTGTTCTCCGTTTGATGAAGAGTGTCAACAGCACTAAACGTTCCCCTCTTGCCCCATTCTTGGTCCACCTCTATCATCATTTCAAGGAGACTACCGCCGAGGAAGCTATGGCCTTTGGAACTCACCTCATGATGAAGAAGTTCAATGGGACGGAGTCCGAGTCCGAGACGGGATCGGAAGGAGGGAGCAGCTCCTCACCATCCGAGGAAGATGTCCAGCCACTCCCCAAGCGCCAGCGATAGAAACCGGGTGGAGCACCTTCCACCCGCACCCGTGCAGCCATCCGTGCCGCAGCCACTGGACCAGCACAACTTGGAGGCAAGTTTTATCCGGCCTCGGAGCTAATAGAAGCCCTTCGCGTATATGTGGAAGATACCGATCGGACATTGGAACAAGTGAGTAGCTTGGTGGGCAACCCTCCGCGGGAGGGGTTGATAGCGGCAATCAAGGAGAAGGTCGGAGGAACTGGGAATCTCCGCACCATGGAGCAGAAGGTCCACCGACTCTCGCTCGACATGGCAAAGGTGAAGAGCCGAGCGTCGGAAGCGGAGAGGAGTTGTAAGGTAGCTCTTCTTCAAGCCAATGCCTCGGCGGCTGCATTACAACAGGTCGACGAGGCCTTACGCTTTCCCGCAGATGTAGTATTAAAGGCCAAGATGTTCGATGCGCGATTGGAGAGGGATGACCACATTTCCAGCAAGAGAGTGATTGCCTTCATGATGGAGCAAACCGTGAAGGTTGAGACCGCTTATGCGAACATGAGGTTATTGGTGAGCAATCTTACTCACATCCTACCCAAGTTTGTGGAAGACTCTGACAGCTCCGACAAGGATGGGGACTCGGGTTCGGAGACCAATCCGGAGGTGCGAGGTTTAGGTAAGCCCGGTCAGCGGAAGGGGAAGGAAGTGGTGGACCTTGATAGCCCGGATTTGCCCCCTCAGCACCCGAGTTCGAGGATCCTGACAGGACCACCTCCTTCGGAGGTCACCACCCAGATGCAGAACGGTGGGAAGGAACGCCCGGGGTTAGTGATGGAGCCACCACCCCCAGTGCCTCCTCACCAGCCGCCACGCAGTGATCCTTCTCGCACTACACCGGGTGTGGTTCCTTTGCAGAAAGGACCTCACCATGGGAAGACCGCCAGTGAGAGTTCCTCCTACTTGTACACCCCAGGACCGGCATCCGGCCAAGAGGGTACCATGGGGACTCCGAGTCAAGTATCAATTCCCCAAACACAATCCGGGCTCCATCCGGGCATGACTACCGTGCCACCCACCCCGGATGGCCCGGATACCGCATTGCCCTCAAGGGAAACCTTGCTGAGGACACCGATGGTCCAATCCACACCTTCCACTGATGTCTTTGCTCCCTTGGTGACGCTGGCGGCAGCCGCTGCCACCCCGACTTCAAGCCGGAGTTCCCGTAAGCGCAAGAGAAGAGAGGAGCGGAAGAGACTTGAGGAGTTGGCCCGGAAGTAGGCCAGGATCTTGGTTCGTAGGTCCCTGTTCAGTCCGGGATTTGGCCCTCGGTTGACTTTGGTTTTGACTTGGTTTTGCCTTGGGTTTTGTGTAATAAGTGACCTCTGACGGTGCACGTCGTGTGGAGTGGTAGCCACCGCCGCCAAGAGTAGTTAATGTCACCGTTAGAAGGTATCTTGGTGTTTGGACTCTTGTGTAAGTCCTTCGCGGTATAAGAGAGGAGTCCCGTGGCACCTCTCTTCACTGCTTGATGTGTGTATTTTCTTTCAGTTGAATTCTAAACCTACGCTCTGAGAAGACCTTCGATGGTTGGAGAGCTCGGATTGCATACATGACTGTGAGTGCCATTTCAAGTAGTCCACTCCTCGAGTCCATACTAACTATCTAATCATTGTTTCCTTGTTCCATCAAAGTAGATTAGTCCGGGTGGGTGGGAATAACAGGTGAGGTGAGAAGATAGCTAGTAGGGGCGTGACTCCAACTCTAACCGTTACAGTCGTTTCCTTGTTCCATCAAGTAGATTAGTTGGGTGGATGGGAATAACATGTGAGATTTTACGTGTCTAGGGAAGGACGAGGGGGGAGTGACGGATGTATGAGGGTCATAAGTGAGTCTTGAGTGACCTCCCGGCGTACCGGTTGGTGTCGGTTGTGAAGACTCATGTCATTCCCTGAAACATCCCACCTCCAGCTGCATCGGAGGTGGAGGGAGACTGGGAGGAGGACGGATAGTGGGCGGGTAGGCCCCTTGCTCACTTACATTACGCCGCTCCCAGCCTTGGAAACACGGGTCTAACACCCCTTCGGGGGGATCTCAGTAACACCATAACCATCCAAGGGAGTGAGTAGAGTTAGAAGGAGAGAATGGAAGGTAGAATAGCTGTTACTTGTGTCCAACGCTAAAATCTCTATGAGTCCACGGACTACGTCCGGGGTGATATAATCTTTATCCGGGCACTCGGGTACTCCGAATGTCTATAGTGTGCATAGTTGTAAAGATAACCCCCCCATTAACCGGGGCTAAGTCGAAGTAGGCTCCTACTCGAAGGTCCCTACCTCCGAGCGAAGTAGGCTCCTACTCGAAGGTCCCTACCTCCGAGCAAAGTAGGCTCCTACTCAAAGGTCCCTACCTCCGAGCGAAGTAGGCTCCTACTCGAAGGTCCCTACCTCCGAGCGAAATAGGCTCCTACTCGAAGGTCCCTACCTCCGAGCAAAGTAGGCTCCTACTCGAAGGTTCCTACGTCCGAGCGAAGTAGGCTCCTATTCGAAGGCCCTACCGAGCAAAGTAGGCTCTCCCCTCGAGGGAAAACACTCGTACGGAGAGCGGGGTGGTGGATGTAGATAACGCTCAGGCGTTGTAATCTAACCCTTTTTCCTTCTTTTCTTTGATGTAACTATTGTGATATAGGTACCATTGTGTAAATATAAACTGGTTGTTAGTCGTTGTAGTTCACGGTGATTCTCTGTGGGAACGATTACCTTAAGGGTATCTTTGTGTTAAGATGTGAATAGTTGCCAACACGTACTACGACAGCTGCCAACCGACAGAACGTCCTCATATTGCTCTCGGCTTGCTTCAGAGTCGGTGCCTGAATCTCCATCGAATCCCGTGGACACTTGAAAAGTGTTGTCATCATAGATCTTGTCCCCGCGGTCGTCGTCATTTGAAGCGCCTAACATCTCACTCACTGGAGATTCATTAGTTGAGGCGTATCCAGTGTCGTCACCGACCCGCATGGGGCGAGCTCGATAGCCACTCCAAAGAACAAGGTTACCCACCGTGTCACCAAGCGTGCTCACCTCAAGGAGCTCGCAGTATGCGGTATGAGTGAGGAACTTGACATTTATTGTCTGGACTCGGACAACCAGAAAGAAGATGTGAGGAATTAGAAATCCTTCCCATGATCCCATTCGTAAGCACTCGTCGATAACTCCAACGCCTGCACAACAGTTGTGACCCATGACATCAACAAGGAAGGCAACCTTCATGCCGTCACGAAGGTTCAGAGATGAGAGAACTGGTTTGATATCCTCAACGGGTTGTAATATGGATTCCGGTGGATCCTCAATGAGTTTGTCGATGATAGCAAATGGCCAAAGGTCAGCCGCTTCCTAATCAATTGACCGGCCACAGCATTCGTGAAGCATGGTTAGTCCATTAGTTGGGAATAGAATGGGCATTTCCATCGAATCGGAAACATCGATCACTTTGACACGAATAATCCATGGATCCCTCATAATGATTTTTTGAACAACTGCGCGACCAGCAAAGTAGAGGCCCGAGTGAGGTAGGGCGACTTGAACACCTTTTTGGGGCTTCCATCGACCTGATTTTCCGTTCTTCATGAACGATAAAATGGGTCCGCAATCCATGTTCCAGAATGCCAACTTGGCTTCGTTGGTTGGGAGCCGACAAAATTTGTCGACAATATCGACCTTTGGATCACGTGATCCAGCTCAAGAACGGCTCACAAATAGGGTGTAGGCAAATGCATGCGTCAATGAGTCAAAATTGATGCTTTAGGTTTTCGGATTAGGGTTCAAGATTAGGGTTTCGAATTTCGGGTGAACTTCCAAAGGATTTTAGTGCTTTTGCATGAGACTTGGGAAATCGTGATTCGGAAAGAGCATGTTTGTGATTTCATGGAATGCAGAAACAAACTGGGAAGGAACACTTTTGTACACAAATTCGGTTTCCAGTGTTTAGGGTATCAAGCCTTCAAGTATTCAAGTGATCAACGTAGATACAACGTTAAGGTGAAGCAAGAAGGTCGACTTACACAGTATCAAATTGCGACTCAAAATCTGGAAAGCTGCAGGACAATACAGGGATTGAGCAAATATCTTGCGAGAGTAATTCAACCTGGGAAATACCTGGACACCCTAATGAATTTCACAGTGATGAAGTACGATTTTACTTAACATGGAATCTGAGCTCTAACCGGAGAAAACATTGAACAAAATTGCACCATAAATTATCGCCTACACCATAAATGAACGCCTACTTCCAGGAAGTGCTTGTCAACGTGCAACAGGAAGAATGCTTGAATGTTAAAAAGAGCCAGTGAAGAACAGTGCAAAGCGGAGGATCTAAGCTGAGACAAAAACTATACTACAGGAAAGTGTGTGAGAGCAGGTGCAATAAAGAGAAGCAAACAAGAAATGACAGTGGATTCGTTGTAGATGCGTTGATATCCCTCTCTCAGGTGAACAATGTGGGCGGAAGTCGATTTTGAAATTTCGGGCCAGAATCACCTTCGTGGATTCACGCCCAGAAATTTGCGTGCGTTCATTCTTGGACTTCAAATTCAAATTCCAACGGAATCGAATGTAAAACTTTCTTGGGAAATTTGAAAAGATTTTCCGGAGAATCAAAAACAAAATTTAAATGATGAGGATGAGTTAGTCGAATCCGAAAGCCAAACTGAAAAGAAATTACAAAAAATCAAAGAATATATAAAAGAGACATTTAAGAAAATCTAAATTAGAATATTAAAAACAAAGTTACACCAGATCACAAAAACGATAAGTAAATTTGAATGTTGGAAAAAAAATGATTTTAAATTGAATTGAAAATGCCAACTGTAAATTTAGCCAGTTGGATGAAAACTGTCAGACTACCAAGACTATCAGACAATCAGACTACCGAGACTCTTTGATGGCCTTTCAATTAAGGACAAAAGTTGATCGAACGCTCGCGGCGTTCAGATTCGTTGAGGTATTATAGGTTAGGCTTCCACCAAACCAGGTCATTTGCAATCTACTCTTTCTGGTTTAGTTAAGCAGCTTCAGGATTATGTTATAAAACTTTTCCTAGTTTAGGACTGAATCCGTTCGCAGCCAGCCGATGTACTGTTTCCGGCAGTTGAAGAAAGTAGTGGAGGAGCACCTAACAGGGGTTACGAGGCGGAGGAGCTCCAGCACTAGAGTCAAAGTCACTAGCCGACAGGTTTTTCCCAGCAGCCAGCTAATTCCATCAAATGTAATATTGTAAGATATTGCAGCAACTGTGCTCCGTGCCAATGGTATTCATAAGTGTCGGCTGCCAGCCGACGGAAATCTCTTGCGTCGGCTGCCAGTCGACGGCATACGACACAAATGTGGCTCACGAGCAATGCTTGCTATTCTGTTGCGCAGGTTGAGTAAGCTGAAGTGGTTGTTTAGGCCTTGTATTAGTGAGGACGAGGCGGTCTGGCTCGATAATCAAGTACCGAAAGCCACATTCAAGGCTTGTCGTGAATTGACCGAATGGGTCATTATCTGGAGGCCAGGGGAGGTGATTGAAATGGGAATTAACGGGAAGCACATAGGCAAGAGTTTTCTTGGTGGAAACCTGGTCGCCGTAATGGATATTATGGAAGATCCTGAGGACGACGAATGTATTCGACTTCTACTGAAGGTAAAGGTTCGAGTGGCCGACAACGACCCGGAGTCTTATGCTATTCAAATTCGCTGGGCCCTCTGCTCACAAGAGCTCTACACGTCGACACAAGAGGTGGGCATGCAATTTACCGTCGTATACCCAGAGAGTGATGCTCAATGGCGGATCTGAGGGGCATGGCAGACATAAAGCTCCAAAGAAGCCTAGGGCCTCAAAAAAGGCTAGCAGTTCAGCACTGACTGTTGTTGCTGAGGCACCTGATACGGCTCCAAAGAAGCGAGCGTCGAAGAAAACTGCAAAGGTGAAGATAGTGGCCGAAGCACTCGTATGTGTGAACAACCTCTCATCTAATACCAACAGTAAGGAGGTCGAGGAGATGTACAACACGGTCGAGAAAGGATTGGGGCGTTGTTATCCGTATGGGCAGCAGGTTCTGCCAGTTAAGATTCATTCGTCTAAGATCCACCTTGCGCCCCATGGAATGGTTTACCGTGAACTCGTCAAAAGGCGCCTCGACCAACTCTGGGTCATCTACAAAGCCGTTGGTCCTTGGCGGGCAAAACCGCCACTATATTGCGTTCCTCTGCGTGCTCCACCAGGTTCTGTTCAAAATGGCAAGGAGTTAAAAGGTATGGAATTTCTTTGCCGGAGCGTACCCAAAATGATAGAGGACCAAGTTCATTTTGCCGGTCAGACCTACAGGTGGTATGAAGAACCAAATTGTCATTGGTTCATCATTGGTGGGCAGCACACATACTCTATGTATAAGGAGCTCGGAGAGATGGAGGACCCCGAATCTTCAAGAGCTAAGTATTTCATGGAGTGGGATATTATCGTACTCTGGTCGAATACTCAAGACGACCTGGTGAAAATTTCGAACCTCTTGAACGTTGATGTTGTTGAGAAGAAAGCGGAAGAGACCTACGTTCCCCAGCTTCGAAGAATGAGGGAGAGGTGGATTGAGCTTGGTTGCGTTGACAAGCTTCAAGACCATGCTGCCTGGAAGGTACTTTTATTGTTTACTTGTTTGTTCAGGCTATTCGTGTAGTGTGGCTTTAGTGTATCTGACCGTCGGTTGCCAGCCGACGGCCTAAGATCTGTTGGAACCTGACTCTATTCATTGTGATTGTTGCGGGATTTTTGCAAGAATCACCTCACTGTAAGGCTAAAGACGTGGAGACCCAGAAGCTACCCCTTGTTTTTGTTCCTGATGATCTCTACAACAAGTGGCAAGTGGTTTTCACCGCCTGGAAGATGGGTCTATTAATTGGGAAGAACGAACAACCTCCTCTGCAGATTCCTCGAATTCCGCAGCGGGACATCACGCACACGGACCTTTTGTACCTCGTCAACCTGCGTGATGAGGACTCCATGAAGCTGGCTGAGGCGATCCTGGATAAGAAGGTGTATGTTAAGGTGAACGCAGGAAAGGAGAAGGGGGATGTTGGTGTGTCGATGAAGTCGTGGGTAAAGGATGTGAAGATGAACTACATCATGAAGAACGAATTGATGCTGAAGTACTGCGGTTATCCACTAAAGAAGCCTGGAGAGTCCGCATATGTTCCATGGGCGTATGAGCAGTTTACGTTGCTTGCCGGTGAAAAGGGTATCAACGATGAAACCCTAGATAACATCCGACGCGAGTTGGAGCAGTCTGATGCCGGCGCAGCATTCTTGAAGGGGAGGAACAACGAGATTACTCCAACAACTAATGAGGCCCCGCCCGAGTTTTGGTCGGCAATGAAGAAGTACGCCATTCTTTGTGATGAGGATCTGGTTGATGAGTTGGTCATTTGCTTTGATGTTCGTGTTGCAAAGGGGCTTGTCGAACTGGTGAAGAAGATCGACGTCGAAGGAGACGTGCAACTCGAGAAGGGAGCTCGCGAGATGTTTGTTGTGTTTGGATTTGATGAAGCCGAGGAATCGATCTTTATAGGCCGAGACGGGCTCAAAGCAGTTGTGCAGAGGGTGCTGCGAGTGAGTGATGATGATCTGTCTGAGATTTTCGATCCTACAATTCTCATAACTGACGATAACTCCAGTTTCCAAATTGAGTCGGAATGTCGCAGTTCGACTGGGGTTTGTGCCGTCCACACAATTTGCTACCTCCCTGATAGTAGCCGGAAGTTCAAGGTGTAAGCCATGCACGACAGACCTCTAGCTAAAGTCGGAATCCTCTACAACAAACCGAGCGATGAGCGTGAAAGATTCAGCCAGTTCAAGAAGGTGACGGGATTGACGAAGCCTCTTAATCCTGTCTATGACGACGCTGCTTCGCCCTCGACCGAGAGCTGGTGTGGAGATGTGTGCAATCCATGCATGGGTTTGCTTACGGCAATTTTGAGTCCCACCTTAGCGGTGAAGGAATCAAACCTGACCGTCTTCAATGCCTGGGGTGGTGGGAATGTCACAGCTTTGGCCTCGGTTGGTTTCCTTACCCCTTGTCGTGCTTGCTTTTGTTTTTAGCCCTGCATTTACCGATTCATGTCATTGCATCTCGTCGGCTGGCAGCCGACAGTTTTTTGCAGCAGATTTTTGACTTATCTTCTCGTATTTGTGCTCTGCGGGCGAAAGCAACTGTAATTGAGTTTGTGCACAAGGAAGCTCATGTTGCTATCGCGAAGGAGCGCGTTAAGAACATGTCATTTCTCCCGCAGCCTTCTGGTGTTCCTAATCGAATCACTTGGCCTTAGCCGTCGAATTTATCATTTGGGGTTACTCAGCTTGGAGAGAATTTAGCGCCACCCGCGAAGGTTGTGGAAGACGATGAATTTTCTCGTGTTGCTTTGAAGGTAGTAGAAGAGTTTGTGGTCCAATCCACCCAACCATCCATGTCACAGAATTCGTTGGATGTCTATGATTTATCGGACGACCAGATTTCGGATCGTGATATCGGGTCAAATGAAGAGAAGACCAGTCAGGACCATCCGATTACACCTATCGGCGAAGGACATCAGTCAACTGCGCCGAATGTATTGCCTACAATAGTGGAAGAGGCGATGGCAGCCGGTTCTGTGGTCATCAATTTGGCCGAGCAACCGCAAGTTGAAACAGTTGTCCGGACTGGCCGCACATCTGTAGCAGGTACTAATGCAAAGACTGTCCATCCTCCGAATCTCGCAAGGGACCCTACTGCTCGGAGAACGATTACTCCGGATTCTCAAGTCGTCGAGCCGGGACCTCATAATAAAGTTCCCGTGATTTCAACGGGTACTAACGTCCCTCTTGAAAGCCCTAAAGCAAAGAAGGCGAAGATTAGCAGCAAAACTTTTGGGAAGAAGCGGGCGAAGTCTCCATCGGCAAAGACAAAGGATTTTGTTGCGAAGCGCGGTGCAAGAAGCAATTCTTCTTCAAGACCGAACACCCCAATGACCCCCGATGGCGAAGATCACCCCAATGAGCCCCTGTCTCCTCTCGTGGATCTTGTAGGCAATCCATCTGAAGGTTAGTTTGTTAGTTAGCTTACTGTAGGTTCAAAATTTAGTGACCTAGCGTGCAACTAATTTTCTGAAATATTTATAAACCCTTTATGATTTTGTGCTCTGGTACATTGCTAATTTTATGTTTGGTTTAGTGAATTATTTTCTGACCGTGTCTAATCTTTTTAGTCGGTTTGTCGACTGGCAGCCGACCAAGGATCTTATGTCCTGTAAATTGTCTTTCTTTAAATCAGCTGATCAGGGGACTAGTACTCCTGTACTTGCTGCTTCTGGTGGAGTGGAACAGGTTGCTGCTGATCGAGAATCTGAAGCGTTTGAGCACATGGTTCAGGTGGGTTTGACACCCCTCAAAGATTACTTCCTTGTACTTGAATTGAATGGTTTGGTTCTCACGGATGGCGCTGACCGGGTTACAAAGTTCCGGCCTCACACTCAAGAATTTCTCAAGTACTGTGTTGATAATTTTACTATCGTGATTTGAAGTTCCGAAAGTCCAGCTTGAGTGGGGACTCTTCTTAACGACCTGCAAGATCAGTCCGAATACATTCTTCACAGAATCAAACATGTCTTCCATAATACCCTTTGCGATGTAGTTCGGTATACTGTCGATGGCAAGAAATTCTACCTCAATAGGCTATCAACGTTATTTCTTAGTTATGGGGATTTGATAGGGAAAGGAGCCAATAGCGCCAACACCGTCTTTATTGACGTTCATCCGTACTCGAACGTCAAAAATTCTCCATATAACGCCATTCATCTGATATCCTACACTCTCACTTCTATTGAGACTGCCGCCGAGAGTTCGGAAGCTCTCTCGGTGATAACTATCTTTCTGAGTGTGATGAAGGAAGTGGGTTGGGCTGTACCCGAGTACACCTCAACTGTGGACCACCTTATCTTGGTGAAGAAGTTCGCCTTGCCCTTTCAAAGTGACAAGCCTCGTCGTCCTCGTCCTCAAGTTGCGAATCCGGAGTTGAATGATGAGCTCTCAGCCACTGTGGATACGGTCGTGCCGGATGCTGTCGTCGTTGCTGCAGTGCCTCTCGGCCGCAGGGTGACCTTCCTTGAACCTAAGCCTGTCGACCCTTGTAAGACTCGGCTGATAGCCGTCCCGAAGAACCCCCGATTGCTACATGGACAACCGGAGTGGGAGCAGTTTGTTTGGTCCTTTCCAAGCAAGAAGCGTCCAAGGTCACTTCCAAGTAGTCGTTAGGTCAATCCGTCGGCTACCAACTGACGCTGAAATTCATTCCATTTCTTTTCATGACTATGGAATTTTATTTTTTAGTTGGCACAGTGATATTATCTTTGTGTGAATGTTTACCCATAATAAACATCGATTGTAATTATCTCAACTTCCTATGCACTTGATGGGTTCTTAGTTCATTCATCGTCATCCATTCATTTCTCCAGGTTAACTCTGGAGTTGGCGACGTAAGTGAGTGGTCTTTATCGCTCCGCGCCGGACCATCTGAGAAGGTCAATAAGTACTTCCTTGTCCTATCTTTGAACCGTCTCTTGATGGCGCAAGGTGTTGGAGTTGACAGGAAATGGCATACCATCTTCCGGCCGATGCTGAAAGAGTTTCTCGAGTTCTGTGTTTCCAACTTTATTGTGGCAGTTTGGAGTGACCAATCCAGCTCTTTTCTGAAATTACCAATGATAGCTCTTGAGGGACAATGTGGCTTCGTTAGAGAAATTAGACATCGTTTCCACAACAGTTTCTGCGACACAGCGACGACATCGTTCAACGGTCGGACTCTTTATATTCGAAGGCTTTCTACCCTGTTTTTGCATCCGTCCGGCCTGTTAGGCACTGGGGCAAATAGCCTAAACACTCTTCTTCTCGACTGCTATTGTTTTGCTAATGTCCGGAACAGTCCCCTCAATGTCATGCATCCACTGACATTCGATCTGACTTCGAAGGAGACCGTAAAGAATGTCGTTCTTCCTAGTGTCGTTCAGTTCCTTTCCGCTTTGCTTTCATCGGGATTGCCCGTTCTTGAGTATGTTTGTGAGAAAATTGATTTGACTGGATATCCTTGTCTTTTACCCAAAGTGGGCAGAATACGTCAAAACTTACTCCAGCTCGATGCGTCTCAGCATTTCTTCCTCTTAGAATTGCATCGTCGGCTGGCAGCCGACGCCCTCAAATGTTCATTTTGTCACACCTTTATTGACTTGCTGTAAATACAATTTTTTTGGTAATAAAGCTCTTTCGTTTTTGAACAATCATTTGTGATTGGTGCCTCACTGAATCCATGCATGTCTGCTTTATTGACTTCAAATGCAAAATTCATTCCTTGAAGCCGGAGTTCCTGGGGATATTTTGCACCAACTCACCGTCGCGACTGATCCGGGAGACATTGACTTGACGGATATCTCCCCGCACTTCAGCGGCTTCCACTCACTATTGGGAGATTAGGAGAGACTGGAGCATCAAGAATTCCCTGGTGCCTCTTGCGGTCTTGGATTTCATGTCGATTCTGGCCAATGTTCACTTCAGCGTGGCGGGGAGCATGCACTTGTAATCAAACCTGTTGTTGTAGTTGAGATTGTGTCACCGATGCGTCCTGGGAATGTCGCTGTCGTTTCTGGCTCCACCCGCTGTCACATCGAGGAGGTAGACATCGATGATTTAGTTTCGGATGGTGCTTGTCCTTTCGGTGTCAATGTCGTCGGCTCCCAGCCGACACCTTCGTCTGCTTCAGTTCCCGTTGCCGACCTCAGCTCCGATGTGGTTCCCAGGAACATTCAGGTGGGTCCTTCAAGCTACTACCTCGTCCTTGAACTAAGGGGGCTTCTCTTCGCCGAAAGTTTTGTTTGTCGTGGCAATGCAAAGAGGAAGAGCTTTCATCAGAAATCTAGGCCTGGGCTTGGAGAGTTCCTTGCTTTCTGCCAGTCAACCTTTTCGTTGGCATTTTGGTCAACCGATAAGTTTAAAAAGATCCATCGACACATGGATCACTTGTTCGATGTTTTTCCCGACTTGCGAAAGGACACAAAAGTGTTGGGCACTACCTACTGTGATTCCTCTACGGCCAAGAATCCCTCGACTTTAGTTGCGCCGCTGCTGAAGAGGTTGGCCCGTTTGTTTTCTAATAGACGCTATTTAATCGGGCGTGATGCAAATGAGCGGAACACGCTTCTCGTTGATCCCTTTCCTCTCCAGAATATCCTCAATAGCCCCTATAATGTTGTTCATCCTGCTCTATTTAAGTATAATATTCCAGAGATCTCAGTTCCCGGGATGCAGCAGTATCTATTGAGTGTGTTAGTTCCCTTTTTCTCGGGACTTTTGAAGTCTCGAGTCAATGATCAGGATTACTGCCATGCAAATTGGGAATTTGGAACTTCTCGACTTTACCCTGGGTCGTTTCAGCATCAAAAGTACAGGGAGGTCATCTATCCCCACGCCTTGGATTTCGATGCGCCATACTGTCCCGATGAAGTGGTACCGAAGCTGCTAATTGCCTACTCGAACTAAGTATCCGTTTATTCTTGAATGGGCTTTTTCGAGTTTCTATTCCCCTTTACTGCTATTGACAATCAGAAACTGATCCTTCCTTACCTTGTAATTTCTTAATTTTTGCGATCTTATGATATATTTTCTAATATCAGTTTTCGTGTGTGTATGTATTGCCTTTATCACATGTCTGTGCTTCATCTCTTATGATGGTCATGTGCGTTGTTATCAACCGTCGGCTGGCAGCCGATGGTATAGTGTTTTCATCCGTCCTACATATCTGGCATCATGATGATTGTCTTGTTTTTGATTTTCCAGGGGTCATCCTTTTATTTCAAATGCTTATATGGAACCCCTTTACCGTATCGAAAATGTGTTGTCTTCTGTGTCAATGGGCTCCCTTGCTTTGTAAAACCACGTGTGCCAACTTCTGGTTCTTGCACTCGTGAGAATATTGTTCGCCGGCCGGGCCTGAAGAAACTTTTTGATATGTTGCTCCCTTGCTTTAACGTCGCGCTTTGGTCAACGTTGCCGATGGAGGAGTTACAACTAGTCTTGCGGCAATATTCTTCCGGTTGGTGTTATGGATAGGCTGTCATTTGTCTGTAGCAGACGTGACTTAGCGCAGAGCATAAATTTCCCTTGGAGTTACAAAACGATGTCTATTCTTTCTAAGAAGAATCATACGCGTTTTGTCTGCCTGCCTCATCAAGTTCTATTCGTGGATGTGAACCCAAGGTCTCTCCGGAAAAACCCCGACAACATTTGCTATATTCCCTGGCCGTTTCAGGGTCATTTGAGCCTTCGAGACAATGACCATGTTATTCCTAACATGGTGACCGACATCCTTCCCTTCATTTATCCGCTCCACAAATTTTCAAGCGTCCCTAAATATTTAGAGCAAACACATCGACCTGGTCAGTCTCATTGGGCCGTTTCAAAGGCGCGTGACTGTGGGCGCACAGTTGTCCGATGGGACGAAATCAAATGGTACTAGGTCTTCTCCTTTGGCTCCCAGCCGATGGTCTTCAAATTAGTTTTTGTCCGTGATTTGAAGGATGCATTTTGTAAAGTTCATGAAAGTGAACATCTGTGTTGTATAATTTGATTTAGAGTGTTCATGTACGTGTCATTAGTTTCCGATCAACTTTACTCTAGGATGGTTTTCTTCTAGGAAGTTGTATTTATTAGTTCTTGAGATGTTCACTTTTTGGTTGGCTGCCAGCCGACACTGTAATTTGTTCTGATCAATAAACGTCTCTTTTTTGCAACTGGTACATCTTATTTTGGAACATCGAATTTGTCGATTGAGTTTTTCTTGCTTTATTACTTTGCCTCTATTGCCCGCCGACTGATTTTTTTCTCAGTGACTTGTTTTTGACTCGTTTTTATTTCTGGACTTTGTTTTGTCCATGTTTAGTTAAATATCCGTTTGTACTACTTGTTGGAGCCTCATGCAGCCCCATCTGCACTTATATACGTAGCCCTATTGAAGGGCCCACTGCGAACTGACCCCTTTGTTGGTACTTACCCAAGGGGGCCACGAGGTGGTGGGGCCAAACCTGGCCCCTATTTTGTTTTTGGATGGGGCCCTTTTTATAGCAAAGGAAGATCTTCAAGGATAAACAATAGCCGTAGGCCCCAAATTTGTCAAAAAAATTCCAAAAAAAGCCTATGGATCCCCCAAAATAAGAGGGCCAGAAAAATGACTCCATGCAATTAAGACGGGGCCCACCTCGGATAAGTACCAACGAGGGGGTCAGTTCGCCTTGGGCTATTGAAGGACCTCAAAACTAAGGATAATCATACACACCTGAGTCAGTAAATTGTGGCCCATTTGCCACAAAGGCATCGATGAAAGAGAGAGCACTTGACTTACTTTTTTCACTTTTTTTACTTCAAGTTACAATTGTTCTTTAAGTTCTCCTTTCCTTTGGATATTTTGCTTGAAATTTTGCTACAAAATTTGAGGAAGCGGATCAATATTTATACAGGTTTTGCAGGTGGATCATTAGGATTTGCAAAGAGTTGCTAGGTTGAAGACCAAGGTGTATTAAATTACAAACTATAAAAGAAAGGAGTACTAACCCTCTCAGATCTGAGAAGCCACGATTGATTTGTAACATGATGTTTTTTGTGTAATTCCAAGGTGTAAGAACTGGTGCATTTACAATAGCAACAAAAGGTTGTAAAGCTGTTGAGCCCAATGTAATGAAACATGACATTTCAAATTCAGATAATTATTGCGCCTACTATGGTACATGTTTGTGAAGTTGCAAAGTGGTCATGTATTCTACATATATATTGTTGTATTTGTACATGGCTCACATATTGAAACACCTCCAAACTGAAGATTCACATACTGAAATGACCTCCAAACAAAGGATGTTAGTCAAAGAATCTTCAATCCAAGGGTATTTATATTGCTAAATTTGAATACATTTTTGTATTATAAGAGTAAAACTATGAATGTATAAATGGTACTCCACATACCAAGAATTTCCCTTGCCCCGATTGGGACAACAGGTCAATATACTAGTATTACTAGTAAATATACACATATATATAGTAAAAATATGAAAATGTTGAGTTGAAACCCCAGCTTGACCTCACAAACGGCAACCAATTCTATTATACCAATTCTATCACATATATAGTATCTACCCTCGAGAGGGAAAAGTAGTTCCATTCTACTGATCCCTTATCCACTGGACGCCAACTTAGTACTGTAGTGGAACGAACAAACACTCTATTCACCCAGCCTCCTCAAGAGACCAGAGTTTGTTTTCTTTCTTCTTCATCTTAGATAGATAACGAATCGCAATAAATCAGTTACAGAATTACAAATAAAAAATAGACGTGCCAATCAGCAACAAGCACTCGCGGGATTCAACTGTTTCTATGCTGCTGAGAGTTTACGACTAATTACTACCAAAATTTACACCTGCTTAACATCTACATCCACATCCCTAACATCGACAAGGAAAATCATCACCAAACTTTTCACTGTAAGAAGATAATGAATTGCAATGAATGAGTAACAGAATCTGTTACAGACTTATGAATAATGGACGTCCCAAATTCCCAATATTCAGAAACAAGAACGGACGTTCCAATCAGCAACAAGCAATTGAATTCAACTGTTCCATTGCTGCTGAAGATTTATGACTAATTAGTACCTAATCAGTATCTAAATCCATGACGAGTTAACATATATATCCATAACCAGTCAGTATTTAGATTTATAACCAGTCAGTATTTAGATTTATAACCAGTTAGTATTTAGATTTATTACCAGTCAGTATTTAGATTTATAACCAGTTAGCTATCGAGATTTATTACTCTGATTACGGAAGTGGTGCATGCCTGGTTAGAATTTGGCTTTCTCCGCTTTGAGTTTGGCCATTTCGGCGACGGCGGTTTTGGAGCAGGACGTGCGTCCGAGCTGGTTGCAGATGAAGTCGCCGACCACCATCACCTTGGCGAGGTTCACGTTGTGCTGGATGCCGAGGCCGTTGAGGAGGTACAGCACGTCTTCGGTGGCCACGTTCCCTGTGGCGCCCTTGGCGTAGGGGCAGCCGCCCAGACCTGCCACTGACGAGTCCACCACGCTGATGCCCATCTGCAACACCAAGAGGAGAAGAAAACGTCAGCTTGAGACTATTTCCAAGCGGCAGACAGGGATCCGACGTTACATATCAAGTTGACTGCACAGAGATCAGTTCGTACCTGGAGTGCAATGAGGATGTTGACAAGCGCTTGGCCATATGTGTCGTGGAAGTGCACTGCCAGGCACTCCACTGGCACCACTGCCATCACAGCTTCCAGCATCGGTGCAACAGTTCCTGCAAACAATGAATCAGGAACATACTTTTTCTGTAAGGTTTGAATAAGGGTGCCAGAGTTCGGTTCAGGAGCTGCCTTTATCCCAGACCTTGTCATCCTTTCTCACCTTGTGACCCTTCTCCACGTTACGCTAGAATACAGGAAGTATTTCTGCGGCTTTAGGGACACCTTCCTGACACCCTCATGAGGTTGCTAAACTAGATTATATGTTTGAATCAAAGTTGTGATACTTCACGTTGATATACCTGAACTAACGATATCAAAATGGCTTCAAGTTGAAGATGAAGCTTTCATAAGGGGATGGCATGGGAAGTTCCATACCTGGAGTACCGACGCCGATGGTGTCGCCAAGCGAGATCTCGTAGCACCCCATCGCATAAAGCTCTCGGGCAACATGAGCCACCTTCGCCGCCGACATAGGCCCCTCAATGGGACAAGCGATGGCACAAGAAACGTACCCCCGGACGGGGATGTTGCGCTCCTTGGCCGCCTTGCACACCAGGCGGTAGCGCGCCAGGCTCTCCTCCAGGCTGCAGTTGATATTGGCCCTGCAGAAGGACTCCGACGCGGCGGTGAAGAAGGCCACCTCCTTGGCGCCGGCCTCCACCGCCGCCTCGAAGCCCTTCATGTTGGGCGTCAGCACCGGGAACCGGCACCGGCTCTTGCAGTAGCGCACGTCCGCCATCACGTCCTTCGCATCGGCAAGCTGCGAAGACAATCATTCTGCCTTGAGAGATGTTACCCCCGCTTTTTCCATTGAAATCACCACTTCTTTGCAAAGGTAGGCGTGAGTTTTAACCTCTTTTCACACTTTAATCAGTCCTACATAGCTCTCAATTCGTCTATGATCAGCTCAAAGGGGAACAAAGCGACTAAGATTCATAATCTCTCCGTCTTCCTTCTCAAAGGCGGCTCTAACAAGTCCTAACTTGAGTTCAGAGACCACCAAGCTCTTCCAGCTATTAAGAGTGAGGAAAGAGTAGTATTATAAGTCAGAAGAGGGGGTGTCTTATTCAAGCTTTGGGTGGCTTAACGAATAACTCTGATGTTGAATAGATAAACCTGAGGACTACTGTTAGTTTCTGAAATGATGAAAAGGATAGCTCATTGTGTTGGGTAAAACATATAGACAATATGAAGTACTCCAGCTTCAATGTTAACAATTTTCCTGATTAATGTACCTGAGGGACCCATTTGGGAGAGACGAAGCTGGTGGCCTCCACAACGGGCAACCCAGCCGCGGCGAGGCGTTGAATGAGCTCTACTTTCACCGAGGTCGGGACCGTGGACTTCTCATTCTGAAGACCGTCTCGGGGGCCTACTTCCACTATCTTCACATAGCTCGGCAATCCCCTCAGCAGCTGCAAGAAATACAACAAGGTGCTCCTCTTTAAAAGCAGCTTCTGAATAAGCAAAAAGGAGAGAAAGGCGGCTAACATTCATCACGCCCTCAAAGATGGCTGAGACTAGTTGAGTTTAGAGACCACCAAGCTCTTTCATTGAAAGAGCTTTCTAATTGATCTAACAATCATTTGAAACAGCTCCTAATTGATGTGGAACAAGCTTTAAGGAGAGAAAGGTGGTCAATATTTTCAGAAATGGATAGAGGAACTTTGACTTGAATTCAAAGACCACCAAGTTCTTCCACTGACTGAATTGAAGGACAAGACCAACAAGCTCTTCTATATAGAGTGAGGAAAGAGTGGTCAAAGAGGGGGAGACTTATTGAAACTTCAGGTGGCTTTACAAATGAATTACCTTGGGCCGCAAGCGCTTCATCCCATCCGTGTTGATATTTTCAGCGTCGCCGTCTTCTTGAGACGATATCCACAAGCTTCCATTCCCATTTGCCGCATTGTGATGGCGTTTTCCGCCCTTTCTAGGAGCTCGAACGCGTGACATTTCAGGCGCGGATGACTTGGTGCCAACGTGGTTGCGCAGCACTGCCAGCCTCTCCGCCCTCTCTTCACTGCCAAAATAAAAACACCGTCTCCACACATTCAAAACCCATTTCCACATCTTGCACTCCTTGAACCACATCAACCACTCCATAAAAACGCATCTTGCACTCTCCAATAACCACATCTTGCACTCTCCAATAACCACATCTTGCACTCCATGAACATCAAGCATTCCATAAACCACAACATCTTGCACTCCATAAAACACATCTTGAAACCATAAACCACATCTTGCACACATCTTGCATTCCAGAAACCACATCTTGCACACTACACAAACCACGTCTTGCACTCATGAAGCACGTCCTGCACACAGCTTGCACTCCATGAACCACATCTTGCACTCTATGAACTACATTTTGCACTCCATAAACCACAACATCTTGCACACATCTTGCACACCAAACCACAACAACTTGCACACATCTTGCGCTCCATCCACCACATCTTACGCATACGTCCATGCCATGAACCTTGACGTACGCAAACTCATCCGACATTGGAGATTCACCAACCTGTATCCATCGAACGGACGCGCATTGCACCCGCCTTCGGGCTCCCGGTCGTCCATGGAGCAGGCGCCATTGCTGGAGCCTCCCATGCTTGACGCGCCGCAGAAGGTGCGGGGGGTGCGCGTCCAGAAGATCCCCAACCCTGACGACTCGCTCTGGGGGGGCAACAAGTCCCGCTCACACAACCCTCCCACGCTCGCCATCCTGCTGTTCAAACAACCACACAATCCCAGGGTTAACTCAAATTCCAAACCCATCCTCTCAAACTTCATGATGAGCTTAACCTGAAGAACAACACACATCTTCCTGCGTGTTCCAGCTTCCAAACTGTTTCCAATTTAGTCTTCACCCACCTTTGGAACACAATCAAACACTTTCTCTAGAACTTCACATCATGAGCTTCACAATTATTTCTGCGTGTTCCAGTTTCAGAAAAATCCAAAACTGTTTCCAATTCAGTCTTAACCCGAATAACTGCTTCAAATTTCGAACACCAGCGACGATTGTATGTTTTGTAGACTTCAGAAGAACAATTAGAGAGCGTCCAGAGATTACATTCTCTCAAACTAAGCATAATCTCTCACGAGCAACACAATTCCTCTCGCTTGTCTCAGTTTCACAAACAACGCTACTGCTACGATAAAAGCTTTCTAAAACTCCCAGAAACCGTTTCCAATTCAGTCTTGACCCAAACACGAGACGTTGAATGTATTTTGTCGTGGTTTGCAAAAAAATTAAAGAGCAATGGTTTTGCTACCTGGGCAAGAAATTCCAAGTAGACCCCAAATTACTGAAACTTGAAGAGCGTCCCTCAAAGCATTCTCTCACGACCCTAACCTAAAAGGACAACACAATTCTTTCTGTATGTCCCAGGATCAGAAAAAACTTTTTAAAAAAAAACACACAACCATAACGATGAAGCTTACGAAAACCTCAAGAAACTGTTTCCATATCTGTCAAGTTAACCCAAACATCTGCTTCCAACCCAGATTTCGAACACAAGCAACGTTCGGTCAACTAATTTGATGTTGTTTTTGCTACCTGGGCAAGAAATTTCAAGCAACGTCGATAGCGAATTCGCTGGAATGCGATGAGCGTCTCGAAGAAACGTGTGCAGACGGACTAGTGTCGTTCTCTTAGACCCAGTTTCAGAATCGTCCACGCCACACACAAATTGGTGGCTGAACTCACAACAATCAATCATCAATCAGTCCCCGACCTCCAGCTTTTGCCTGCCAGATGATTACGAGTCCTCCCTTTTCCTAGCCTGGTGGGTCAAAGGCGTCAAGCGTGTGTGCGTGCTCATCATCATCATGTGGGGCCACCATTTTATAATAGAAATTTGGGGCAGGAAGGTGGCGCTGCAAGTCAGTCTTCCTCGGCGGCGAAGGAGGTGAGAAACGTTGAAAGCTGTCCAAAGTCGGGTGACTTTCTCACCTTGATCTCCGGCGAGAAACCGTATTTGTGTTGAAGTCTTCGTGGAAGTCAATGTACGTGTGGTTGAAACTCTTTTCCCTGTGCTTTGGATGTGTGATTTGGTAGAAATAATTTGGTTCTTCGTGATGGAATTTTCGAAGATGGAAGGTGAGTTGCCAGAAACTCTACCTAGTTTATGAACAGCCAAACTGCTCTTCAAGAACCGTGTCTATCTGTCTGTCTGTTTTGATCTCGGGACCATCTCTGTCTTTCCATGTTTTGAGTCAGAATTTCGCAAGAGTGATGCAAGCGATGTAATTGAGTTTCCGATTAGCAGAGCATGTACTCTAAACGCTTGCCGATCCAATCATGGTGAAGATGGAAGGTTAAGAACTGATTTCCTCATTTGCGGCTGTGAGTGAGTTTTAGGGTTTCATTGTAGGTTTATTTGCCTCCATCCTTAACCCGATTAGTATGTAGAAATTCCTTCAAGGTTTCATATTAGTATGTAGAAATGGTAGAATTTTTTCTTGTTGCAGGTTGTAAGTTTCTTCTTCGTGATGCATGCTTGTTGGATGTGGTTCGGTGAATATTTGGTTCTTTGTAGAGGATACAGACATCTCATATCATGGAATGCATATCCATAAGTGAGTTTCATTTCTGGATCTGAATTAGGGTGATCTTTTGAAGAACCATATCTGTCCTGGTTCCATGATTTGAGTTAGAAGTATTCGCAGTTATCTTCGTGAAAGTCGATCACATTTCTAAATGGTAGACTTTTTTCTTGTTGCAGGTTGTAAGTTTCTTGTTTGTGATGCATGCTTGTTGGATGTTGTACTGATTTGCAGGGGATTCCAGCACTGGACTGCTTTCGGTGCTGCATCATGTGTAGTAGCTGAGAGTTCATTTCATTGCTGTAGAAATAGACACCATTAGGGTTTCATTGTACATTCATTTACGTGAACCCTAAACATGTAGGAATCATTTTAGTACAGTATGTAGAAATGATAGACTTTTTCCTTGTTGCAGGTTGTAAGTTTCTTGTTTGTGATGCATGCTTGTTGGATGTTGTACTGATTTGCATGTGATTCCCAGCACAGGACTGCTTTCGATGTTGCATCATGTGTAGTAGCTGAGAGTTCATTTTATTGCTGTAGAAATAGACACCATTAGGGTTTCATTGTACATTCATTTACTTAACCCTAAACATGTAGGATCTTCAATCTATGTTCTTCCATATTATCTCTCTACTGGTAATCATCCTTCAAACATTCTTTGATACCTATATTGCTCCGAGAATGTCTAGTGTAAAGTCTCCCCACCATTTATGCTTTCTTGCAAAAGTTTGTAGAACAGGTGCTGCTAAATAAACATCTTTGAGGACAATGGTTTTGAACTTCAAAGTAGTAGAAGTAAAAACTCCAGTACCGGGAGGAGGACGGCATGAGTAGAGTGTCTGTTTATTCCTGTCACTATATCGATGTCCACAGGACAAGAATAAGTGGAAGAGAACTACTGACCTCTTGCGAAGGTAGAGACTATGGGTAAGTAGTCAACGGCCAATGAAATGGGAGAAGTGTCACCCTCTTCATGGTCTTGGGGTATAGATGAGTTGGATACCTGTAATAGAATTGATGGTGTTCGCTAGGGGGTTTTCAATATGCAACCGTTGTGTATTGATATTATTATTGTTTTGCTGTATTCTTCATATATGTATGGCTATGGGGGGTCATGTGTTGTTGTAATCTGTTGGTTATTTTTGAGGTGTCTCTTGTGAACTTCAAACATTTGGTTTTGGTTTAAAACTTAAGGGGTTGATTCCCAATTACCTTGCAACTTGATTGACAAAATCTTTTGAACGCTTAATCTTTGCATGAGTGTCAAACTGTGCTTTCATAGTTAGGATTTTGAATTCATGGAAAATGAAAAAAAAAATGGAATTTAGAGTTTAGATTAATCATTGAATAAGAATAATATGATAAAAGAGCTAAAAGTTATGCTACTTTTAAAACAATTAGTGTCGGTGGCACTAATTATTGTTTTGTTTCATGTAGTAGGATATCATGAGGACTGTAGTAACATCTTGAAGCAGGTGGAAGCAACTTTGTGTCACAAGTTGCCATGTAGATTTCACTTCACTTCTTATGTGGAGAAGTCAATACATGCATATCTTTGTGTGTCTTACCTTCATCTCTTGTATGTTCATAGTCCTTTTAAACAGACCTTCATCTCTTGTATGTTCATAGTCTTTTTTAACGTACCTTTCCTTGAAAAAGGCCACTAGTTTTATTTTGCTAACCTATATCTGCATGAGGACTGAATGGACACTTTATTCATACCAACCATCTTTGGAGTCCAAAGATTTTCTTTTCTTTTCTCTATATATAATCTAATACCTCAAGCTTTAGTACAAGGAATGCATGGACAAGTGTGCCCCTTAAACCCTTGAATTTCCTTGACAATTTCACACCAAAAATTGTGCAAGGCATGGAGATTCAAAAAGTGCCTATTCAGGTTTAAATATTTTAGAAAAAGAATATGTTGTAGAATGATAATCCAAAGGGTCAATAAGAAGGCTTATACCACGTCTTGTAATAGAAAAAATAAAAAGTGAAAAATATGGAACTTCCAAAGTTGTGTGTGGAAAAGAAGAAGTTTTTTGGTTCCTTGCCCGACAATGTGTGGCAATGTGTGAAAATCTTTGACTTGGGATATTATGCATTTTTTCCACTAAAGACAAGAATTCTTTTTTGACAATATGAAAGGAAATAGTATTACTTGCTAGTATGGAAAAGCTCAATTTACTAAAGCGTCCTACCAAAAGCTTTTGGAGTTGCCCGACGTGCCCCCACTCAACAATTTTTTCTTTAAGATAGCATAATTTTTTTCTATAGGTCCAATGAGAATAAAAATTATACTCCCACGTACTTCTTGTCTTCTTACATCTCTATACAAATTCTCAAGAGTTGCATATATAAATTGCAACCATGGCAACGTGCCCGAGATTTGCAGAAGCCCACCTCAGGACTTTTTTCATTCAAGGGTTAATTTCATGGATATCATTTCTTGCTTCCAAAAACAAATTGTACATTTGATTTTTTACTCTTGAAAGAAGTGTATGCTCGTTCTACCACTAAATCTTTGTCTACTAGACACAAGTTAAAACCTTGAGCATATTAGAGATTCTACAAGCTAATTAAGATTTAAAATAGCTTGGATGATCCTTCAATTACACAGTACATAGTGGTCACTTTCACCACCTACCCCTCAAAGTATATATTTTTCCAAACCACATTGTTTCAGACATAGTAGGGATCACCTAGATATTACATGAGTATCACCTAGGCAAAATACAAATATCACCTTGTCATTATGCGGGTATGACCTTGAGAAATCTCTAGAATTTTCCAAAAAATTTGGACATTCTCCATTGTGAATTAATTATGTACGAAGATATATTGACAGGATCAAACATACACTCTATCCATGCCGACCTCCCTTTATAAGCCGGAGTTCTTCCACTACTGTACATGTACCTAGGGTAATAAAAATCATGTTAAAAAAACACATCCAGATTCTCGCATTGCCACCTAACTTCTAGCCTTAAAAGGCATCTCTAACCAAACTCTTTTCTTAACAAAAGTGCTAATTAAAGGGTAGGAGGTGGTGACCCCTTGCATTGTCATGATAACAAAAGAGTCACACACAATAGGATCGTGTACCGAGGAAGTACATTCTACATTGTGAAATCTTCGATTACAATTAAAGCTCCCTAAACCCGGGGCTAACCGTTATTGGAGAGGCATGAGCCCACGTGGCCACAGCTGTTCCACAGGTTCTATCTCGTACGGACAGCCGTGTTGGATTTGCGACAGTGTGAAACAAAGTGCCAGGTCAGCGTCCAGTCCAGAAATAGCCTGAATTCAAACTGCTCCGTGTGAATCGAGGGCCCTGCTCCAATCAAGCTCAAGGCATTTGCGACCGTTATTTCTGAACGCGTCCGTCTAGATGAATGTGAGTTATTCTTGGATGAACTTCATCGTGATAGTGTTTCCTGTGAAAGTCCTAGAGGAGTGGTACACTTAGCATTTCCTAAAATAATGAAATCTATCTTCTTGTGGTGGTTCCCTCTTTGATGAAGTTTTTGGAAGTTGCATATCACTTGATATGGTAAAGATTAGGTGTCACTTGATATGGTATATCACACCTTGTTAAGGTAATTATCAAGGTACATAGGTGGCAACGCTTATATTTAGGATTTTGGAGGTCCAATTTAGTCCTAGAATTCTCCGCTTATTGATTTTGGATGGCTTCATCATTAACGTAATCCTTTGGGAATCAAGCAAAACCCATAGTCAAGACTTGTAAAATTGAGGTCTATCCAACCCACTTTCATTCCATTACCACACATTGTGTTCTATAAGAAGACTTACTATTAGTCAAGACCCTTTACTTTTAGTAGGCGCTTGTGGGGTGTATCTACTGACAGCCTCCAGCTAAATATAGTAGTAGCCTTTGAAATTTACAACTAATTCATTGGAAAGATATGAAATCACTTGGCTTGAAATTGTAAGGGTCTATTCGCACATGGAGGTATGTACTTGCCATTGGTGGTCCCTATTTTCATTTTATCTCGAAACTTGTAGATCTATTCATACTAGTTAACTGAGAATTGGTTTGAGTAGTTTCCATCCATTGCTGTGAGGGGTGGTAGGAATGAAGGCATTCGCACTCCAACCACTATTTGCATGGTCATTAGCTATTTCCTTCAGACACATTGAAGAGGAGATTCGGGGATGGATCTAAAATTCTGGGAATTGTTTACCCATGCATCATGCACTAAAAACGGAACCTATATTTGACACTTTAAGTTACTACAGTGTTGGCAAATATCTTAAGGTGACCTTCAAGGCTGAAATTGGAACCTCTCACCTACTTGCAATGATTGGTAGATATTGATCTACAGAATGTTCATTTTACGAAGATTTTAAAAACACATATATCCCCTCCACTAAATCCAAACCACCGCCTTACCTTTGCTCTACCTCTACTATCCAGGTCATATTTTCATCCTTGCCATGTCAGTTCTACAACTAACACCATTTCTGGTGCGAAACCACATTTTCCTAACACCGCCTTAACACCCCATGTACCTCAAGGTGCGAATAGACCCTAATTCTATTGGCTATTGGTGAGAAATAAAGAAATTATTATTTGTTTTCTTCATATATGGACATTGCTTGACTTGTCGGTTATGTGGGTGTTACCTTTTATAAGAGTAGAGATTGGGAATGCTCGGATAACAAAAATGCAAGAAGTGAGTCTATGTAACTTCGGATGAATTTCCTCGAGCATTGGTTCCTGTGAAAGCCAAGTATATAAGTTCCTAGAAAGTGATGAATTTGTCTGGGCAGGGTGCCACGTGGGACGTCCAGCTGGCACTTTTAAGGAGCTCCATTATTAAGCCCACAGTCAAAGTGTTGTGGACCACTGACTGGTTTTGAAGCCCCCAAATGGATTGAAAAGAGATTGGTATTTCTGAGTTTTGGCATGGGAAATGCACGTACCACATGTGAGAATATGTCCTGCATGGAACATTGTTGAATGTGGACAACAGTTTGCATTATGAGCGTTGGAATTGGTGGAAAAAGAGGAAATTGCTTCTATAAGTTTTTGGAATCTCAAACGTATGCATCACATGGGAGAATGTGTTGAATCTGAAACACTTTGGACCATCATCTGCATCATGAGCATCAGGATTTGCAGAAAGAGAGGTAATTGAACTTGTCAAGTTTCCAAGGACTGTAAAGCATTGGTGAATAAACAAGTGTTTTTTGGAAAAGAAAAGTGTTGGTTATTTGTTCATAATAACATTCAAAATTTAAAGTATTTCCCTTCCAATGAATTTTAAATATATGAGATAATTATCAAAACAAATGACTGAGGGTAACCCTACGCCCATAGTAACTTTATAAAACCCCCTCCTGAAAGAGAGGAAAAAAAGACGGCTTCGAGTGCAGGTGGCGAAACCCAAATCTCAGAAGAAGTCAAAGGAAAAGAACAAAGCAAAAAGGATTTAAAAAGCAACACTTACCAAGAGAGAGGACCAAGAACCACCATGCTTCTAGTCCTCTTCCCCGTCAAGGACCAGAAACCGCATCTATATCTTCGTAAAATGAGTGTACTTCTTCCGTAGATCTCAGGAAGTGTACAATTATAAGAAATGTACCACGAGGTCGGATTGTGCGGTTTCAGGTTCTCTTCCATAGACCTCCTGATCGGGGAACCTGAAACCGCGGGCCGTAGAACTTGAATGAGAAATGTTTCCCTTGGTTAGAAAGTAACGGTTTTGGGTTCTCTTCCTCGCGCTGTACCCTAAAATGATCGCTTAGAACTACGACTGAAGCACTGATTGCCACAGCTGGGCCCCGAACAAGCAAACAAATCGATCTGAATTGCTGATGATTTCCTGAATCCGGATTGGGCATTCACATTTCAGTTGGAGTTTCCTTCCGTTAGGGTTTCCAGAGGTAATTTCGGACAAAGGTTGCTTTTCCGGGCTTCATGTCCGAGCTGGATCATCTTCAGCTGGCAAGTTCTTTAACTGGTGATGATCGATGCCAAGGTTAAGATTTGAGCTCATTGAATGGGTCGTAGTAGCGGTTGAACTGGTTTTGAGGTCTTCACCGTGCTTTGGTTGCAGGATCATTGGAGGTGACCTCACCATTGGCTTGGTTTTGAGGATTGTGAGGTTTTGGAGTGGTTTGATTGCGAGGTTTGATTCCAGGTTTCGAGGTCAGCTTCACCATTGTCTTGCTTGCGAGGTTTGCAGGTTGTGCGGGTTTGGTTTCAGGTTTCGGTTGGATCTTATTACCAGTAGCTTGATTTTGAGGTCTGTTTGCATGTTTATGAGGTTTTCACCATTGGCTTGATTTCGAGGTTGGGAGGTTTGCAGGTTTATGAGGTCTTCACCATTGTCTAGACTGCGAGGTTTTCCTGGTCTAGTTTCAGGTTTCTGAGGATTGTGAGGTCTGTTGCAGGTTTCTGAGGATTGTGAGGTCTGTTGCAGGTTAAGTAGGACCTGGTGGCGAGTATGGGGAAGAAGACCTGGAACCGGGATCGGCGAGGCGTATAGGGGTAGAAGCCGATGAAGAAGTTTGCGCTGCCGGCTATGGTGGTGTGTAACATGACAATGACGGCGCTGCTCGTCGTATTCATCTTCGCGGCGCTCATTCCATCTCTCATAGGTGAGTTCGTGTTAGTGATGGCGCGGTGTTTGTGTGTGTGTTTGTGCGTTTTTGTGTGTCTCGGTGACGAATTGGCTGTGCAATCCTCGCAGACGCGACCGCCATCGGCGTAGTCTATGGGCGCACGGGCACCGCGATCCCCTCCTCGAGCGCCGCCGCGGCTCTGATGCAGCAGTACGAGATCTCGCGGGTGCGCATCATGGACCACGACCCGGCCGTGATTCAGGCGTTCGCCAGCACGCAGATCCGCGTGATGATCGCCGTGACCAACGACGAGATCACGCCCATTGGGTTGTCCCAGGCCTCCGCCGACGACTGGGTGAACAAGTACGTGGCGCCCTACATCAGGCTCACCAACATCAACGCCATCGCCGTCGGCTCCGAGGTGATCACGAACGCGGCCTCCATCGCGCCGCTCCTCGTCCCCGCGATGCAGAACCTTCACACCTCCCTGGCCAAGTTGGGCTACGACACCTCCATCAAGGTGTCCTCCCCGCACGGCATCGGCCTCCTGGACGTTTCCTACCCGCCCTCCGCCGGCCAGTTCGGCGCGTCCGTGGCGCCCACCATGCACTCCCTCCTCAAGTTCCTCCAAGATACCAACTCCCCCTTCATGCTCAACGTGTACCCCTTCCTCTCCTACCGGAACTCCATGGCTACAGTCCCGCTCGACTACGCGCTCTTCCAGCCCGCGACCCCCGTGACGGACAACGGCCTCGTCTACTACTCCCTGTACGACGCGCAGGTCGACGCCGTGCTCGCCGCCATTGCCAAACTCAACAAGACCGTCGCCATCACCGTCACGGAGACCGGGTGGCCCTCCGAGGGCGAGGCGCCGGCCTCATGGGCCAACGCCAGGACCTACAACCAGAACCTGGTCAAGCGCAGCATGAACAACAGTGGCACCCCCGTGCGCCCCAACGTCGAAATCGACGCCTACATCATGAGCCTCTACGACGAGGATTTGCGCCAGACGCCGCCGGAGTTCAATCACCACTGGGGCCTGTTTTACGCCAACGGCACTTACAAGTATGGCTTCAGCTTCTTGAATGGGAGTGACATCTATGGCGGCGGCGGAGGGACGTATCCTCCCGGCGCGGGCAGCCCTCCCGGGACGCCGAGTCCGCCTGGTGGTGGCGGTGGTGGTGGCGGTGGCGGTGGCGCTGTGCCGGGGCAGAACGTATGGTGTGTCGCCAAGGCGTCGGCGTCCAACAGCAGCTTGCAGCAGGTATGGAACTTGGTTTTGGTTTTGATGCAATAAGATGGTGCTAATCAGATGGTCACTGCAACTGAATAAGTGAAGACGAGACTAGATTTCGATCCAAAAATATGGGACCATCCTTTGGTCTTGGTTCTGATGCAATAACATGGTTTATATGGTGTGAAAATGAAACTTTTAGTTCAGTCAGTGGGACGATGAGACTTAAACTTGGTTCTCATTCTGATGTAATAAGATGGTGTCCACTCTCGAGGTGCTTGAGAAGGTCTGGTGTGAAGATAGGACTTGTTGTTTTTTGACGGTGTGTGTGTGTGTGTGTGTGTTTGGGTTTCAGGGGATCGATTGGGCATGTGGTGCGGGCAAGGCCTACTGCGACCCCATTGAACGCGGCGGTCACTGCTACGAGCCCAACACGGCGTTCTCGCACGCCTCGTACGCCTTCAACGTCCACTACCACTGGTTCCAAAGTGACCCCAGGTCGTGTATATTCGGTGGCGACGCGGAACTGACTTACGACGATCCCAGTAAGTAGCAACTTCCACACATAACCTCTCTGAAATCAGCCCCAAAGAGGAAAAATGTGGTTATGATTCCTGGTATAACATGATCGCTTCTTCTTCCTTCTCAAAGGTGGCTGAAGCTACTTCTACTTTGGGTTTAGAGACCACCACTGCTATTCGGAGTGAGGGAAGGGGTATCTCATTGAAACTTTGGGTGGCTTTACATTTCGACGTTGCTGTACGTGAGTTCTAAGCTGGTGTGTTGGCTGTGCAGGCTATGGAAACTGCTACTATGTACCAAGGTGAGTTGAGCTTTTAAAGTGCTAATGAAGTGAGGCCTTGAGAGATTCCATGAATTTTGATTTCTTTTCTATAAGGAGTGGGAGATATCTGTGAAAAGGTGGCTGAGAATCATGGTATTAATGTGGCTAAAACTAGTTCTTATTTGAGATTAAAGACCACCAACCTCTTTCATACTTTATTAAAGGATTCTAGTCGAGGGACCACCATATCTAAGGGTGCACCAATTGTACTATTATATAGTAATAGAGGTCCACCTTGCTAAAAGTTTGGGCGACTTTACAAGTAGCTCAAATGAAGTGAGGCATGAGTTTTGACCTCTTTCTTATGTAGTTTGAATCAACCGTAAGTAACACTTAGTATCTAGTTCAACGATGCTGAGATTCAGGTACAACATAACCTCTTCATTCTTAAAGGTGGCTAAAACTTGTCCTAACTTGAGATCACGAACCACCAAACTCTCCCAGTATATTCAATAAAAAGAGGGGTATCGTATTGAAGCTTTGGGTGAGTTTTCAGACGGTTGATTTTTTTTGCTTTTTTTTTTGTTTTTTGTTTTTTTTGCAGTTCTGCCATTCGAGTGGAGAAAATGACCATTCTCAGGAGCTTGTTGATTTTGGCGGCTGTGTTGATACTGTCTCTGCTCATTGTGTAGCTACATTAGGAATCTATTGAAAAGAAGATCAGCGCTCCTCAATTCTCTGGCTGAGACGAGTGACATTTTGCTCTAGATTTTGACCAATAAACTGCTCTCATTATATTTTAGAGGACCAGGCTAACCGAACAGGTTCAGCTGCTGTGTACATGTCTATGATTTAATCATATTATACCCACTTATCCGAGAGGCAAATTTTTCTTTGATGCCTCTCTGGATGGTCTCGTTAGTTACTTCTCATATCCTTTTGCAGTATGCAAATTTCTATATGAGTCGTTTGTAAAGTGAGGTCAAGATACCGTGAGTTTTGACTTCTTTTCTTGATATTATAATTTTCCTTGAAAGTCTTTTCTGAAGAAAGAAATGGAAAATGGAAAAGGCAGGGTGAGATTTAAATATGGAAAGAATAAGAGCATGAGGAATTTATGCTCCTCTTTTTGCACTAATCAAGTATGGCAATCAATTCTCTTCGGCCCTACCCAATGCATGCTGAAGCTCGCCCATAGAGATCTCCTTATTGACCCTGGTCAAGCGTTGCACCAAACCTTAGCCTTGGGTGGGTCCATTTTTCTGGCCCTGCCCGTTTTAGGAGTCTAGAGGCTTTTTTGAGTTTTTTTTTGCCAAATTTGGGTCCTGCGGCCCCAATTAACCCTCCTAAGGCCTTTCATGGATCAAATAGGGTCCCCCTCCAACATAAAAATAGGGGCTGGTTTTGTCCTACCCCACTCTTCCAAGCCTGAGGCTTGGTGCAACGCACAACCAGGGTATTTAGGCAAATCCCTCCCATAGCACCTAAGTTTTCAAAGAGTTGACCAATCACCAGTAGGTCCCCGCATCTTTCCCAATCCAAGTCACCGTTTCTATGTGGTAACTATACTCCGGTGATTACTCCGTTGATACTCGCGTGATACTTGGGTTATGATGGGCACACTTCACTAGTCGACGGTGATTTCTATATCTATCTAAGATAGTCATGCACACTCCTAAGTTTAGGGCATCCGTACCCGACTTGCCAATGGGCACTCCACGTCTACCATTCACGGAAGCTCCCCATCGCAAAGAGATTTTATCACGTCAAATATGGGAGGAGGCCATATACATCCAAATTCACAGTGACTTGGCGTGAGTTTTCAAAGATGCTACACAATTTGGTCAAGGTGGCTAGGCAGTTGAAGATTCATGGATTGCAGTGCTCCGTCCATGCACCGAAAATTTTGGATAAATGGATAAACGATTCTTGGGTAAATGAACTGAGGGAGAATGGACTATTGAGAGAGCACTTTGGAGGGAATTTTTTGAGGGGAGGGGGCGGGGTAAATGCCAAAAGGGCCAATTAATATGGATGGCTTCACATCGTAAGGGGCGGTGCGGATGCTCTTATCATAGAACAAACATTTAATAGGCGGATTTTGTGGGGCCTCAAATAATATTCATATGGATGATAAAATTGGATGAAGAAATTAGTGAGGAGTGGTATCTAGGAAAGATGTAGACATCGGTTGTCAAATGTACTTAGGGGGTAGAGGAGGATGGTACAATGGTGGTTTTGGATGTGCACTTGTGAAAAGATGGTTTTTGAATAGTGAGAGGCCCTACAAATGGGGCCTCACAAAAAATGAAAGTCCGGGGCCTGAAGGCCTATAGGGATCTTGCCACAACAAGAATACTTTATTGGCTACTTACCCTTGCCTCAAGCCTTCTTGTTAGTCTAGGCCGCCACTGTCTTAGGCTTAGCCTTCCTGTTCTCTCCTCCCTTCTCCTTTGATCAACTGGGGTCCCCTTTGTTGTTGGTTTCCCACAAGCCCAACAATGCACAACCTTTTCAAGTTGTGCCTCCGCCAAGCTTCTAGTTGTTATAGCAAGCTTCTTAGGCTTGGGAGTGTTTATGAAGGACGTGACCATGGTTCTTCAAAGCCAAAGCCTACGGTCTATATCCAACACCGAAACATGCTCAAAAGCCTTGTTGTTATCCAACCTTGATCCAAGGTCTGTAGTCTGCTCACTCTTTGGATAGTTTGGTTAAGGAGAGCGGTAATATGAATTCTTGAAACTCACCATAAACATAACTACCTGCAACTATCTAAAGGCTAAAATGGCAACTTGTATGTGCATCCACTACCAAAGTATGCAATTCACCGGTTATTATCTATGGCACTTACAATCCCAAGGATAATCCTACGGAAAGACCATACCTGTCATCAACCCGGCTTTGTCCCTATAGTACGCCTATCACAAACTGGGAACAACACAAAACCAAACCACCAAAAAACTCTGGCAAGAAGAAGCCCACACTACAAAGAGGTGTCTCAACAAAATCCAAAAATCAACACCAAATCTCCTCTCCAAAAAATATACAAGCAAAAGTTAATAAGAAGTCAATGCCATTAACACACGCATGCAATGATTAGCCCCAAATCACAACACCTGCGATATAAAAAAAAACAAAAAAGTGATTCCCCTAAGTCTAAAACTAATGAGCTAGTGGGAATTTTTGGTTGCGGTTGTTTAAAACACTAATTTTCAAATGTAAATGGAAAAATTGGATGATGCAATGCGCATAAAAGCCATTCCAACTCGAAAATTGGATTGGATGGCAAAAATCTCAACCATAGCACAAATTCCACTGAAAACCAAGTAAAAATGCCCTTGCAATCTACCTCTACAGTTTTGACAATAATTAATTAATTATTTTAAAAAAAAATAGCCCATTAAAAATGTGGTTTCTATAAAACTTTTGTCACAAAATTTTAGCTTCCCCACTAGGTAGGTACTATCCCTACGAGTTCTAATCAACAATTGAAATTTCAAAGTAATGATTGGATAAAAGTCAACTTAGCTTATTAATTTTTGGGCAAAAAAAATATACTCTGTGATATATATGTTTTGGAGCCCTTTGTAAAATTGTTGTTATATGACAATTGTCTATTCAAAAAACTTGAAAAAACCCTGGCCAATAAAATTTAAGTGAACAGAAGATATTTTGGACAAGGTGCTGATTTTTGGAACTTTGAATTGATTGAACATTTGATGTTCTGCAGGTGGCCCAACTCAAAACTAGAACAAAGTATATTGCATATTAGAGAGGTTGAAAATATACCATGTGAACTGCGGAGAATATATGTTGAATCAAAGACCAATAACTTATTTTTGAAGAAAATGGTGGAAATACTAACTTTCTTAGGAACTATCATTTAAAGAAAGATCGATAACCACAACAGATTGAGAGTCCTAGCCAACATCAAATAAACAAAAAACATACACTAAAACAAGTACACGTAATACACCCTCAAGGAATAACTAGTAAATCATAAGAGTAGTCAAGTGCCTCGCACTCCACAAAGGGAGAAATTAAAATCAACAAATGCAAGTAGTATAAAAGATTGCGGAGCCTTTATTAATGATAAACAATCACTTACAAGCAAAGGAAATCACTAAGCACTCTTAAACTCACTCACAAAGCTTGACTTGACAAAGACGTCAAGTCAAGGACGTATGCGGCGCTATACGCACACACTCACAACCCTAAGTGGATGAAAATTATCCACGGGTGAATGCGGTGCGCCGCCGTACATCTCTAAACCCGTAGATTAGTAACAAAATAATCTACGCTTAAACACTACGATGCGGAGAGACCCTCGACGCCACGCCCATGACACTTGTTGTGTAAAGAAAGATCCATAAGCACAACAGATCAAGAGTCCTAACCAACATCAAATAAACGACAACCACACACTAAAACAAGTATTCGTACTACATCCTGAAGTGCCCCTCCTCTAACGGATAAAGAGACCCTCTATCCAGCTAAGATCAAACAGCAGTAACAAGACTAAATGCCACGGTGATACCCTACAACAACTGTACGCATTCAGTTGAAGATGTCGTTTGTCGCCAAATCAATAAGCATATGAAGAAGTAACAAAGAGAGGGTAGGTTGGGTGCAATGTGAGCCCTATCTTAAATTGCCGTAGGCAACTATGTTGCCAATCCCTTGGTAAAAAAAAAATGAACATTCAGACAGAAGTTAAAAGTAAGAAAGATAGGAGGCCAAATATGCCCTATATTTCTGATCTGTCGCCACTAAATTGGCGGCAACTCCTTTGGATTTAAGAGCCTTAAAATGTGTTTTGAGTCTTTGAAAAGCCTTCTAAAAAACCCCTGTGCTGCTAAACTTTTAGCTTCAAAATATTTGTATCTTGACAGCAATCACCCTCCAATGTAGGACGTTCGAATCTACCAAACATCAGACCCCTTGTCACTCAATTGGCCACAACTTCCGAATCTCTACTTGGATTTAAATGTGCTTGGAGTCCTTGGAAATCCAACTTCACAATCTTCAAACCCTAATAATCTTTGCAACAGACTCGTTATTGTCCGCCAGCAGTCGCTCGTCAAAATCCGCCCTTTGAATCATGCTGAGAGCAGACCCTTCGACTTATAATGGGCCACAACTTCTCTATCTTTTCTTGGATTTAAGCGTGCTTAAAATAATTGCAAAGCTATCTTGCAGTTGTACGTGCCTTCTAATGCTCAACTCCAAAGTCATCGTAGTCCGCCGACAGTGGCTAGCCAAAGTAGATGCTCAAGATCTGCCGACAATAGGACTCCTTTGACACTTAAAACACCATAACTCTGTCGACTTTGCTTCAAATTGAGTGTGTTGAGTGTCCTTAGGAAGCTAACAGCAAAATTTAACTATTTCCAAGATCCACGTCCTACCATAGAGTATCTACTCTAAAATAGCAATGTAACCGCAGCTCACACATGAGGGATAAGATTGGGGAAATTTTGGCATAGCTTTGCTCGAGAGAAACAAGAGAGAGGGAGAGTTGCCGGCTAAACCCGCTTATACAATTAGGAGGAAGCCTTGAGGTGGCGGCCATATCTCCACCATCTAAGTCAAAAATCCTAATCAAGATCAAGCGCTTACAATCAACCAATTACCTAAGCCCGATTTTAGGACTCGACATGCTAATAACTCCTAATCTAATGCAATTTTGATAAAATCAACAATACTAAAGTGTTCAAAACATATTTAAACCTCACAATTGACTATTCATATGTCTTAATCAAAGTTTTAAAACATTGAAAATCAAACAATTTATTAAATCAATTGCTAGTCTTACCATAATTGTGCAACTAATCTATGCAAGCAATAGTAAAGGTTCTTCCCATGAAGACTTTTGACCATTTTTTTCATCTCTCCTTATATTTTCCTCTCTTTCCTCTCAATTTTTTTTCTTCTCTTTCTTATAAAACAAATGTCTACACTTCTTCTACTAACAAAAGCTCTAAGTCACTAATTTGTGTTCAACTAAACTCACCACTAAACTATTTGGTCTCTTCGGTCACATAAATCTAATTTTACCCACTACGCTATATCATGGTCACGTGGAGTCTAATTAACTAACAAATACAAACTAATACTAGGTGGCGCTACCAATCACTAAGCCAACTACTAATTGCAGCTAACGAGGCCAGTTCCAACTAACTGTTTACTAACTAAAATTGTAGAAATTTTATGCACTCACACTGCCTCTATTTTCCCCCCTCTAATTGATACCAAACACTAATATTTTTTACTTTTACTACAAATTAAAACACCATATCACTCTGTTTGGTTTTTTGATCTTTGAAAAGTTAGACAATGGTTTAAATGTCATAAGAGTACAAGTATTGTCATCGACCGCGGCTTAGTGCAATTGACTAAGCATTCCGTTGCACCTCGCTAGTCCAAATTTGATTCAATGGCTTGTCAAAGCAATTAGGGCACGTGTAGTTCAGGGACTGCTGGAATCAGCAGGAAATCAGCCGGTGGTATTTCCTGAACCCTGAGCTAGTAACAAGATGTAGTAAAGATCCTCTAAGATACATATGTGACAGAATGAAGTATGACTGCGTAATTGCGGATTAATCCGCTAGCCATGTCATCACCTTGGGCCCAAATCACTCTCTTTCCACTCTTTTCTTTATAGTTCTATCTTTTTACAATATCTACTGATTGTCTTCACAACACCGCTCCGTCTCATTAGCAGAAGGCTCGTTGTAATTTAGGAAGTAGAATTCCAAACCATACTCGGACCGCATGTCTTAAAGGAAAAAGATCCTAGATAGCACATCAATATAGGAAATGCCCCTTAATAAATCCAACGCGAGTTACCACCGCCAATGGTGGCTCATCATTCTTGTTAACCTCCGTGGAAACACGGTGGTCATTGAAGATGTCATTAACGTCTCGCCGCTCAGGCCGTTGCACTTGAGTAAGTGCAAAGGTTAGCGTAGCCAATGATGCCATGTTGGTCCAAATCCAACGCGGCCAATATGCATAAGAGCCCAATGCCGCGGTATCAACAAATATGGGAAGACAAAAAAGTGATAAGTGTATGCCCTATCCTCACACACCTTTGTATGTGTGTCCCTCAATGGGAGTACATTGTCAAAAATGTACCCCGGTGGCGTCGATTGGTGGGTAGTCCACCACCGGATGAGCTTGAGCAAATCCGCAAAGAGCCTTGACCGTCGATCATCCAAGCTACGCCCACTACCCACCTGTAAATGGCCTTGGCAAGGCCATCCAACAATCACCAAGTCGACGTGACTTAACCGGCGCAGATCATCCTTACTGATCAATGTGACATCACGTGGGAGTTTGCCAAAACACCTCCAAATGGCAGAAGGTGGTAACTGCTCCGGATACAACGCCAGAAGACGCTGAATGTGATGGTGAGCCACACGATTGGCAGCAAAGCCACTATTGACGTGGATGTACCGGGGTACCTTGAGCCCGGCCTCCAACATATTTGTAAGCCTCGTTACCTCGTATCGATACCGGCAAATAGCTCCACAAAAGTAATATCCTCATCCAATGGTCGCCACTAAATAATGCAAGCCAACAACGGAGAGGAAGAGTCCACCGAGACATGTGAAACATCTAGAACATCCACAATATCCCGGTTGCGACAAGTGAGATCCAACTGAGTCCCCCATGGAGCAAGTGGATCCTTGCAATGAGGTGCAGGAATCTCCACTAATCTGTACTCCCGTGATTCCGCTATCCCTGACATAAAAACATATATCTCTTTCAAAAGCGTAGAACTACATGGCAAATCGGATGCCAAGGCACTGCACCTACAGATAGCATCCGCCATGGAAGCCACTGTGCTAGTTGCGAAGACAATTGGAAGGAGCTCCTTTCTACCATCATCGGCATATCACCTAGGCATAATCCAGGCCTCTTTATCCTGTTACCTATCTCTAAATCGAGTGGATAATGTACCTGCTGATCGACCGAGATGTCATAGTAGGTGGCCCCAGTAACAACGCACTGAAAAGATACGTAGGAGAACAATGGACTAGATCCCACGCCCAATATCAACTGCAACAGAGGTTGGGTGTAGCCCATGACCTTCTCCGCGACCTTCATCAATGTAACAATCGTAAATAAGCAAGGCTCGAGGTCCGAAGCACCTAGAGCCAAAGCTTGGGCTAGCTGCTTGCCAATCATCATTGGCTGAGCTCCAGAGTCCAACATGACACGGAGGGGGCTAGCTCGAGTGGGGTTGTTGTCCGTACAACACCATATTCATTATTGGGAGATTGGGAGCCTCCCAAAATATTATATGAAGCTTGAGTCGACCTAAACATGCAAATGTTTAGTGAATTTACACAATGAATTTTTTCTATTATGTGCAATATGGGTACATATTTAGCTCGAATTGAGCTGAATGTGCACAAAAAATTACTATTGGAAAAACCATTTATACCTTTCAAAGTCCCGGAAATCTTCCAATATTTGAATATGGTGTTGTACGACCAACCACCATGACTCCGTCATCGTTCACCAAGCGTACCACCTCTACACTCACACTGCGTTGCTCTCGTGCTGACCGGGTCGCAACATTAGATAATAAGCCACTCAAGAGATCAAGGATTGATCCCTGGAGGAGTGCTCTATAGGTGTGGAAGTGCATTGGCCTCCAACGCAAAAATAGCCTCCGCTGCCAACTTGGACCGCATTGCCACCAAATCTTCTTCAGTGGGTGCAGCCATCAGTGCGTGCAACACCTCCAACGATGGCATGGGCACCTTGCCCTCCAACATACTACCTGCCAAGTGAAATACACCGGATAGTTGAAAATCCGGTGTCCTAAAATTGACACCAACGAACATTGGCAACAACAATACCTTATACGCCAAAGTGTGTACGGCGTCCCCATCACTAGAAAAAACCAGTGGAACCAAGGTCCAAGTGAGAGTGGCAGTAGAAGTGGCCGCAACCGCGATGCTTAACAAAAGAGGTAGCCGGGACTGACTAATGTGGTTTGGCAAACCCATATGGCGTGGACGACCACTACCAACTAGAGTAGAGGGTGAAGGTGCCACTGCCTGTGCGGTAGTCTGAGCACAAGTGGAAACTGCTACCACCACCTCCCTTGAAGCGCCATACAAGTTGCGAGCTAGAGCTAAAGATGAGTTGTGACCCCTCACTGGAAGTCGTGTATGTGCCACTTGTCCCAAAGAAGCCATTGCGCTCATCGACTTCTTCAGCTTTGCAAATTGGGCTTAAACTATCTTGACGACATCCGATCCAGGAGCCGAAGACCCTGGGCGCTTCCCCAGGTGAACAGAATAATAGTTCTCATCACTGTGGCCAGACTTGCCATAGAGAGAGCATGTTACAACCTTCTATCCCTTGTCCTTTGCCTTCTCTGCAAGTTTGGCCGCTTTGGTCTCAGGCTTGGCCATCACCATGCTTGCCTCTTTTTTGTTAGAGAAGTTTGGATCCCCCTTCGTATGACCAGCCTCACTTCAAACCCAACAATGCACAACCTTTTCAGATTTTGCCTCCGCCAAGCTATCAGTAGTTGTAGCAAGCTTCTTGGACCTGGGAGCCTCCAACAATGACGTGACCAAATCCGTGGCCTCGCACACGCCCATCGCTTTATTAAGCACTTCCTCTTTGGCAAACGCCTGGGCCAAAGTGTTATTACCGAGATATTCAAGAAGAAGATGCGGACTAATAAACTCCACCATCCGCTTATCGAGCTTGGAGATGAAGATCTTCACCAGCGGGCGCTTCGCAAACACATCACCTGCCTCCGATGTCAACCGCGTCAACTGGGTATACAAAGTGCGTGGAATATCCTCCTTCTCCTGGCGGAAATCCTGCATGTGCTGCATCTGATCACGCCTCAATTCCCATATACTCCACCTCTAGGTATGCCATGAATTACGCTAGAGGATCAAAAGGCTGGCAAATTGCCAACCGCCACCAATGCCACAGGTGTTTCTGTGGCCAAACGAGACATGGCCCCAATGCCAGCCCGTTTGCCTATAATGGCAACTCCCTTGCCCCTGAAGTCTTTACCAAGAAAATTCTCTTCTACCTTGGGCTCCTTGATGGAAGGTGATAGTTGGGCAACCGCACTCTCCTTGAGCACAATCACCAATTCCACACATTGGGGCTAATACTCCTCTACGGGGCGCAACTCTGTCTTGTGCTGCGTGGTCCAGGTCCCGTATGTTTGAAGGGCCTACAACTCCAAATGTTGTAGTAACAACTGGAACGCATACTAGTCGTTAAACAATGACGTTTGTTGGCATTTTTCCTTCATCAAAGTATGGAATTGGAGCCGTCAATCGAGCAAGGAGATGCCCTCAGCTCGTCCTGAGAACCTGTCTCGTATGATATGACAATGATCATTTTCCACGTCGTCAAACGTGTCTACACCCCAGATCCAAAGCCTACGGTTGGTATCCAAGGTCGAAACAAGCTCAAAAGCTTGGTCGATATTCGATCCCGGCCCAAAGTCTGCGGTGGAAGCACTCTCCAGGTGGTTTGGTGAAGAAGAGCAGTTATACCAACTCCGGATACTCACCTTAAGATCTATTTAAAGGATAAGGGTACAAACGGACAACGTGCACTTGCAAAATCATCAAACTTTGTGGTTCACCAATCATCACCTTTGGCTAGCACAGGTCCAACCACAATCTCCCACATAAAAGGGTCTTGTCGGCCATGCACCCAACTTCACTCCTACGGTATCCTTTCACAATCTATAGACAACAAGATATAGAACCACCAAAAAACATCGGCAAGAAGCTCGCAACACAGGGGAGATACCGCACAAGAATCCAGATTTCAAAACCGAATCCTCTCCTTCAACAACATAAAAGCGGTAATTGAAAATGATCAGAGCCATTGGTACACGCATGTAGTGGATGGTCACTAGTCCCCAAAATCTGCAAGAACACAAGGGGATCATCCAAAGGTGTCCTTCCCCAAATCTAAACTAAGGATGTAGCGAGTTAATGTGGTCACGGTGGTTAAAAACACAAGTCCCCTAAATGAAAATGACACATTGGGTGGCAATTGCGCCGATATGCCAATTCAACACTAAAATTGAAGAAATGGCAAAATATCCTAGTTCTAGGTGTAAATTTTAATCAAAACCGAGTAGAAATGCCCTCACAAACTACCTCCAAAGTTTAGACTCTAAACCCTTTTTGTTTTTTTTAAGTGCCCACAAAAATGTAGTTTTGAAAAAACTTTTCCACTAAAATTTTTCCTTGCCACTAGGCAGGAACCCCGAAAGAGAGCTCAAATCCAAAGTCGGAATTCAAAAAAATAAAATATTTTGGCAGATATTAACTCACATTTAAGTGAATTCTATCTAAATTATTGTTTCATCCATCGTGGATGAAAATTGCCCCCAGTAGATGAATACGTGAAAAAGGATGAGAGCTGACAGCAGATGAAATTTTGTCATATATGATAACTGCGATGTGGATGAAAAATTGGAGAATTAGGTCCAACAATTATTCTTTTTTTTCTTCCAATTCTTGCGCCACTCACATCTTGCTAAAAAATTGAACAATTTGGTCATCGTTTGTTGCATTGGCTCCATCTTGAGGCGCTCTATAACATCAATCTAAGCACCTAAAATTTTGAAATTTCATCCAAGCTCAAATTCTAGAACTAAAGAGAGGTACATAGGAGGGTCATTGTTAAGTGAATAAATAGTACATTACAAGAGTAGTCAAGCGTCTCGCACTCCACAAAGGGACCACAAGGCTTTGTAATGTCGTCAAAGTCAGCAATCACATTTGATCATCAGAAACCCAAAATCAAAGTTAGGTTGGCACTAAGCAGTAAGAGAACAGTTGTAACTACGACCTTAGACCCTTCGTGATAGGTTTTTTTTATACTAGCTTAGTTGAAGAGATATTAAGTTGTAGTTAAATGCAAAATGCACAAAATATAGAGACAGAAATTGGCGCTCACGGCTTAGAGACCCCGGCGATGGATATACCCCCCTGACATGATTGGATGCAGCCCGTGTGGTTTAGTTGTATGGGGGTTGAAGAACAAAGCCTTGTCGCGGATGTAGAAGTACTAGATGAAACCTTGTGGATGAACTTCTGCATGTTGAAGATCTGTTGTTCCGTCCATGTTGAATTGTCCCACCCAATCACTTTGTAAAGATTGCATGTTGTTACCTGAGTAGTCACGTCTAGTACTTGTCCTCGAAATCAAAGCCCATCCAAGTCCTATTGGTAGTCAAGTTCTCAGCGTCCGATTGGCTCCGTCCCACTGTCAACTCAAATGTTGTCTAATCATTGTCTTGGTCATTGTTATTCAGTCTTTAACCCTACAGAATTGGTCCCAGTTCGGCCTGGTAGTAGTTTCGTAGACCGGTTATTGGTAGCCCGAGTAGCGAAGTGCCGAGTGAGTTGTGCTCCTCGGCTTCAATAGCCTTATGGGTCTTGGTCGACTAAACTAGTATGAAAAACCTATCACAAAGGGTGTAGGGACAAGTCAGGAGCCTTTGTTTGCTACCTAGTGTCAATGTAGGTTTGATTTTGGAATTTTTCTAATGGAATGTAATTGTTTACTTTAATAGTAGTATGAGAATCCAAAAAAATTAGAGTTTTGTCTCATGCTTTGGCAAGTAGAAGTATATCTTTCATTACTACATACTTGTCACAGCATCACAGGTATCTCAAATCAGACAAATCTTTTTTTTGGACAGTTTCAGAAGGTAAAATACTTCAAAAAATTTGGAAGACATTCACACCATAATGTGTTATGTACTCCTACATTATAATTGAAAATTCTAGATCCAAAATTTAATTTGATTATTATTGGTAATAAATAAGGTATTTTTTTAAGAAGCCTAAATAAGAAATTTATGTTAATTTTAGCTCCAAATACTTATCCAACCTTCGGTAGTGTACAAAAATCTATCTTGATGCATGAAGTGTTTTAAAAAAAACGTTTTTTTCCATTCTTTTCTTCAAAACCTACTTTTTGGTGCATTGATTCAACATATATACTACGTAGTATATTTGGTATATTTTTAGTCTCTCCAGTATGCAATATAGTCATCTCGGAAAAGGTTTGGGCCACCTATAGAACGACATGTGTTATGACAACACAAAGTCCAAAACATCAACACCTTCTTCAAGATATTTTCTGTTCACCTATCATTTTATTGGCCATGATTTCTTCACACCTAATCAATAGACGGTTGGCATTCAACAACAATTTAACAAAGGGCTCCAAAACAAATATACTACGGAGTGTATGTTTTTTGCCCATATGTGAGTAACCTTAGTGGACTTCTACCCTTATTGTCGTTGGTCTTGGCTCCAACAGTCTCTCTACAACATTGAACAAGTGACTCAAAACTCGTACATCAAGGATAATCCATCATATATAGTTAAAACATAGCATTGCAATGGACTCCATGGATATTGACACAATGTGAATTCTACTCAGTACTTTTGCCAACGATTGGAGGTTGCGCTACATGAAAGATGTGCAGAAAGAATATTGCAATATATCAATTTTTCAATTTGAAAAAAAACACAAGACAACAAATCTAAACTCTGATTCTTGCACACATGAACAATCAAAACTACCCACTTCTTCTATACTCTCTTTTTACTCTACTGCAACTTCCCAATGCGAAAGTAACAAAAACTAGAGATTAAAAAAGGATCTTTGTTAAGTAATAGAGATGCAAATCATACCTCGTCAAGCGTCTCACATGCTATGAGTGCAAGATAGGAGGAAAGTATGTATGAGCCTTTATTAATGATCTCAAAAACACTTACAAACAAGAACGTGCAACAACTACTCTCCACACTGACTCACAAAGCTTGAATCGACAAAGATGTCGAGTCAAAATGTGGGCGTCGCTATACACCCACACAAAAACCCTAGCAAATGAAAATCATCCTCCGGATGAATGTGGTACATTGGATGTATGCCCTACAGACATACACTCGTGGATAACTATGAGTAATCTATGAAAACAACAAAAGATGCGGTGAGGCTCATGACGCCACACCCCCTGACATGGTTCTTTTTTTATATTTCACTCAAATAAGAAAGCACCACAGTAGGGTTACTCAATTATTTATGATATTTATCAACCTCTCTATTTGTCTATCTAATTTTTTTAAATTGTAATTAAGCTTCTGCCTTTCTAAACATAAAATTATTGATTTTTTCCTAGCTAGAAAATCACTACAAATGAAATGGCTGCAAATCACTAATAAAAAGTGAAATATCACTAGAAAATATAACATGCTTGTAGTATTTTTCCTACATAGTTCTATCATCTCATTTAAAAAATTCTCTTAGAAATGAAGTTAGAATGACCTTACAACATACTAGCGTGTTATTATGTTGTCTATGTTTCTACATTTAGCCATAATTTGGATATGAAAATGTCTCTTCATCCGTTTGGGTACCAGTGTGTTACAAACCTCGCATTAATAATCAAGTTTCATTTTCAGGACTCTCTTCATTCACATCTTCCACCAAAAATCCACAAAGGCTCAAATGAAAATAAAACCAAACAAAAATAGCAAACCAGATATGATCCAGAGGTTTGAGGGGGTCCAACCAGGCACCCATCTTAAATAAAAACGCCCTCTTCAGTGGGCACATCAAGATTCAAGGGGTTCCTTGACCCATTTTTGCAAGGTAAAAGTGTACAGTCGTCAATTGTGGATTTTATGGCCGGGAGGCCGGTGAGTTAGGACAGGGGTACATCAGAGCCATAAAATTACATTGAAAATTAAATTAAAAAGGCTCTCTTTTATGTGGACACGTCAAGGGGTTCCTTGACCCATTTTTGTGACATAAACATGTACAGTGCTCAATAGCGGATTTTATGCCTGGGAGGCCGGTGAGTTAGGACAAGGGTACATCAGAGGCAGTGGGGAGCATGAATTTTGCATGTGGAAGTTCTGGCATTTTATGGCAATTGTGATTGTGTCGAAGTCATTGAGTTGCTGTGTAAATGGGTGCCCTTATGAATGTAGTATGTACACGGAGTGCTTGTCAAAACCATGACCTGATAATTTGATGAGGAGCTGGGTCTGTGGGTTGCATCAGGGGATGGAGCAGCATTTATTTGGTAGGTCATGTGAAATTGTTCAAATATGTTCCTAACTCTCGGTAAACTTACGTAGTTTATGTGGGATGTGGGCACTTTTACATGAAAACAATTTATATGGGATGTGGACATTAATATTATATGGGATGTGGACGTAAATATTATGTGGGATGGGGACATTTTTTATGCAAGATGTGCTCCTTTGAAAGCTTTGAAAGCACTGTAGGTTGTAGTTTGCCAATGCATGCATCAATTTTGGTGGCTCTTCACCCGAGTTTAGAGACCACTCAGGTCTTTCGTATTTAACCCCTAAAGTCGAAATCGACCAGAATGTGGTCGACCTGACTCTGGTCAGGCTCTCAGTTACTAAATTTAGATCGTATGAAGTTCAACTTTTGGAAGGTTGTGGAGTTTTCCCATACCTGTAAAATGACACCATTCATGCTTCAAAATTCTTCATAATTTAGGAGATATTCACGGTCAAAGTTTGAAAACACTGTTAGGGCATGCTGAAATCTGCCCAAAACTGCGGTATATGCTCATTTATTCTCAAAATCTGCCCAAAATCAATTAGATCGCAGTAACTTCAAAAATTCACCAAAAATTGAGATTTTACTTTTTTTCGAATTTTGTTTTCGTACATGTAAAAGAGGTAGTAAAGCATGATCTCACCGTTTGGATTTTCAATCCAATAAATTTTTACATGCCTTTTTAATTGTTGAAAATGGGCATTTGTATTTGTATTTCAGCATACCTCCATGTGAAAAATTAAGCATTTCTTTAGGTTTTATAGGTCCTATGAGGGTAAAACTTATATGGACATATTCCTTACTTACATAGGAACAAGAATTTGAAGAGCCACATGTCAAATTTCCTTTCAAAAATGGTTTTTTTGGCCCCCAAAACATTAGTTTTCCATTCTACAACAAGGAGAGAATCTTTTTTTTCAACTTTGAACATTACGATCTCACAAATGGTGAGGAATTTGAATCTAAGATTCGGTATGCATGTACATGTACAAGTTAGGTACTAGATCTTATGGTTACTTACTCAAAAATTTGTCAAAAGTTAAAAATTTTCACCTTGCATTGAAAGAGGGCAGTTTTGAGGGTTTTTGGCAGTTTTGAGGGCTTTGGACTTTAGGGGTTAATTGCATCAATTTTGGTGGCTTTTCACCGGAGTTTAGAGACCACTCAGGCCCTCTTTAGACTAGAGGCAAGAAGGTGTGGAGAAAACCTCACGAGGGCCATGGCTCATCCTTGAGAAGCCAACTTTTGAACTTGACGACCTTTGGATATAGTGTAAAGTGAGTAGGGGCCACAAAATAAAGTGCTGATTTTTTTAATATATTTTCTAATATAGGGTTGGTTGTAACTCCCACTACACTACCTCCCATTTCCACCCAAAGACTGGTCTTATCTTTCTAGTTGTTGGCGGTTTCTTTTGCTTCTTTCTTTCTTTCTTGTTTTTGCCTTGTTTATTGAAATTTCAGCACTATGGAGGAGAGGAGGAAGAAGCTTGTGGTGATGATGGTCTTGTATTGGTGTTCCTACATGATTACGCTGCATGTTAACAACATGCAAGCTTTGATTTTACAAGGTGAGTGGACGAATGTTGCAATTTTCAGCATTTGCCTTCAAAGTTTCTTGTTTAGAGATCGAATCATTTGGAGTTTTGAGAGGGAATCTGGCTTTGTAGACCGGTATTTGTTGGGTTCATTTATGGAGAAGATGTTCAAGGAAAAGACCCATGTCTCGCATGCTATATTCAGATTATTATATGAGAAATTAGGTCCATTTTTGAAAAAACAACAAACTCGTTTGAAAAGACCAATTTCTGTAGAAGAGAGAGTTGCAATGTCATTAGCTAGGCTTGGTACAGGAGATGGGTTGCGTATGGTTGGAGAAGTATATGGAGTTGCGGAATGTACAATTTCAGGAATTGTGAGGGAATTTTGTAAAATAGTGAGACTACATTTACAAAAGATTTTTATTCAAATTCCAAATAAAAACAAACTTAGGATTTTGGCAAAAGAGTTTGAAAGGTTGCATAATATACCTTACATTATAGGAGCCATAGACGGTTCACACATTCTTGTACTAGCTCCAGTTATTGGTGGAGAGGATTAGGCACAATACACAATACCCACACCTATTCTAGACTCATTAATCTCATCCTTTAACATTGAACAATCATACTTTTCTTCCCCCGTCACATGCTCCACCAAATTAAAAAAATTCTACTCACCCTTCGAAAGAGATAAAATATTTGGCTCCCTGGGAAAGGCCTTTGACTGTAAATGGATCGGTAAGGGTATAGCTCACCCCCACAACAAAGAAGAAACACAACAAGCAATACATTGGGCCCGCCTTGCTGCCCAAAACGACCCACAACACACATCTACATTCATTATCACACCAGACAAAAATTGGTACAAAAACTTTAATCCACAATCAAGCCCATTTGTAAACTCCCATACCATAGTTATATTTGAAGCAGACACAATTACATACGACGAACCTACTATTCCACCTGAGATAAAAATGCCGAGAATCGAACCATCTACATTACAAGTAATATGTGTCCACCATCAAAACCAAACCATTGGCACCCTAGAACAACTTGCCGAACTCACCTCCATAGCAAAAATTCTTAACATAAGCCGGATACACACAAATATGGCCCCACCAACACCTATACCAACACCAGTAAACAGAAACAAAAAATGGACAAAACTAAGTTACAACAACAACACACTAGATTACATCTTATCACCTCCACCCCTCCCGGACTACCAAACTACCACCTCACCAAAATTTGACCCCGCATATAGCTACTATACCGATGGCTCCTTCAAACCACCAGAACAGATTAGTCCGAGTAATTGGCGTAGGGAAAAAGTCGGGTATGGTATATACAACCCTACGAAAGAAATCAAATTAGCTAAAAGATTGCATGGACTACAAAATATCCTTAGAGCAGAACTCATGGCCATCCACAAAACACTGGAAATTATCACAACAAAATACAACAATGAGCCAGCGCACATATTCATAGACTGCATTAACGCACTATATTTACTAAACACCCAAATAACACACCCTACCCTCCGCAATAGCCACCCCGACCAAATCATACTAAAATCTATGGTCCAATATGATATTAAAGTGAAGACAAATCACAACCATCCACAAAGTTCGAGCCCACGCCAACATAGATGGTAACGAACAAGCAGACAAACTAGCTAAAGAGGGCCGAGAAAAATCACACAAAAATGCCAAAGACCCACACGAACATGCCCACACCACCCCATATTACTTCCAAAAAGAAGACTGGCCCTCCAAAGAAGACACCCCAGATAAAAGCCCGATTAGATTCTTGAGCAAATACCTCAAAAAATAAGACCTATATAGTAACCTCGACACAATCTCAGATAACTTCCCTAACATAGAAAAATGGACTAACAACAACAACATAGATAATGAACTCTCAACAAATTTCTGGAAAAATCCCATCATCACCGACTCACAAATAACATGCCTTATCAAATTCCGTACTGGACAATATATGGGAAACGCCCGAAAATAACTCTTCTTTGGAATAGAAAGATTCCCATCCATAACATATCCAATATGCACGTCCACAGATCCCGACACATGGCTACATGTTTTACTTAAGTGTCATAACCACCACATACACTCTCTCATTGTCAAAAGACATAACAAAGCCGTATGGGAAATCCGAAAATTTTATCACCTCCCATAATAAATCGAGATGCTTTATCCTCATGAATGCCGGCACCTTTAATAACAACCCACAAGAAAATACGGTCCCCTCATGGCTACTCCCATGTACATGTGAAACTCAACGATGCCACTGCAATGCCCGACTCAAACCGGACATACTTTGCGTTAGAGGCCTACCATTCAATGACCCCCACCCGACCACATAAACCTAGAATACACGATTCAATTCATCGAATTTACATACTGTAATGACAAATTTTCCCCTGAAACAATCCACAACAAAATAAATAAATACCAACCCCTTATTGATGACATCACGGCCCTTGGATGGAAAGTGGATCCCCTTATTGTAATCAGAGCCGGCGCTCGAGCCACCACCTTTATCCCGTCTATAAAAATCCTAGAAGATACCTTCAAAATTCCTATTGATACAATTACAAACACTTTCAAAAACATTAACATCATCGCCATACAACATGCTATGTCCATCCTCCTACATAAACGCAAAATTGAAAACAACCAAGCCCTCCCTGATGCACAAGACCTCCCTTAAACCGGTAAGCACACCCCCCTCTCCATCTTTCCCTCTCTACCTCTCTCCTTGTCACTTTTATGATTGGTTGGTTTGTGGTTCTAGCTACTTGTTACATAGTGTCTACCCTCGAGAGGGGGAAGGAGTTCTTGCTTACTAATTCCTTGTCCGGTGGGCATGATCTGAGAAGTGGAACGAACAAACACTTTATTCACGCCGGTTCCTTCGGAGATCGGCGTTCTTCTTCTCTGGAAAGGATTAGTAATGCCGCAAATCTTTTCATTTGGCTTTGTTGCAAGGAATTGTTGATACAAATTGCATTTTTTGGGATTACGAGTTTGGGTGGGCGGGAAGCTTGCATGATTGGACTATTTTTCAACAAACCAAGGTCGGAAGAACTTGTATGGAAGGGAAATTTCTACAATACAGATAGATTGAAGATGCGGCGTATCCGGTGCGGCCTTGGATGTATTGTCCATTCAAAAGCACTTATGATGGACTGGAATCTTACAAGGCACATTGGAATTTTATCCAATCTTCAACACGAATGTGTGTGGAGCGTGCATTCGGGATTTTGAAGGGCAGATGGAGAATAATTCAAAAGAGAGCGGATGTTCCTTTACGATCAATGGTAGATATTGTGTCAACTAGTATTGTCTTGCATAATTTATGCATCATCACAAAGGAGAAGTTTAATGCAATATGGATTGAAGAAACCAAGGTTGAATTGAAGAACGGGTTGAAGATGGCACAATGAAGGGAGGGCAAGTCCTACGAGGGAAACGAGCTTCTATTGAAGAGGTAAAATCTTGGATTTTGAAATCTGGTATGAAAAGAACATTCCAAAATCATGAGATAGAAGAAGTAGATGCTGAAGTGGAAGCTTTTTTGATAAAACAAGATGAGAAAGATGTTGATTTATTGAGAGAAGCTACTATGGCTCATGAATCCATTGCAAAAACTTTGTGGGAATACAACTTGTCAAAGGAGTCGACTATTCAATTTTCAGAATCAAGTAATGTTTCTGAAGCTATAGAAGAATAGCTACAATTTTTCTAGAATGGCTGTCATATGCCTATCCATGTTTTTCAATAAAGCGGTGCTTTCTTGGAAGGTTGTGAGAAAGCTAGTAGAATTGGAGACAACCTTCTCCAAGATCACTTCCAAATTGTCTTGAAATTTCTTCTTCTTCTTCTCTTGCTTTGGAGTAACCTCACGGTCTTGCAATTCTGATGGTGTTTTGTCTTCATCGTTTTCATCTTCACATTCCGTGGCACATGCTGGAATTTGGTATTTTACACATGCACGAGTAGAATTCCAAACATCAAGCTGGTCAAACCATTTGGAATCTTGGTGCCTATCCGAACATGAAATTTCATTGGCTCTCTTATCATTCTTGTATTCGACATAGATCACCTTGTACTTCTTCTTGCATGATTCCCATGAGCGGTCAAAGCCTCGAATTGTTGCCACCATTCTTGCTTGCAATTTCAACCATGTATCAGTCCTTGAATTTTCATAGAAATACACATTAGTACATTCATATACGAGCATATGGAAGTGAAATAATCCTCAAAATGTCAAAAAAACAACCCGGAGGGCCTCATTTCAGGACCTAAAGATTGAGGGCAGCATAGTTAAAGGGTAGGAAAGTCAAATTGTCACACAAAGGAGGGGGAGAGAAGGTTGGTGGCACACTTCCCAAGGTATTCCCCTTCCTTGGGAGGAGGTCCACGATTCAAACCCCCATGGCCGTGCCCTTTAACGAGGCTCAATGGGGGGGGGAAAGGGGGGGCACTTGGCACCGGCTAAAGGCCAAGGCCTTTAAAAGGCCAAATCTGAAATCTGATTTTTTTTTTTAAAATTCCAAAAATTTTGATATGCAAAAATCTTACGCTTATAGTTTTTGTAAAATGTACATCTTCTTTTTGAAAAAAATTTATGTGTACACATGGATATGTAATATCACAACTTTATAGAATGAAAAAATACACACACACAAACCTTGTTTTTTTGCACATCTTGAAAATTCTTCTTCCATCTCTCCCCGAATCGATATCAAGGTTTCGACCTCGAAATCTCGCCACTTCCGAGTGGATCCCTCTTCTTCCGAATCTGAACCAACCAAATTCACCACTTCCTTTGTTGCCTTCTTTGTTGTCTTTTCTGATTTCTTCTTCATTGCTAGAGCACTTGTTTTTCCTCCTCTTGATGGTTGTCCTCTCTTCTTTGGTGTAGGTACATCCTCTCCGTGTATTGCCTTTGCTGCGGCCTGGATTGCCTCCTCTTCCTTCACATTCATTAGAGAATTCCTTGCATTTTCACTTGGTGCCACTTCCTCACTTGATGGTTGCAAATCTGAACCACTACAACAAGGCATTCCAAGAGGCATAAAATATCTAGCACTACCAGCACTAAAACATTCAAAATTTGAAACATGCATTTGAGGAGAAATGGCCTGAAATTGGGATTGAGAATAGCTCATCCAAGGCGAATTTTGACTCCATGCTCGTCCTTGAGATTGAAAGAACTCCCCATCTTGAGAGTAGCCTTCCATTGCAATGAACACAAGGCAAAAAAAAATTGGGCAAAACAATTGGGCAAAAAAACCTCAAAAAACAAACAAACTTGTACCACTTCCTAGTCACATATGAGGAAGAAGAAAAAGATGATTTCAAATGATCAAGGAATTGTCTTTAAGGAAGACAATCGGGAATGAATAGTAATAGCCGTTGGGTAGAAAACGGGTCAAAAAACTGGCCGGCAGTAAAAGTGGCCGTTCTGAAATATTCTTAAAAAATAAAAATGATTGGCTGTGAGAATTTTGGCCAAATAGCCTCTTGGATTTTGCGTCAGGCCCACCTCTTGTCCATTCAAATAAAAAATCTCATTAAATAATGCCTAGAATTGAGAACGTGGTACCTTATCCAAACTCAAAATGTCTCAAAAAGGGACATTGGTCCTTTAGGGGTTAAGGTTTTTGAAGTTGCCTAACATGCCCACACTCAAAAAGTTTTCTTTTAAGATGACATAACTTTTTTTCCATCGGTCCAATGAGATTAAATATTATATGTCCATGTACCTTTTGTCTTCTTGCATCTTTGGACAAATTTTGAAGACTTTTAAATATAACCTGCAACCATGGGAATGTGCTCAAGATTTACAGAAACCCACTTGCGGAATTTTGTCATTTATGGGACAATCATCAAATTCTTTCTTGTTCATCGATGAAGTGTTCATTGGGGAAAATAAACTCATACACATTTGGAATTTTTTTTGGACAAATCGTAACAACTATTATGCTAAAAAGTATATGTACTTTTTGTAACACTACTTGTGAACACTTAGATTAAATGTCAACTATGCATGTAGCTATCACAATACTCTAAACTAAATATAAAATATGTAGTTGGATTCATTACATTACTCTATTCTAATGCCAACTCTGATATTATTTGTCCATTTTAGTATACTTTGTTAAGCTCATAAATTTCACATACTGAAGTTTGTTGTACACTACTAACTATAGATGTAAAAAAAAGGTCCATTTTATTCTATGCATTGAGAGGATCAATAGACTTTGACTTCACTGATGTCAATTTTTTGTACTACACAAAGTCAATCATGGGGTTGGCCCACATGTCCCACTCGTGGTTCATTTTAACCCTATAAAGAATCATTTCCCCCTAGGAAAATGTTTTCCATTGTGGGCAGGTTTCAATGGTCTCAATTTTGATCATGAATTTTTGAAACTTTACATGAAGATGTAGCATAGTAGTAGTTTCCTAGGAATATCATTTTTTTAACACAAGAATTTTAAACAAAAGTGATCTTGTTATAAACTTTGTAAATCTAGAGACTCTGCATATCTGTAAAAATTTGCTTAAAAGACCCATTTTGAGATGTTAAAAACCGGAGAAGCAATGAAGCCCAAAGGCAACAAGCAAACCGGCAAGAGACAAGATACAACAAGAGCCATAGGAAAAGGCTAGAGCAATGATAATTAAGAGGGGAAGAAAAAACAACAACCAAGCAAATCATTTGCTACAAGTGCCTTTGACATTAAGATTTTTCATAAATATAAATAATATTATTTTCTTTGATAATGTCAAAAACCAAATCTTGTCTTCAGTGTAGAAAAGCTTTTAACCAAAGTCAAACATTTTCACACATTATTAGGCAAGGTACCAATAAAAGTTCTAATAGTAGATCATTTTGGTAAACCATGAACCTTTTACTATGAACATTGATTACTAGAGCATTAGATGTACTGTACAAGACAACATAATTGTTTAAACCTGTGGAGCTGGTAGACTAATGGAATGATATCATCGCATCTAAATGTTGAAGGGGGCAACGAGGAGGCTGTGGCAATCACTGAGAGGCTCCACCGGCTGAAAGCGCTCCATTTCATGCCAAGAATCGTGCACCATGTCCCACCTCCAACGACCGCCACAAAAACTGGAAACAACGATCGAGTCCTCACATACAACGGCCACCACGGCTAGGGAATTGGCAACATACATTGTGAACTTGGGCAAATGAGCGACCTGAGTTATTGTCCTCTCGCGCAGCGCAATCTTCCCAATTGTGACCGTGATCGTCTTTGCAGCAGTTGTTCGCTTAGAGTATAACACCCAGAACAAGCAACCCGAGGCTACCACCACCTGGGAGGAGTGTAAGTTGATCCACGGACATGGTGGTACTTGAGGCAACGAGTACCAACAAATGTCGGTCCGTCGATTTGTGTTTAAATCAAACTTTATGAAGTAAAGAAGTTGGATATTGAGGTTTGACTCGCGCACAACATTCAATACGTTGTCAAGGATAAAGCTTTGGTACGGGATGAACGAAGCACCAATGTCGACATACCTCCACGCCTTATCTATAGAATCGTACATATTGACATATAGAAGCCCAGCTTCCTCATTCATTGGCCGCGAGCGAAAGGAGAGGATGATTTGGTAATGTTGAGTGACTGCGTCCACCACCACCATGAGGACATTAATGTGGGGTTGTCTAGGGTGCATAACTGGGGCCGGGATTTGGTGGTGTTCGTTTTGCATGAGATTGCACACGACATGAGTAGCATCATCATACACTGCGAAGATAAATCCACCACTGGCCGCCATTGTGTGTCTGATTCCGGGTCGAAGCTGCAATGCTTTCGTGATGAAGGTGTCGTGGGCGTAGAACACTTTATTGGTCGCAATTTCCAGAAATTGCCATGGACGTGTTTCTATGGAGATGACCTCCAGATTCGCTCTCGACGGCATTAGTCTCCGGGGCATGGTGAGCAGACATGATGAGCTTGGCCTGTATATAGGATCCTCTAAGTCACTCTTCCATTGCTTGCTAACAACACGGAGACAACACGCATCACACCACGATATGCGAAGCAACACGTTCTCGCGACAATTCATGGGCAAATCGGCCCACGATGTCCTCCTTGCCATCCCCAAACCCCAATTTGAGCTGGAGGTCCACTAGCTGCAGCCCTGATCAGTCAAAATATATCTCGCTTGGACGCGGACAAAGTTCAGTCATCTTCAGTTGAGCTGCAACTTATGGTGATATATGTATAAAAGAGATGGTATAATTATGGGTAAGTTGCATTTCAGTCATCCTCAGTTCAGTTCCAGAAATAGGATAAAAGTACTAAAGTAATGTTTGCATGGATTGAGGACCTGTATGTTATATGTACATGCATGCATGAAAAGTAATTCATCCGATCATTCTACTTTTACTTTTATATGTTGAGGTACATGTATAGTTTACTTTTAACCATGAATAACTTTATTCTCATATTGGCAGTTCACTGCTTGAAAACAGGGAAACATTTCTTACTGTGAGCAATTTCAAGGTGTCCGCTTCATCTACGTGTTGGTTAGTATTGTACATGATTAATTCACATATCACAATGGAGAATGTACAAAAAAAAGTTAGATTCAAGAGATAATTCCAAGGTGATACCCGTGTACTACATAGGTGATATCCATTGTGTCCGAACAAATGTGATTTACAATAATAAATGATTTGGCGGGGACAATTTTGATTTCTTGCACGTTCCTAAAATTCGAAAAAAAATATTCTTCTTTTTCAACTTCTATACTAGATTGTCCCTGATAAGAGCTCCATGGAGATATTTTCATTATTTTTTTTGGATTCATGGTTTGAAAGTTAATACCACTCAAAGTTAGAAATGGGGACTTCGGGCAGCTCCAAAATTTTGCTAGAAGTCTCTATTGACATTGAGATTTTCCAAACATGTAGAGAATATTACCTTCTTTGAGGATGTCAAAAAAAACTCTTTTCTATAGTGTAAAAAACATTTTAACTCAAGTCAAACATTTTTACACATTTTGGGCAAGCGGGGAAAAAACTTCATCTTTTCTACATAAAACCTAGAGATCTTCATATTTTTCACTTTTTATTTTTTCTTTATGGGTTAAGCACTTGGTGCTTTAGGGGTTAAACCAAGGGAACTTCATGCAAAGGAGAAAGTGATGGGGCCATAGGTGGGGCCGGAAATGGTTGAGATTTAATGGGCCCAAGTAAATTATTGTCTCTTCCACAATATCCAGAGAAGTTACCGTTGCCGTGCCACAATGTTATCTCCTAAAAATCCTTGACAATTTCATACCAAAAACACTTCACAAGTGCTGATTCTAGTACAATGAACAAGGAAGGATTTCATTTCCAATTTTAACTGTAGGATCTTAATAAGGACTTATTAAGGAATTTGATCCAAAAAATTATTAACTTTGATTGCACGGGTCAAATGATTGTAGTGTTTGAAGTTGAAAAAAAAGTACATTTTCTTCTATGCTTTGAGTGGATCAATAGACTTTGACTTCACTTGGTATCAAATTTTTGCACTACAGAAGGTCAAAATTCATCACCATCTTAGGGCTGGTTTATATTAGGCCTGGGGTGGGATGGAAGGCCGGCCGGATTTGCCTTCAATCCGGCCCCAATTCTTCCATCCGGCCCCAAATAATGTAAAGCATTGAGGCCGGATTCTAGGGCCGGATTTCTAATTTAAAGTGTCTTAGATCTTCATAAGGCTCAACTAAAAATGATAGAAGCACATACGTCAAGCCTTTGTCTTTGTTTCTTTCCTAGTTTAAAGAAAAATAGGTTTCATATATTTTCCTTATATGTTTTCTTTTCTTAGAACATTTAAAATTAAATAATAAATAAGAGTATTTTTCCTATTTTCATTAAAAAAAAATTCTCGTATTTTTGATAGGTCTAAAGTAAAAGAGAGTTTTTTTTTCATATATATGTAACTTTAAATTCCTCTTCCTATTTTGACTAATGGAAAAAAGAGTTTTCTTTACTTTATTTGGCCAAATCCCCTTTTTTTGGGTGCATATCCAAAAGGAAGGAGTATTTTTATTGTTTCAAAATAAAAAATAAAATAAAAAATAGAAAATTATTTTTTCAAACCAAAAATTAATTCATTATATATATATAAAAATTGACAGTAGCCATTTGAAGGATCCAACGGAAGAACCGAATCCAACCCTGGATGGGAGTTTGGGCCACCCCAAACCTCGTCCTGATTGCTCCCTTGGGGCCGGAAGGTTTGGCGCCAAAACCATGCCACCTAAGGCGACACGTAGGATGAAATGCAGTTTCGGCTGGCCCTATGGGCCAAACCACACGAGAGGAAAGGCAATGAGTTGGATGACTCACATTGGTTCAAATTAGCAAGTGGTTGCCACATGAGAGGAAGTAGGGGGAATGGCAAGAATGACATGGAGCAACCTTGTAGCTTTGGAATTTGCATTGGATGTTGCTTTGGAATCTACATGACAATGACTAGGCACAATAATTGCATGCGAAAACTACCACGCACTAGTGCCTGGAAGTCCACAATGTAAGGAGGAAAAGAATATTTTTGGTGCCACTAGTGCCATGTTGGAGGAAGTTGTGAAACTTCCTCCCCCTCTCGTATGATAAGGCCCTAAGTATAAAGCTCTTAGGTTGGATTTTGAGAGATTGAAAGATCCTATTGGTTGAAACTTGGAGAGTTCCGGCCGGCCCTCAATCCGGCCCCAAGTATAAACCAGCCCAAGTCTTGCTAAACTTTTATACATTTTGTGTACTCTACATGCTTGTATATATGGTTCCCAACTGACATTTGATGGTTAGCGAGGGTTTCTTACAGAAACTTTGAGGGACTTGCAAACACTGTAGCTCTAAAATCGAAAATTAGCTGAGGAAAAAAGAGACTATGATTCATGGTACAACATGACCTCTCCAAACAAGTTTCATCCAGAAGTTGTGCTTACAAAATTGATTTGAATTTAGAAAGTTGGTGAGTCACTTACAAGGACATCGAGGAAACTTAATGCACTTTGCAGAGTCTTAGACAGAACAACTGTTGTCATCAGCGAACAATTTAGAGGAATCACTAAGAGGAATCACACCGCAAAACACAAAGGAATGTAGGAAGATTAAAGTAATATTCAGAATCAGAGAAGGAAAGTAGCAACTATTACTCTTGTTTGAAAAAGTGTGGGAAACCAGGACGATGACATGATTGTCAGCTTCAAATCAGAGGATTTCTTCCTCGGAATGGTACAAATCTCTTACCCATCTTCTGGGCAGACATTTTCAGCTGCGCAGGTGCCAAGCACTGGCAACAAGCTCATAGAACTTGGTACAAAAAGTTCATGAGGAAATATGAGCAGGCAAATTGCAAAACCCTAAACCCTAGCTAGGCTGATGTGAGGACGATGATAACCGAAGAAATTGGACTCAGCAATGCCTTGTTGTCAAGTGATATACAGTGAGCTTACCAGGAGTTGAGAGCCTGGATGCTAATTAGGAGCCGGCCTGAGCAATTTGCGCTGCTTCTTCGACATCTTCTTGATAGTCTTAGGGTTGGTGACTTTCTGCACGGCCTGGCCTCGGAGCTCGTTCTCCTTCTTGATGCGCGTCTTCTCCTCGATCTTCTTGCGTTTCTCGACCTTGTTCGTCCTAATCTGCTCCTTGAGCTCCGTCATGCGCTCCTTGTACGCGCGCTTTACCTCTTTCTCCCGGTTGCGCTCCTCCAGCGTCGACTTCCGCCCGACCTGCTTGAGCGCCGACGCGCGCGTCGTCTTATTTGCCTTCCACTTGCGCCCGGACACCTTCCCCGCGATCACGCCGTCGTACGTCGGCCGCCCGTACACGGGCTTGTTCTCGTCGTTCCTCGCTGCCACGGCCGCCCGCTTGCTGGCGTGCCGTGTCTCCTCCGCAGTGTCCATCGCCTCCAGCGCGGCCGCCTCCGCCGCCTCCTCCTCTTCCTGCCTCTTCCGCTTCCGCTTCGCGCCCCCGAGCCCCTCGTCTAAGTGCCGGAAATCTATCGTACTCGACATGGTGACCAAAAAATTAACAATTCCAAAATCGAAAGAAACTCTCACAGAGAGCGCAAGAAAAATCCTCGGAGAAGAGAAGATAAAACCACGCTCGTCACGCCACAAAAGGGCGAAAAGGGACACTACAGAAGCAAAACCGAGACCATGAAGCGAAGCTCAAAACCCTAAGCCCTAAACCCACGGTCACCCGTGACCGCGGTCCTCCGATGCCGAAAACCGTAACCCAACGCCAAACCCGACAAATTATCTACCACTCGCCTTGGCCATCGAACTCAGAATCTTCAACTGGTATAGACGATTTCGCCTCTAGTGCTGAGTGCTGTTAAAGTAAAAGTCAACTCGGTGATCACACTCGGGTGTTGCATGTTAACCAACAGTCAACTAGCAGTTAGTCCCAGTCAACTTAGAAACGATCTGTAGTTTCTGTATCAACATATGGCAAAATGAGCTTGTGTTTCTACATCCGCTCACAGTAAAGTGAGCTTGTGTTAACTCCACCTTCTATGGAGGGAGGAAAGTATATAAGGCAACTCTCCCACACAGTTGAATATACTTCTCCATAGGTAATATATTTCAAATATATTTGTGTTATTTGCTCTTTCTCCCTTGCATTTGCTCTCTCTCTCTCTCTCTCTCTCTCTCTCTCTCTCTCTCTCTCTCTCTCTCTCTCTCTCTCTCTCTCTCTCTCTCTCTCTCTCTCTCTCTCTCTCTCTCTCTCTCTCTCTCTCTCTCTCTCTCTCTCTCTCTCTCTCTCTCTCTCTCTCTCTCTCTCTCTCTCTCTCTCTCTCTCTCTCTCTCTCTCTCTCTCTCTCTCTCTCTCTCTCTCTCTCTCTCTCTCTCTCTCTCTCTCTCTCTCTCTCTCTCTCTCTCTCTCTCTCTCTCTCTCTCTCTCTCTCTCTCTCTCTCTCTCTCTCTCTTTCTCTGGTATACTCTTATACGCAAATAATATGATACTACTGCTGAAAAACTCTCATACTTGGGTATGTTTTCTTTTTAGCTGAACCTACTTTCAGTCTTCACCTAGACACACAACTAAGTTCCCGCTTTTTATTATGACAAATGGCTTTAGCATACTTGTTTGATGAGGATGTCCCTGCACAAGTCTGGCCGAACCCGTACATACTCAGAGAGAATTTATACATACAAGATATATGGGTAGTCACCATATATTACAAAGTTACAAGTATTAAGTTACATACACCAAATCCAGGGTCAAGTTAGGTGATGATTTATCCATCTCAACATCAAACTTCTTTATAAGTAACCGCCACTCATCTAGCAAGTTTAATTAGCTACATCGTTCACAATATTTTTCAAATCTTGAGATTTCATTTGTGTAGATGCTAGTAACTGCGATTACAATAGCTTGCATATCTTAAGATCTCATCTGCGTGGGATATGGCGTCTTTGATGACGATATCTTGCATATCCTGAGATCTGATCTGTAAGATATACAAAATTTAGCACCATGAGGTGTATCACCCCGTTTGCTTCTGTCCTTATATAACGAAGTTTGTGGCCTGTCAAGTCTATCATACTGTGAGTGGACATTAACATATCCTCTTCCAAGCATCCCGTTGGCTCAGGTGTGCCAATTGTTCTCTACTACTTTTGGTTTCTCTGACTTGACTTATGGCTTCTATTAAATTGTATGCATATGTCTACTGATTATAGGCACCTGCTACATTCTCTGATCGTTGCCGTTCTTTCTCATTTCTCGATTCTCTTCATGTGAGTTCTTTGTATCATGAAAGGATACGAATGCTACGGGTCCAGCTCTGTATGCCGATACCACAACACCCTGCTTGCAATCTGTGACCAGTAGGTTTCTTTGTTTTTTTCGGTTTCATTATGGCATGTTCATTGTATCAAAAAGAACGTCATAGTTCTCGGCTTGATTTCTACAGCTGCATGATGATAATATATACCCCTCGTATATACTCGTTGCTCAGTACTCGATACAACCAGCGTTTGTTTGTGTGGTATTTAGTATTTGACCTAACTGACGTACTGCATGTACAACGACTGTAGAACTTACAGTGGTACCAACTTGTGTCCACAATGTTACTTACTTCAGTACACTCGACTGACGTATTGCATGTGACCTGCCACGACAATACCAGCTGACGAGGGGTCGTCTCTTCATCATAAGTGTAGTACAGTGTTGTAATCCACAACATGAGTACCAGTGAGGGTGCTAATACAACTGAAAAGGTTCATGTGTATTCCTGTTACATGAGAGCTTTGAAGGCATTTGCATATTTCTCTTGACGTTCTTGACGTACTGGTGTTGTTTACACTCTAAATCTGTGATTTCGATAACAAGATGTTGCCATGCTGAAGACACCTTGCATACGGTTTTAAACTGACTTCCTGTTTGTTTGAATCCATGGGTGCAGGTGAGGCGTGGCATCCTCAGACTTAGAGCGTTTTCATAATCCTCTCCACTATATTTACCACACAAAATCTGATATTGTGCATGGTTTGTCTTGGCTTACCATAATGTGGTTCACATTATCTTTTTCTTGGAACTCATGAGTCTTTCTCTCTCCCCTGTTGCACCCTCTTGAGGTGTTCGGTTTATGAGTTCTTATGGAACCCTTCCACCTTCCGTAAGCCACTTTTATTTTAGTTTTTCGTCTGTTTATCTAGAATACTTCACTCAAGTTTTCGTTTCAGACTTTAGTCATGCCATGACGTTCGTATCATGCATGCTAATACATTCTATACTCAGTCTCTAAATGTTGCGATACTGTCTGTTTCATGACCTGTTCAAATCTAGTTCGTACTGTACGTCGGTTTACACAGCTTGAGCAGCTTGTTTTTTGTTTCGCCTGTTTCAATTTTTATCTTACAAGGTTTTATCTCTAAAAAAACCTGTCTGGTTCCTTTCCCTTCACTGTGTTACATCTGATATGGACACAATATGTCCTGTCAAAAAATAGAAATTGCCCATATTTTGTGGGGTGTCTAAAATGTAATGCCCTCTCTCTCTCTCTCTCTCTCTCTCTCTCATATCTTGGTTTCCCTAGAGTCTGTAGTACTATTTCCTTACGGTATACAACTTCATCTTAACACATTATCAACACGAAGATCTATATTTTACATTCTTGTTGCTCCCTTCCTTGTTCCTATTTTACTTTACTTCTTATCATGGCTGCACCTGCATCAAAGAGGGCCAAGGATAACAAAAAACGTGAGCAACCTCTCCTATTTGAAGCTCTAGAGGAAATGGAAGCAACTATCTGCAATGAAGCATCTATGTGAAGGCATTTTTTTCCGCGGAGGAGTTGGAGGGTACTTTGCAGTTAGCGACACCGGAGAATCTCCCGCCACCTTCGAAGTAGAAGACACTCTTCATCTTGTTGAGGCACTTGGACATCTGTCTCCGCCAACAATACATTCAAGTAGACAACCCATACAACCTGTGGCAACAACTGGAGGCCAGGTTCCATTATGAGAAGACTATCGTTCTTTTTCAAGCTCGGAGTAAATGGATTCATCTCAGGGTGATGGACTTCCTTGACCTTTTGACTTTCAACGCGGAGCTTCATCGCATCACAGCCCAGCTTCGACTTTGTCGAAAGAAGATTAAGGAGCAAGAACTCATAGATAAGACTCTATCTATGTTTCCTCATGTTTCTGCTATTTTAGCCCAATAGTACCACAACATGAAATTTAAGTCTCATTTCAAGTAAATGTCTCAACTCTTGCTTGCTGAGAAGCGACAACTACTCATATTGAAGAATGCAGAGTCCAAGTCTATGAAGGAGACACACACTGTGGAGATGGCGGCACACAAACCACGTGGCAAGAGGAAGCAGCAATCAAAGCAGCCTCAACAGTCTTCCTCAGAATCCAAAGATAAGTCATCTGGAAAACCTAACTTTGGAAATTCTAAGATTGATAAGTCTAAGTCCCAGTGTGAGACTCGTGATTTAGCTAAGGATAGTAGAACTTCATAATACTGTGTAGAATTGTATGAGGAGTTGCAACAACTAAAGCCTAGGGATAGGGAACTCATACACTAGATGCTTCATCTCTAGATATCAGTGTAGATCCCAAAAATTACATGGTGTGCATGGATGAGTCCAAGGTACAATATGATGTTGCTTTGTTGGACTGCGCCACCATTCATACGATCTTGCGAGATCTGAAGTACTTCAATTTTTCTAGCAAAGCTGAAGCCTGGCAAACCTATGATGTTATCACAATTGCTAGAAGACGGAATTTACAATTTTATGACGGCCAAACAACCATAGTGTTGCCTTGAGGGACCCCCTCCAAGTGTACACATGCGATGTACTCTCCGAATGCTCCCCGGAAACTGATCAGCAGCCGGGATGTCAGAGCTAATGGGATATACCTCCACACTATAGTAAAGGATGATAAAGAAGCCTTAGAGCTTAGGCAAGGGACTCAATGCCTTGCCACCGCACATGGGGGAGCCAATGGCTTACATGGACTAAAAATTTCAAGTAATGCTGATGACAGTCCACTCACATGTAAATATCCCAACGGGTTTGTTTTCTCTATGATTTCTCCAACAAAGGTAGGACTCTAGCATGGCAGGCTTGGGCATCCCGGGACCACGATGTTTCGGCACATGCCACCAATACTCAGAGGACATGAAGTCTGCCTGAGTGATGCCAACAAGGTGGATAATTATGTTGCTTGCTTTTAAGGAAAGCTCATCGAGAGACCATCGTGGTGGAAACTACCGACGAAGCTTCCACCAAGACTTTAAAGACTGCAAGGTGATGTCTGTGGACCTATCAATCCTCCATCAGGACCCTTTAGGTACTTGTAGTCCTTCTTGATGCTTCTGGAACGCATTTTGAGGTCACACTCCTGAGTATTATGAACATGGTTTTTGCAAAGCAAATAGCCATGCTAATTAAGTTACGTACTCATTATCCTGATAGTCCTCTGAAAACTCTGAGAATGGACAAAACTAAGGAGTTCAATTCTCAGAAGTTTGAGGAATATTGAATAGCATTGAGTATTACTTTGACTTATTTTGTTCCTTATGAGCATTCTCAAAATGGTCTAGCTGAAGCTTTCATAAAAAAACGTTCAGTTTATTACACGACATTTTTGATACATGTCAAACTTCCTTCTAGCTTTTGAAGTCATGCAGTACTCCATGCAGCTACTCTGCTTAGGTTACGTCCTACTTAACTAAATGATCGTTCTCCTTTAGAGCTAGCATCAGAACAAGTTCCTAATGTTGCTCATTTGAGAACCTCTAGGTGTCGTGTATGGGTCCCAATAGCAGAGCCTTCTAGGAAGAAGGTTGGTATTCACCGTCTAAAGGTATATATGTAGGTTTTGATTCTCCCAGTATCATTCCGCTAGGTCATTCCCTCAATCAGTACTCTTCAAAAAGCCCAATTTTAAAACTGTCAATTTGAGGAAACTCAATTTTCCTCCATAGCAGCCTCTAAGTCTAGTCCCGGTTTGAAGTTCGGGACTCCAGAGACATTCACTCTAAACCCTGATCCTCAAACTACCCTAGGTGATTCAGAAGTTTCTAAGCTTCTAGAGCTTAAGTCCCTTGCTAAAAAATTGCCCTTGATGGTTTCAACAAGACCCCTAGGGTGACTAGCAATCCACTTCCTAATATTGGTCCTTCACCAGTCACTATCAAGCCTCAAAAGCGTAGCATTGACCCAATCCTACCTTCTCCCAAAGTGCCCCGAACCGATCTTCTCAATCTTCATAGTGATCTCTTGTCTCCTCCTGACTCTTATTAATCCTTCATTTGTACTCCAGTTGAATCTAACTTTGTGCTCACCTTTGTCACCTGGATTATTACATTTGGTTCTGATCCTGTGACACTAGATGAAGCCAAAACAAGTTCTGACTAGCTCTAATGATTAGAAGCTTTGAAAGTTGAGTATTCTTCTCTTAGGAAGCATGGTGTTGTTGGTCCCTTAGTCACTAACCTCCCTTCTAAGCCTGTAGGTTTCAAACTCATATTTACCAAGAAACGAAATGTTCAAGGGCATGTCGTTTGGTATAAAGTCCGATTGATAGCCCAGGGATTCACTCAAAGACCCGGAGTGGATTATAACTTCCTTGTTATGGACTTAGGTACTTTTCGCTATTTGTTAGGTATGGTTGTATAATACTCATGAGATACTCAACATCTTGATGTTGTTACTGCCTACCTTTATGTTCCACTAGACGCTATTATACACATTAGACCTCCACTTGATTTCCTTTTGGAGACCCCTCCAAAAGATACTCAAGGATTCTATTCTCGACTCAAACACCAAGACGCTATCTATGGTCTCAAACAAAGCGGTAGGATGTGGTATAAGCATTCACGTGACTTTTTGCTTCATCACAAGTTCCAACATGATCAATCTCTACCTTGTCTCTTTACTTTAAAGGAGACTACCGATTTTGTTATTATTGCAGTGTATGTGGATGATCTTAACCTTGTAGGCACCCCAGGCACTTGTAAGCATGCCATGAGCTTACTCAACACTCAGTTTGAGATGCTTAGGACTCCAAGTGGCTTGTATACCTGATGGGAGTATTTTTTTCCATCAAAGCACTTATACTCAAACCTTATTGAAAAGGTTCAATATGGACCAAGCTAGTCCCATTTCCACTCCCATGATGGGTCGAAGTAGAACACTTGATGATCCCTACCATCCTTGCGAGGAGGAGGAGGAATTCTATGACGTGAACATGTACCTCGCAACCGTAGGAGCTCTTTTGTACTTGTTTATATACACGCGCCCAGATATTTCCTTTGCGACAAGTGTGCTTGCCAGGCATAGCCAAAAGCCCGGAGTGCATCACTAGAATGGAGTGGAGCATCTACTCCAATACCTCAGAGGCACATAAGACTTAGGCCTACATTACACTAAGGATGGAACCCCAAAAATCACTGGGTATGTTGATGTTGGTTTCAAGTCTGATGAAGCTTCTGGAAAGTCCCAGACCGGCTACATCTTCCCCCTGAAAAACGCACCAATCTCTTGGAAGTCTATAAAACAAACCGCCACAACCACTTCTGCCAACCATTCAGAGCTGATTGCATTTTATGAAGCCACTAGGGAGGCACTTTTGCTACGCAACATGCACAAGGTAATATGGAGCAATGTGGGCTTATCCAAGACAACAAACCAACTATCATCTTTGAAGACAATGCTGCATGCGTTGCACAAGTAGGAGCCGCTTTCATCAAGACTGACCGAGTCAAGCGTATCTGCCCTTAGATATTTGGATTCACTCAAGAGCTTATAGAAGGTGGACAAATTGAGGTAAAGAAAATTGATTCAACCCACAACAAAGCTGATATGTTGACTAAAGCTCTCCCAGCCTATACACATAGAAGGCTAGTACAAGAGGCTGGGATGCAGTTGCTCCATGAGTTAAATCCTCAATAAATTATACTCTTTTCTATATCTATGGATTTTCCTACTTCAGATTTTTGCCATGGAAATAGTTTTTAATGAGATAACTTTAGATCGAGGAGGAGTGTGAAAGTAAAAGTCAACTGGGCGATCACACCCGAGTGCTGCATGTTAACCAACAGTCAACTAGCAGTTAGTCCTAGTCAACTTATAAACGATATGTAATTTCTATATCAGCATAAAGCAAAAGGAGCTTATGTTTCTATATCCGCTCAAAGTAAAGTAAGCTTGTGTTAACTCCACCTTCTATGATGGGAGGAAAGTACATAAGGCAACTCTCCCATAGAGTTGAATACACTTCTTCATAGGTAATATATTTCATATAGATTTGTGTTATTTGTTCTCTCTCTTATATCTTGATTTCCCTAGAGTCTGTAGCTCTATTTCCTTACGGTATATAGCTCCATCTTAACAAATGCCACATTCAGGGTGTTCTTCCCCGGCTTAGTGACTCAAGGAAGCTTCCTTGAGTAACAGTTGTGGGAAGGGGACCCCAAATGCGACACTCTGTGCTTGAGGCGAGGTCATCTATACCAATTGAAGATTCTGAGTTCGATGGTAGACGATTTGTCGGTTTTGATGTTGGGTTACGGTTTTCGGCATCGGTGGATCGGTGCCACCTCAGCGAAAAGAAGTGCCAACTAGGCTGCCGTAGCCGACGTGGCAGTGATGATGTCGCCGTACAGAGAAGCAGACCATGAGCTTTGCGTCGAGTGTTGTTTTTTTAGTTTCGTTTTGCTTGCGATTGCTTGCGATTGCTTGCGGTTGCTTGCAGATTGAAACGAACCAATTCGGTGGTGCTCTTCCTTGCTCGCGTCTATTCTGGAAACGATCTGTGGATTGACGTCTCGTCACGGTTTTCAAAAGCGGTGCTGGAATCTGGAGCACACCAGTTCCGGGAAGCGATTGTGAGGCTGATGAGTTGCTTGCGTTGTTGAGGTTTTGGTTTTGCGATTGAAGTTGCGTGGAGTTCGGGAACGTTGTTTGAAGTTTTCGTAGTGGAGCTTGCTGTGGAGTTCGGTGTGAGCGATCGGTTTGGAGTGCCATGGGGTTTGTGGTTGGGGAGGTCGGGTGTGCGGAATTTTTTTTGGTAGGTTTAGGACTTTTTAAGGTTTTGGTGGATAGTTTGCATTGGAGGAGAGGCAATTGAGGCCGGATTTTAAGTTCTGTTGTGGTGAAACTGCGGGCGCTTTGGTTTTCCTTGATTAGGTAGTTATAATTGTGCGCTGGATTTCAGCATAAGCGGAAAGGAGGCGTTTTGATTGTGCTCATTTGTGGTGTCCTTGGCAGGATTTTACCGGTGAGGTGTAGCAGGAAGGGTGATGAAGTATGGCTGGCTGGAGTTAATATTTAAGCCACGCAGTAGTGCAGGATCGATCTCGTGATCGCCGTTTGTAAGCACAGTGGTTTGTGCATCGCTATTTGGCATGATCTTCATTGGAGAACTGTAGCAAATTCCAGGGCATGAATCTTGCTGCGAAGATGTTGAGAAAGAAGAATCCTAAGCCTGTGGAGTCGGGTCTTAAGGCTTTGGACGACAATGGAGAGGCTCGCAGCTGGGACTCGGATGTTGGCGAAGATAAGAAGAAGAGTTTTCCAGTTGCGACAAAGAGTTCTCCCAAGAATGCACTTGCCCTCAGCCTGGGAGGACTCTTTGTTTTGACCTTATTCTTCACTCCTTTGATCTGGCAAGCGAGGCGGTACATGTACCAGAAACATATAGTTCCGTTACCGGATTCGGCACCTCTGGACAAATTCTCGCAGGAGAGGGCGATGAACCACATCCGAGCGCTGTCAGTGGACATAACTGGTCGTCAAGAGTCTACATCTGGTCTTGCGAAGTCGTTCACATATGTCTACTCGGTGGTAAACGACCTGAAGGAGCGAGCGGAGTCGGATCTTAGCATTGAGATCGATGATGCGCTTGTAAGTGGCTCGTTCAACATAAATTTTCTGGGACACTCCGTGTCCAACACATACAGGAACCATCGCAACTTGGCAGTGAGAATTTCGAGCAAGGGCGCCCAGGAAGGTGATGCAGCAGTGCTTGTTAATGGCCATCTGGATGGTCCCTTGGGGTCTGCAGGAGCAGCGGACTGTGCTTCATGTGTGGCAAGCATGCTGGAAGTGATGAGGTACATTGTCGATACAAACTGGATCCCTCCAGCTCCTCTGGTGTTTCTTTTTAATGGAGCGGAAGAAGTGTTCCTTCTAGGTGCTCACGGTTTCATAACTGCCCATCGGTGGAGAGACTCTCTTGGTGCAGTCATCAACATTGAAGCGTCTGGTGCAAGTGGACCAGATCTTGTGGTGCAATCCGGTCCTGGGACATGGCCTGCTAAGGTTTATGCTGAGAGTGCTGTGCATCCCATGGCAAACACCGTTGCACAGGATGTCATGCCGCTTATTCCTGGAGATACCGATTATCGAGTCTTTACGAAGGACTTTAGTGACATTCCCGGTCTTGATATCATTTTTGTTCTGGAGGGCTATGTTTACCACACGGCGTCTGACACGGCTGACAGAGTCTCGCGTGAGAGCTTGCAAGCGCGAGGGGAGAATCTCATTGCGTTGCTGCAAGGGTTCACTACTGCACCGGAGCTGAAAAACTCTTCAGCGAGAGCTGCACATCCCAATCCTGTGGAGAAGCGGCCCATATTCTTCGACTTCTTTGGAGTTTTTATGATTAGCTATTCGCACACGGCAGCGCTGGCTTTGCATACTATGCCCCTGGTGTTTGTGTTTTTAGTGCCGGGAATGTCTTCGACATCTGAAGGGGCACCGCCTACCGTCTCTGCTCGGATGAAGTCCATTTTGAAGGGAGCGAGTCTTCAGTTTGTTGGAAGTGTGCTGAGCTTCATCTTGCCCATAGTCCTTGCCATCCTCCGTCTCACTGTCTCAAACACAGCGATGACATGGTTTGCGAATCCGTGGATTTCGTATTTTATGTTCGTCCCTGTGTGCGTTGCCGGCTTTCTACTTCCGAGAGTCGGAGATTATGGAAAGCCACTGACGGAGCAGCAGGAGAAGGAATTGGACTGGACTGCTCATTGGGGAGGGGTCACTCTGAATGCGACCCTGGCTGTTCTATACATCTCCCTTGGCGTGAGTATTGGCTACATGAATTTCTTCTGGGCTTTGTTCATGATTCCAGCGCTCTCGATCATGCGATTCTGTCAAAAGAGGTTTGGGAAGGACTCTCTGGTGGCCATATTTGGGTACCTTCTCCCTGGCTTGCTGCCCGCCGGGTACATGTGCTACTACTCAGGAATCACGATCCAGTTGTTAACGGAGAAGATGGGGATGAGTGGCACCTTTCCTCCAGCAATTGCGTTCTACGTTTGCGACGTGATTCTAGCGGTTGTCTTTGGGCTGTTTTCTGGCGCTACTGTGGGTCCGTTGCTGCCAGTTCTTGCCAGATGGATTGGCAGGCCTCCAGCTCTTCGCTTCCTTTTCTATGTGAGCATATGCTCGGCGGTTATCTCCTCTCTGCTGTTCCCATACTCCTCCCATGCTCCAAAGCGGGTCATTCTCACGCACGCTTATAAAACAAACGGCTCAACGGAAGTCCTTGGATCAGGCTACACCTTCGCAACTATCGACCCAAACCCCATGGATTTTGTCTGGAAGCATTCACCTGCAGCGATTCGCATGCTTCCCACTCACCCTCAAGATGCGACCTTATTAAAGCCCAATCCCAATGTGTTCCTCGCTTTGTATCCAATATCCACCCTCTTGACTCTGTCCCCAGAAATACCAACACCTCTGGCGTTGCCTGTAGCTACACCTTTGCCGCATATTGTTGTCATTCAGGACCCTGAAGTGACAGAAAATTCATCAAGGCGTCGAGTGCACCTGGAGGTTCACATGGGAGCATTGGACCAGGTCTGGGCTACAGTCATGAACATCACAGGCCGCCTTGCAAGCTGGTCCTTGGTGGATCAGGAGCTCCCACATCCGGAGAACGTGGATCAAAATGGCATTCCCTCATACATATGTCGTTTGTCTGGGAAGCCTTCGGGCGGCGTCTGGCGCTTGTGGGTTGAGGCTGAAGGTCCTGAGAAGCTATGCATAGACCTCGCAGTGCTGGATCAGGCCATGGATGAGAAGACAGCCCTGCTTTCCAGAAGTTTCCCACCCTGGGTGGCTATGGTGGCTGGCTCTACGTACATCTCAACTTACTCGATCTAGGAGTATATCAACGCAGGTCTCTCATCTGGATAAAAGAATATGTTGCCAATTTTCATTGTCGTTGTTTAGTTAGCTCTAGGTCAGGCACTCGGTACCGATGTTCCCTTCATCGAGGACAATGCTCTTATTCTTGAGGTTGACCAGCGTAGACCAAGGTCATTTTATTTAATTACAGCAACATTCTTTCATTTCATTTGGACCGTTTCGGTTCCTTACATTTTGGCTGTTCCTTACAATGGATACTGATGTAGACAGATTAAGTATATGTCAATGCAATGAGACCTGGTTCTCATCTTATGATTCAGTGAAAAGACCTCTTCTAGAATATACTGTTCTGAAATATGTGGTGCTTATGAGTGTGGCCGCGTGCAGGCTTCAAGATCTGGGGAGCAAGCATGTCCAGTGGTCAAGATCTGAATCCGTGTGCTTTATTCAATCATTTTGTTTCTAATCAAATTCTGTGTAGACTGATGTAGGACACAAGACGATAGCCGATGGCCATGAGAACCAGCACCCAAGCTTCTTGGACCCCTGAGTTGAGCTTCAACGCGTGCAGGGCTGGAGAAGTTGCAATTGACTCACACCCTTTTGAGCAGTTGTAGGTCTGGTCCGGAGCGTATTGTATCTTTTGGAGAAGCCGGTAGCTGTAATACACGAATGACAGGTACTTCACCCACTTCATGAACGGTGGCATCTTCTGCAAATTCGTTGAATATCATAGGCAGTCAGTATAAGTTAATTCGTCTGTTATTTTGAAAGTCTGGTTAAGGTTTGAGTGTATTACTTGAACGTAGTATCCTCCAGCAAGCAGGAAGACGAGTAGGAAGAGTGATGATACCACTCCGGCTGATTTCAAGCTTAACGTCGTTGCTCCAAACATCTCTCCAAATCCCTGCTAAGGTAAGAATTCTCTCACAGCCTTGAGAAATTGACGCCACTACAGTTATTTGTAAAAGCCACCCGAAGTTTGATCAAGATACACCTCTTTGAATAGTAAAATCCAGCTCCAAGGTGAGAAAGGCGGTTATTATTCATGGTTGATCTCATGCAAAGTCTTTCTTCACTCTCAAAGACGGTTTGATGTGAGTTTAGAAACCATCATGCTCTTCCAGAACCAGTAAGGAGTCTCTTTGAAAGACCACCTATTTCTTCTATGTCTAATAATTGTTTTAGAGTGAACATATAGTAAATATAAAGAGGGGGTATCTTTTTGAAACTTTGGATGATTTTACTAATGTTATGCAAAATGGTGTGAGTTCGTGCCTGGCCAGTGATGCCGATCAGGAACGTTGCAAGCAGGGTGTAGAAGTAGGCCTCGAGGCTCCTTCGCAAGCCCGCCATGAAGTAGAGGATGGCTAAGAAAAGCGTAGGGTAGACGAGCTGGGCCAGGCCGTCAGACAAGGTGCTGCTCAAGTAATATGCGCTCAATCTGTACATGTCGGCCGCTCTCTCCTTTGCCAGGTATTGCCGCTCCATGGGGAAGTTCATGAGCGTGGTCCACATTGAGAATGTTATCCAGAAAATGCAGATGTAGAAGAGCAGCCCTTGCTGGTCCTGAATGTTGGCGTTCGTCTCGAGCTTTCCCTGCCACCAGAGAAGACCCAGCAGCACTGCCACCCCTGTAGCCTGCTCGAGAGGATTCAATTATTAAATTAGTTCATCATCGTCAGATTACAAGCTCCTTAATTTTGAGGATTAGCTCTGACCTGCACGAATTTCAGGAGATTGAAGTAATCCTTGCGACGCTCCGTCCATGTGCGTTTGAAGAGAATCAGGAACTGACGTCCCCAGGAAGATGTCCACACTTTCTTCCCTTTGGTGGCTCGCACGAGGTCCTTCGAGATGGTTGCTGTCTGGTGTAGAGATTGCTTCTCTAGCGGCTCCAACAAAGATCTGTAGCTTCTTCTCAGGTACTGATCCAATCCACAAGAACCAAATATTGAATTTTAGTTCCAGAAGTCAAGGATTTTGAAGCAGTGGAGTGCTTTTATCCTCATTAAACGCAAGTTCCAGAAATTGAACGTTAGGCAGCGAGTTTGCGTACATCGAGAACGAGATTTTGCTGAGATTCTGTCTCCTCGGTTTGACCATTATCAAGTGTTTCCGGCAGCGCGATGTCACTTGTGACACCTGTGGCCAAGTCCAGCAGAAACTCAGCTGGGTTCATGGCGAGCTGGGGTGCAATACTGAGAGAGTCAAAGTACTGCATTGCCTCACTGGCGTATCCGGAATACAGTGGGAAGCCCTCTGAGAGCAGGAGTAGTTTATCAAACATGTGAAACATGCGGCTCGACGGCTGGTGTATCGTCGTTACGATCACCCTCCCAGCCTGCATCACAGATTGGACCACCATTCTTAGCCTTAGATCATTAATAGGAGAATGGCTTGGTGAATGACTTCGTTGAACACCATAAAGCGACCCTCACGAATTATGAGAGAAAGCCTCAACCTCTCTTTCAAATACCATCTTTCCACTCATGGACCAGGTTGTGTTAATGAATACTCTCGGTTCTTTTCCTTCATTAAACACTGACTGTGACACCAGATTGTGACCTGGGCGTTGTTTTGCAGAACGTTGAGGATTTTTAACGCGGTGGTGGAGTCGAGGCCCGAGGTTGGCTCGTCTAGGAAAAGCAGAGAAGGGTCCACGAGAATCTCACAGCCAATACTGGTGCGTTTTCGCTCGCCCCCTGACACTCCTCGTATGAATGGCCCTCCTATGCTTGTGTTCTGGCATCTGATGGTAAACAAGGAGTGAATTCATCAAAAATCCCCTCAAAAGTTCTGGAAGTACTTGTTCATCGCAGGGTACTAGGTACCTCTCGAGGCCAAGCTCTTGTAATACGTTGGCAGCTCGCTGGACTTTCTGAGCCTGGCTCAAAGAGCTCGGCAGCCTTAAGAGAGCGGCAAAGACCAAAGACTCCCTCACTGTTAGCGTTGGGAACAGGACGTCGTCCTGCGTCACAAATCCCATCCTGCAGACCAAAAAAATCGTTACTCAAACTATTTTGAGGTTTGGCGTTTTTCTGGATCAGTTACCGACCTACCTTCTCTTGAGGGCGCTGCAGTAAGGGCGACCATTATAAGTGACCCTTCCAGACATTCCCCTGTGATGGATATTTAACCGTCCGCCAAGGATGTTGAGAAGTGTGGTCTTCCCACTTCCACTGGCGCCCATCAGGGCAAGCATCTCCCCGGGTGCAACGGAGGCGGTGATGCCGTTTAGGATGCACTTCTTCTTGGGGCTCGCCTTCGGGTTATGGCTCACGAATGGCAGGTGAGTCCTCCACGATTGCTCTACTGGTTTCATCTCCACATCGTAGCTCACATCCTCAAACTGTCATCAGCCAAGTTTGAGCTTAGTCAGAGTTCTCAAACCAAATTGTCCCGGAGTTGATGAATGAGTTCTCTTGTTACCTTCAAGGTAATAGGTAGCGGTGCTGCCGCACTGCCCTGCAGCGGATTAATCCGGAACTGTTCATTATCTGTAAGATCAGAGTTGCTAGAGTTCCGATGCTGATGGTGAATTTCGTCCTCAATCTCTGTCAAAAAGACCAGGCTAGTCAATCAGTAGTGCTGATCCAACATACATATACTAGAATGATTTTCCTTTAATCCTTTTGATATGATACCTGGATTGAACCGGAGTTGAGGTATCATCCCAGAGCCCTCTGGGATACGGAAGCTCTCCAGGTACTGGAAGGACTGGTGGTCTGCATCCTTTCCTTCATCAACTTTGATCTGCACCTGCTCCAGGTTTCCCACTTCTTCACCCGCTACTGCTTTATTTCCTGTGAAAAATCTGGGTGGAGTCTTGTCTTCCATATCTACGCTATGTCGCTTCATTGTGACTCTAAGACAGGAAAGCAATAAGCACTTCATCACCAGTTGCTGCATTTATGTGGATCAGAGGTTTAAGAGCAGGGTGATTCTGACTGGGGCCTGGTACACCAGTTGCATCAGCAACATTGGCATGCTCATACCGGATCCATGTCTCTGATTTGGATGGCGGATCATCATGCTGTTGTGCACCTAACTACCACCACCATTGCGTGTCTGGTTTAAATCCATCTAAGGTATACCCTTCCATAACCGACAAGTTAAGCAATGTGCATACATGAAGAGAATTTTTTAAATTTTTTTTTGTGATAGCTGATAGAATTGCAATTTCAACCCAAGTGATTTCATATTTTTCCAATGAAATGTGGATTAGTTATGAATTTTTTAAGTGTGTTGCCATGTTTAGCGAGTGTCCACTAATAGGTACCTCTCGTAAGCACCGACCAAAAGTAAGGGGTTGTGACTAATAGTAATTCTCCATTTGGATGGGTGAATGGGTGGTAATGGGTTGGATATATACTAATTTTATAGGTGTTGGTTATAGGTTTTGGTTGGTTACCAGGGGTTATCTCAGTAGAGTTTTGGAGCACTTCTACAAATTGACAGTGAAGGTGAGCAAATCCTTAATTATGTAGACTTAGTCATTGTTGTGGATTCTAACTCATAGAATTGGGAAGGTGGTTTTTCACTAATGGATTCTAGGGGCAAGGTTGAGGAGTTGGAGACTTACTAGATGCACTTGAGTTTTTCTGAAATTAAGAGGGGATGACATGTAAGGAGGATGACTTGGTTTGGGAGAAGTGTGGAGGAACTACTAGTCAACTCTTAGGAAATTTTGGATACCATGGGGAGTCTTAGCTTGCATTGGATAGGGCTTGAGAGTATTGATTGCCATTCCTACTACATACTTTGGTGCATGAAAAGAGAGCGTCAAGGTTTCTCATGCTCTGTTTTTTTGTTGCCCTCTCTTTCACTTCTTTCTTTTGTTGGAAAGACTTTTTAGGAAAACTTCATTGTGGTGAGATATTTTCATATATGAAATTTGGAATTTGCTTAGTTTGTATGAACCTTTAAGTGCCCATAACAACAAAATTGTCCATTATTATAGCTCATTTAACTTCAAATGAAGTACTACAAGCTTCTAAGATGGGACTTAATTGTTTATCAACTAGGTTCAATTTGTGTTGAGCATAGTTATGGTAATTGTTCCATAAGGTATCTTATAGATTGTAAGTGCATTAGTAATGTAAATCAATCTTTAAATTGTAAGACATGAAATCAAACTTAGAAGTGGGATTAGGAGTAGGAATTAAAGTGATAAGCACAGAAAGACAAATTTTCAAATAGAAAGAATAGGTGAAGCATATCTAGTTGGAACTTTGTATATGTTATAGGTTGGGAGCAAAAAACAATAATCCATAGAGTTATAACATATAACACTTATAGAACTCAATACCAATAATTAGTAATATTTATAGAAATATGATTTTTAATACTTCAAATTGAAATTTATAACGTTTATAAAAATAAAGGATGAACGTACAACGGGTTGACATCCAAATTGGCGCCTTGTGCAATTCCAGGGATAGTGTCCACAGTGCTGCCAACTTTGACACCCTCCCGAGGGTTGAAAATTTATTATTTTACCATTAAATTTTAGAAAAAAAACGCCTCTAAGTTGAAAGCATATGTATCAAATTTCAAGGCCAAGAGATTTATACAAAAAAAGATAGTCAGGATTGACCAACAAGGGATAGCAGTAAGAAAAGTTTCATAGTTGCCAACTTTGACACCCTCCCAAGGATTGAAGAAATATTTTTCCCCTTGGAATTTTTGAAGTGGAAACACGTTTATGTTAATTACACGTGTGAAATAATTCAAGTCCAAAAGATCCACAAAAAAAATGATATTCCAAATCTACCAACAGGTGTAGTTGTGAGAAACAAAGGGGAGACTTGTTGTTGCCTCCCTAGGGTGAGAATTTATTATTTCAACATAAAATTTTGGGCATAAGGTCATTGTTATGTTGATAATATTTGAGAAAATTTTCAAGGTCAAATGATACACAGAAAAATAGTTATTCAAAATTAGGATTTTCCCCTTTGTTTCTCACAACTACACCTATTGGTAGATTAGGAATGTAATTTTTTTGTGGGTCTTTTGGACTTGAATTATTTCACACGTGTAATCAACATAAAGATGTTTCCACTCCAAAAATTCCACGGGAAAAAAAATTCTTCAATCCTTGGGAGGGTGTCAAAGTTGGCAGCTATGAAACTTTTCTTACAACTACCCCTTGTTGACAAATCTTGAATATCTTCTTTTGTATATATCTCCTGGTCTTGAAATTTGGTACACATGTTTTCAACATAAAGATGATTTTTTGTCTAAAATTTCATGGTAAAATAACAATTTTTAGCCTTCAAGAGGGTGTCAAAGTTGGCAGTAGTGTGGATGCTATTCTTGGAATTGCTCAATGCGTCATTTTGGGTATCATTCCACTATACAAAAGATATAAGACATAATTCAACTAAGCTAATTTTAAGAAAGAATCTACAATATAGTATTTTAACAAGATTCTTTCAACTAAGCCAATTGAAAAAAAGAATCTGTAGTAGTTTGACGTGAATCTTTCAAAGTTCGCGAAGATAAAACTTCCTTTTGAAATGCTTGAATGTTTTTGGTGTGTGATAGAACATCATTTGGTCTTTTCTCCAAGAATTTCTTCAAAGTTCAAGTGTACTCTCGGCAATTCTAAATCCTACAACCTCTTCTACCACATCAGCTATACCTTCATCCGCATCAATTTCTTAGTGTTCTAAGAGAAGCATTATGGTTGTGTTGGTAGCATTATGGGAAGCATTACTTGGATCTCTTGATAGCATTATGGGAAGCATTATGGTTCAAACAATTTAGAATAATGAGGGAAGCATTATGGAAAGCATTACTTGGATCTCTTGGTGGCAAAACATAAAATCTCTGTGCTGCAGCTATTACCAGATCATCAGATATAGTTACACCTCTCTAGCATAGTAGTAATCAAGTGAAAGTGGTTTGCTCCACTTCAAGACAATGCATTTTTCTCATGCGCTTTGAATCACCCATATGGCCCACATCAATCTTAGTGACGGATTCCTTCCGTTTCAACACTCTATCAATACTCATATGAGAAACTAAAGCATCAAATTTGGCATTGGCCCACTCAGTCAAACTCTTGTTATTTATTTTCTGCCCTGAAGCCAACAAGCTTCATGATGAGAAATAATCTCTTGCTTCTCTTTCAAGGTGAACTCTCGACCCCTATCCATTATGAACCTCAACTCAATATGAAATACTCAAACATAAATGTCAAGGGGTTGGTGCACAAAGAAATCTCGTACAAAATAAATGGCACGCACCTATTTGCACAAATCAATCTTGTGCAAAAAAGAATTTTGGTGTGTGGTGCACAAACTTGGATCTCGAGTGTAAAAACTCCAATAGAACTTGGTGCAAAATAACGTTAGGTGCCTCCTCTTGTGAATCCTTGTTGTAAATTCTTGAATCCTCTAGATTGTGAATTTGGCCACTATAACTGAAGTCCCACATGGTTGAACCAGGGGCCCAGTGCTTAGTTGAAGTGGGGGCTCGGTGCTTGGTCCAAGTGGGAGCCTAGTGCTTAGATGAAGTAGGGCCCAAATTTGAATGCAAGAGTGGAGTTCATAGTCACACTGTTGCAATAGTCCCGATGCTCTCAAACAACCCCAACAAGTCTCAATGCTCCCATACAATCCCAAATAGTCATAATTCCAATCTATAATCCCAATGCTAAAGCAGATTCAATGCATGTCAACCTCGCTCCTTTAACCCTATACCGCCGCCGGATTTCTGGAGACAGTGTTGTAGAGGCCCGTTTTGAGCCTCTCCGGCGTTAAAGGGTTAACTGCACCCCCTACATTGCTCTTGTCCCTACTCTTGCCCTCTCTCCCAAATTGCTCTTGGCTTCTCCTCCGAACTGTCTAAATCCTTGCCCCGAAGTATGCAAGTCAAATTCCCTGAATACGAAAGAATCAGTGAATTATGCCCAAACGATATGGTTTTATACAAAAAGTATTTATAAAAAATTATGGCTCTCACGTATTGTTATGTTGTTTTTCCCAACCTTAACATTCATACAAGTGAAATCAACAAAGGAGGGAGCAAAGCATGTCATAACACTTACTAGTGTTAATTTGGTCTGGAGCATTTATAACATACATGAGATTATAACACTTATAGAGGGAACATATATAGAGTTCCGGTTGTATAATCAAATGGTATAATAGATAGAAAGAAAAAAGTGTCTCTTGTAACATGGAAAAATTGAATATACATTGGAAGTTTGAGGTCTCATTTGCATATTTTGGTTGGGCATTTGGTAGTGCTTCCAATTCTTTAAATGGTTGAAAACCTTCAAATAGTTTTATAATCAAAACTCTTGGATTTCTTTAGATTGTCTATAATTGCTAAATTTCCAAGAGCCCCCTTGAAAGACTATAAGACAGTCCTTGTGGGACTCTTGGAAGTTTAGGGATTAAGATTTTATTTTAAATTTGGTTAATTTCAATTGTTTCAATGGTCTTCTTAAAAAAATAAAAAATGTTGAATTGTTTAATAAAATTACAGCAAAAATAATAAAATTACTTCGTTGACTTTTATATATGTATATAACATTTTTCAATCTGTTTTTATTTTTTACCCAACTGCCATAATTAGTTTTTGTAAGATTTTGACTTGCCATGATTTTAACAAACAATCCTTGGTAGTGTTCCTAGTTTCTTATATAATTGGAAACATTAAAAAGTTGTCCACCAAATTCCTTTTAAAACCCTTTATATTAGTCTATATCATTTTAATTTGGAATGTTTTGAATTAATTTTGAATTGAACCATTTTGACTTATATATTAGTTCTTATTCAATTCTATAAATTTCACATATTTGTGTCTTTTCATTTTTTAAATCATGAGTTTTATGGAATCTTATTCCACCATGAATGTTAAAGTTACATACTAGAGAAACTCTATGTTATTTGTGTTTATTTGAAAGTTGATCTTTATTTCTAGTCATTAGTTGGAAAGATTAAGAATCTTGTTTTTGGAGATTTCTAAGGATATATTGGATTGGAGTCCAATGTAAACATAGTTGTATCTCTTCAAAGGCAAAAAGATAAATTTCACATTTTTCTTCTCCATCCGCTTTTTCATGCATTACTAGGTAATTGGCCTTATATTTTCAGACAGGTTAATCACATCATCAAATCATTTGACACTTATTCTTCTAGCATGAACAAAATTGCAATTATTCAACTCTTCATATTTAAGACACTTCCAACAGTTTTATATATGAAACGGAAGCAATTGCAAAACACAAGATCTAGCTTTCAATAAATTTATATTATGACAATGGATTTTAAAATTTTGGCATGGTAAGTGGATACTTACCTCTCACATACATAGGTATACTATAAAAATGAGTTGTAATAAGTGCACATATCAAAGTTCAGGCATGTTATTTGTATTTAAAATGCAACATATCATTTCTTTGAAAATATTCTTTAAATTTTATACCATGAATTAGTACATCTTTATATTTCCAAATCTAATAATTTTATAAATCAATATAATGAGCCTATATATAATATTTTTATAAGAATCTTAAGATTGACATTTAAATTACAAGTTTTTTTCTATAGTAGTGTCAAAAAATATTCTATGTAAAATTTTATTTTGGTGGACATCTCCAAGGAAACAACCTTTGAATTTTGACATTTATTTTCATCACAAAAGAGAAATCAACAACCTATGAGTAATTAACAACCGCTATCTTATGAAGGAGATTTTTTTTAAATTTCATTTCAACTTATATATTGGTATGCTATTCTCTTTTGAAAATGACAACAAGTATAAAGAGAGTCACCATAAATCCATTAAGCAAATTGAGGCTAAGATCCATGGATCTTGTTAGAAAGTGGAAACATCTCCAACCTCCTTAAATAGAAAAGTTCTATGTAAATCTAATGTTTGTGACCTTATTGAAGTATAGGCAAAACCCATCAAGTGTGAAGCCCCAGACCAAATGTCATATATTTCCAAATGAAAACCTTTTGTGCTAATGAATATATTAAAAAGAAAATATCACATATTTTCTTTTATTGATGTAAATGAGTAGCGGTGAATTTTAATGTGTTGCATGCAAGTATTGTTTTTGTGTGAATATTCTTCAAACTCATACTTTTTTTGGGTCAAATTACTCACTAGAATGTCATTTACTATCAACAAAATTTTGTATATGTTTTTAAAAAATTGCATTAAACTTACAGTACATTGTCAACATAATCAACTACTAGCAAATCTTGAACTTATTAAATCATATTTAATAATTGGTGAATTTTCTTTACTCACATTAATGGAAATTGTTGAGCATATAATTAACATGTAGTATTTTGGTTAAGGATATCTTTTATACTATTTTTTTAATAATAAATTCAATTCAAACATTTAAAGGATTACAGTCATTAAAATATTTCTTTGTAAGAAATTGATAATAATGAATTTAATGTAAAAGCTTGAATGTAGGTAATTCACGACTACATATTCTTACTTTTTAATAAATGTGTTTTGTGTTGAATGCAAGAATCTCATAGAATTTTTTATTCATCTATTGAAGCATAAGAATGGTTTGCGTGATATAACCAAAAATGTTATGTTGGCTTAAATTAAAAATATTATAAGTCTTTTTTATGAAAATGAATACTATCTTTTGATCATAGATTAAAAACATATTAATATTTTTAGCATTTGTTTGAAAGTAAATAATATATTGACAATAAGTAAACAATATTTATTGTGAAGCTAAAGACCAAGTGTCATACATTGCTTAGATGTTGTATAAATCATTATATTTTCAAGTGTATCTCAACTGAAATAGGTGGTCACAAATGTCAAACACATAGTTTAACTCAAATAGCTTATCAATTGGAAGAGTGGTATGCTACTCTTGCTATGAATTACCTTTCACTACAAGTCACAATATATCTCACTTATAAAATTGGGAAGATGCATTTGTAATAGAAATCAATCTATATTGAAAGTAAATTTTCTATATAAAAATAAAAATAATATTACCACTGAACTTGATAGAAATATTGCAGCAATAAAAATTGGTGAATTGGGAAATAGAAACAAAAGAAATCATAAAGTGCATGGAAGGGGGTTGTGCCTCTACTAATAAAGTTTCAAACCTAGAGGGACAAGGAGTGAGATTACATGTCTTAAAATAGTATTTATAAATATCACAAGGTATATGAAAATGTCATGAATTAGTTTTCAAGAATAGTTATTATGCCAGTTTGAAAAGCGTGGCCACTGTGCATAATGGTGGAAAAAGAAGGGATTTTTAGTACTATTCCACTTGTGTTGAAGACAAATTCAATAATAATTATGGATGCCATGTTTCTAAAATCGTCACATGCAAAATTCATGATATGTGACATTAAATTTCACAAATGTTTTGTTTCTAAAATAAATAATTTTATTTCCTAAGCCATTTCTCAATTTTTGCAATCAGTGTGTAGTGAACCTGAAACAAACTTACATTTTCATGAAATTGAGCTAGATGAACCTTCTATAAGGAAAAAGAAAATATTGTTTATTCAAAAAAACAATGATCCACCTTCTTAAAAATGCAAATAGAGATGTATATGTCCAATTCCAAACTGTAGAAGATCTCCTCAATTCAATCCTCATTGGAAATGGAATTTAAGAGATATATTTCATCCAATATCTTTATGTTTATCATTGAATTAAAATATTATTTTTGTCTAACCTATTCAGTTTTGATTATTTATAATGAATAAAATTTCATATTGTAATCATTTCAAATGATTCTTTTATACATATTTAATTGCAACTTCACCTTAATGTTCCTATTTCACACCAAAAACACTTCAAAACAACATATTCTAGTGTAAAGAGTAAAAAAGAGAAAATGAAGTATTCATTTCTATTTGTAAGTATAAGATAGATTTGATCGTGATTCATAAAATCACATGGCTTATAAAATTTCATAATCTTGACCATCATAAGATCATCATGGTCACAACCATTGGATCATATTGCACAACATGTATTTGGCGTCAAAGTAAACTGCACACATTAACATTGGGGTAAGCTTTTTTTTATTGTTTGTGCATTGATGTGCATTATTTGTTGAAGATTAACTTAATAATTTTTTTGGTCCAACAGATATGTTTGTCGATCACCATTGTGAAGTACCTTTTTTAAATACGTGTATAAAGGTCATGATTGTACAATTGTGGCCTTAAAAAGCACTAACGGAATTTGATAGCACATCGATGCTTGCTATGTCTCTGCATCTAAGGCAACAAAGGCTATTTAGATTTTCAATGTATGATGGCTCTGCAACAATTCAACTTTGCAAGTCCATCCACCCAATGAACAACATGCAATATTTAATGCAGACGGGAATTTGGTGGATAATTTTTACATAATTTAAGCGAAGAAGACAGCTTTTACGGACTAGTTTCAAGAAAATCAAACGATTATGCTTGCCAAAGATACATCTTACTTGGACTTTTCTTCCCGCTTTATGTGGCAACCCAAAATAAACAATTTGAAAGACATAATTTGTAATAGAGCGTTTCTACTTTGTCACTCTAATAGTGGGTGGGAGATACTTCCTCCAATAGTGAAGGGTACAATATCTTTTCAAGACTTATGTACTTTTGAAGGCGTCATATTTGATACCTTCAAGGCTATGTGTGTTGTGCGTCAACTTTACGAGAATGATAAAGAGCTGCATCTGAAAAGCTACAATGATGGAGTCATGCACTCATTTCCATTTGCTTTTAATAAGCATCGTGATGCATGGACAAATTTTGAAGTAGCTCAACAGCAATGTTGCACAATTGAGGGAAGAGGTCAAATAAAAATTTGAAGCATTGCACAATGAGCATTGTGACATTTAAAAAACAATCTTGCAATCGTGCGCACTTGACATCTCTGACAAAATTTACTTTGTTGATGGACTAGGTGGTACAAGAAAGACGTACTTGGATAATGTCATTTTGAATTCCATTGGTGCATAACATCAGATTGCATTGGTAGTTGATTTCTTTGGAATTGCCCCGTTGTTGCACAAAGGTAAGACTCCTCAATCAACATTTAAAATTCCAATTGACTTGGTTCTAATTTATTTGTGCAACAGTATCCGGTGACAAAGTAATTTGGCAGAATTGATACGGTGTACAAAAATCATTCTTCGGAGGAAGGCAATAATGGTCAACAATGCTGGCTTTTGAAGGTGTCGACTGTTGCTTTGCAACATAACCAAACAAAATTTGCCATTTGGAGGAACTACATTTGTAATGTGCCGCAATTTTGAACAGGTTCTGCTTATTTTAAAAGGATTTTTAGAGAGACATTGTGGCAGCATCAATCAAAGAGTCTTTCATGTAGAGCCACGTTGAATTAAGGACCTTATGTCAAAATATGCGTGTTGTTGCAACCACCACAACGTTTGCTAACTTTAGAAATTGGAAGTTTAAGGAATGGCTTTAAGTGCTTCGAGAAGATCAGGTGCACATTGTTGAAGAATATTATGTCTATTATTCACCCAATATGATATTGCCTTATCAGACTATGAAGGACTTGAGCGACGCAATTTACCTCAAAATTATAGCTGGCCGCAATGAAATGAAGTTTTTCAAAGGTTGCTCTATTTTTGCGGCATGCAATAATGACATGTCAAAAATCAACATTGATGGGCTTAGAATGATGGCTAGGGCAAGTTGAATTCTTTTAAGCATTGACAAAATGAAAGATGAATATGGCGCCAATGTAATTTCATCAGAGTTTTTGGATACATTGGAAGTCATCAACGATTGGCCACCGCTTATGTTTAATATGCTTAAAGTTGGTACATCGGTGATGCTTCTGCGTAACTTTGATCCATTGAAGGGACTATGCAATGGTGCTAGAATCACTCCGCCTTTGCTCCACACGAGTGATTGAGGCGGAAGTCCTTGTAGGTGATCGTGTAAGGTACGTTGCATTCATACCACGGGTTCTTTTCCGAGAAACAATAGGCTTCCTTTACCAATACACAAAAAACAACATTCAATTCATGTCGCTTATGCCATGACTATCAACAAGTCACAAGGACACATGCTTTCCAAAGTTTGCTATCTAACTGACAAAGGATGTTTAATTGCATGGACCATTATATGTTACATTTTGCGTGCGATGGCTTCCAAAAACGTTTTGATGCTTTTAAAAGTATCTAAATAATGGGCATATGTTTACTCTATTGAGGATTCTCATTGGTCCGTTGGGGACAACGGGGTCCTAGACTTTTATTATATACTAATATATCGACTCGTTGTCCCCAACGTGTAATGAATGTTTAAGTAAGGTAACTAAAATTGTAAAATTAAAAGTAAAATTAAATATAATAAAAGTAAATGCCACATGTTGCCGCTTCCTACGGCGTGATACCTATATGATACCCATAGGCCTTTTATTGTATAGAGAAATTATATAGAAAGAAAGAAGGCAAGACACCATGAATCATGACTTCTCTTTTAACTTCAAATGATTAAAAACATCTCTACATAGTTCGGCTAAGGTAAATTTGATCGACATAGAGTGAATATAGAGTTGAAGTACAAGGTTTCCAATCCGTTGTCCAAATCCTCCGGATTGTCATTGTCCCCGGGTTACATCGTCTTTGTTACTTCCTCGGAAGCATAGCAACATTAGATAGACACTTAGAGCGGAGCAAACAACACAAATTGCGTTGCAAACTATTGTTCCCCCATCACTCTGGAACACATACAAATCACATAGCAATTACAACACCATAGTCATTGAGACGTCTATGGTGAGTTGTATTTGCAAGCGCAAATTGACTATGCATCAGAAAGATATATTTATCACAGATAATGTATTTTATTTTAAAAAAAACTTATAGTATCTATCCTTCAGAGGGGGAAGTAGTTCCATACTGCTACCATATCCCAGGGATAGATTCAGCTAAACACATTTCTAAAAATAGATGCCAATTTTTTTGGAAAGTTTTCTCTAAAAACTTGAATTTTTTGAACACAGTGAAAAGATGGATTTTGAGGATTATTTTATTTTTAGAACTTTGCCGAGATTTTATTTTAGAAGTAAAATAAATATTCGGCACAAGAGTGCCAAATTCAACCCTAGGGTACAGTATTCCTTTGTCCGGTGGGCATTGACTTAGTGGTAGAACAAATGTAGACACTCTAGTCACGTCTGGCCTCCACTAGAGATCACAATTCTTCTTCTTAGAGCAAAAGAATACATTGAGCGCTATTGTGGTTTTATTTAACAAAAGTTAACAAAATTTTCACAACTTTCACAAAAGTTTGCCACATCCTCTCATATAAAGTTTTGAATTGGTCAAGTTTCACAAAAGTATTGCCACATCCTCTCATATAAATCCAGAAGAAGGTCCTACGATTACATTCTCAAAAAACTCTTGTTGGCAGTCTTTAATCAATCAAGTAGAAATTTCTCAAGACTGTGAGATAATACCTTCCAATTCCTGTTTGCTGCAGACTTTCAAGTTTGCAAATTGGATAAATGGTACAAACCAAAAGTGCTTTGATTGTCGAGATGACTCCAATTTGATTGCGTGGCCTATGAATGCAGGATTCATCCAGGAACCGAGCTTGAGCTGGAGACCTTACAGATGAAATCCGGCGTGCCACAGCCACCAAGAGACAATTGACACAGCTTGACCTTGATCATCTGGAATCTACTCGAGTCCTGGTGAAGAAATAAAACAAGGAAATGGAGACTGTCTCCATGGAATCTCTCTGGGATTCTTTTCACAATAACTTGAATTGTTTTGTTTTGGATTTTCATCTTTAAATTTTTGTACAAATATCAGTATGGACTAGGATTATACAAGGATAATTGCCAACTCAAGCTCTCCTGCTTTGTCATGGGTTGTTGCAACTTGCACTTATGAAGTCTCGAATTGCTGGTAGTAGTCTTGAGTACATGCCAAGGTGGTGTTCGTCTGGAGAGCGTTGTTCCTGTTTCTTTCCGAAACGGGAAACGAGAAATTAGATCCAATTTCACTCTATCTCAACAGTGCCATTTGCTAAAAACTTGTGTCTTAACTGCTGGAATCACCTTGCTGCAATCAGTCTGGTTGCTTAAGTTCATGTGTGTACTAAAATAGGAGGTGCTGCCGTTTTGAGCATCTGCTGCTATAACTCCCGTGTCTTGTTGACTAACATGTACTGTGTTTTTGGCTATTATCTCTGTGAGGAATTCTAGGCCGACACATCAACCAAAATGGCATTGCATCGTTGGCCGCAACTTTTGTGAGTCGATCTCTTGTGACATATGTACTTCTCGGAGGAGTATTTAATGTGTCCACTGAAGTTATTAGTGACCTTCAAGGAATTGCTAGCGACGCTTAGGTTGTAGACAATGTCCTTGTAAAGAATCTAGTCGGTCTAAGATGTAGACGTACTTTGGTGCACGTCCGTCGAAGTGAGAATGTGCGTCATTTACAAAACGTACGTCAACTTGATTGTGATATCGCTACTATATATGGAAAGTATTTTTCCTTTACGAATATTTTTGCAACATTTATTTATTGAAAATTTCTTGCCTATATAATATTGCTATCTCTACGATCAGCGAAAATATTCAGCATAAATATAATGATAAATATAGCCTTTAATAAATACTTATCGAGAGGTGTTTATTGTATAATGAGCTTCAATATCGAAGATATTGCAGGGCTTCATGCTGTATTCCTACGGTAGATTTAGAAAACAGAATTGATTATAAAATCGCAGTAATACCAAATTTTATTTTATTAAGTAATAATAGCGATAATTCCCTGTTTCGTTTTCCTTCAATATAATTTTCATCATAAGACTGAACCTGAAAAAGATTTGAAAAAAAGTCATTCATATCTAATTCGCTTTTGCTGTGACACAAAAGTAAAAGTGAGCATCAAAGATACCTTTTCATCCTATGATCACTTTCTCATCCACAAAGAATCGTTACATTACACTTAGTACCTCAAAAGCAGCGAAACCACGCCGAAAAACATAGATTTAAACAAATGAATGTGCCCAGAGCGTTGATAGCGTCGGTTTTGGGGGCACACGCAAAACTAAAAGTGAGCAAGAAAGATACTTTATCACTTAGGGTTTAGGGAGCTAAAGAGGCAAGACGAAAGAGAGGACAGAGGATCGAAGGTTGTGCTCGGTAGGAAGTTTTCATGGCGGAGAGAAGGAGCAGGTGCTGCTGAGCGAGGGTTAGGGGAAGCTCTCTGGGATGTGGCGTGAGAGCTTGGAGAGTTTGTAGGGAGGCTATGGTGGGGATGGCGCCACCGGTGAATAATTCAGAAGGGGGAGCGAGCGGTAGTTCGGGTGGGAAGGGGAAGGCGGGCGCGGCACAGCAGGCGGCGGGTGATAGCTCCCTGAAGCGGAAGCGTGGATTGTTCAACAAGGATTTGCGGCTCATGATGTACGGGTTCGGGGACGATCCGGATCCCATGCCGGAGACGGTGCACTTGGTGGAGGACATCTTGATAGACTACATCACGGATTTGGTGCACAAGTCGCAGAATGTGGCGTCTCGGCGGGGGAAGCTCACGACGGAGGACGTTATGTTTCTGGTCCGGAAGGACTCCCGGAAATTCGCCAGGGTGAAGGAATTGCTGGCGATGAACGAGGAGCTGAAGCGGGCGCGGAAGGCCTTCGACTTGGACGAGGAGAAGATGGCGACAGATTTTTAGAGCCCGGCCGTTATAATCCAGGTTGTGGTTGCGAAGACGGAAGATAGCCAGAGTGAGGTTTCAGAACGTCCGTCTCCTGATTTTTTTTATAATTGCAGAGCTTGAACGTTATACCTTCATTACTGGTTATGCGATAGAATTGTAGGATAGAAGGTGTCCAAAAAACGATTGACCAGTTGTGTCCTCTGCGTTGTATTTTCACCTGAATCATCCATGTGTATTTTACACGGCTGTATATTTGTTATCTAAGATTTCACGCGTTTCCTCCATTCTTGTTTCACCTAGGCTTTAAAATCTGTTTGAAATTTTATGAATCTGCAGGATTTCATCACTATTGCCAATCAATATGGTCCACAACTAGTTGCTGCAACACTATTGTGCTATACGCATCCTATTTGTTTCGTTTGGGGCTTTTGATCGTCCTTCTGACATAGATTAAAGGACGACATCATGCCACAAAAGATTGACGCAATACTTTTCCTTTCAGTTTTATAGCCATTATATGATTCAATATCTGTTTCTCTAGATTGAATCCGTAATCAAACAAGTTCTCTTCTCAAACGAAATCTGTAGATTAGTCGTGTTATGTACATATGGTGAGGAAATGTGAGACAATGCTAAAAGCTGGTAGGAATCTAGCCTATGTACAACAACATTGTAAGACTATTACGCTGCCTCAAAACACAGTGCGCCAACTGGGGTGAGATCGTGTTCTGCAGTGAAACCCCGAGCTGAAACTTCATCTTGAGCATGTGCTACGGGAGCAACGAGACGCTTTCTCTGTCGAAAAAGCAAGAACGCCAAATTCGCAGCTGCCTTCGGCTCTTTATAGTGCACAACATCTGCCCCAGCTCGTGCAACTGTACCCATCCAATCACAAGTGTTGATGCAATAACAAAGAGGTACATACTTTGAACTTTCAGATGTTGATACATATTCTTGTGTAAGAAATAAATTGGATCTACACAATAGGACATATATGTAGAACAAGAAAAAGGTCAATGTTTGAACAAATAGAGCCAAATGAAAACTTACCTGCTGAAGCAATACTCTGTGGTCCCTGATAATTCACATGTAACCAATGCAGACGCTCTCCATTCTGTTCATTGTACACAACGAACATGATGGTGTACAAGGTGCCAGGCATCACGAACGCTCCCTCAATTTCAACCATTGGTGGCTTGGACATGTCACTCGCCATCACCTTCACCCCGTTCCTTATTTCCTGCAAACCATGAAGAAAGTCATAAAATGCTTCTAGAGAAAGTCTTTGCAAAGCAAAATTATGGACATGTCTCGTACCACGTTGTTCTCGTAAATCACTCGCACTGCGGTTGTAGGAGTGAACCGGTCGAGAACTTTTGGAATAACGCCTGCTTTCTCAAGATGGAGGACGACATCGTGACGGTATTCAGGTGTTGGCACTCCAGAGATTGTGTCGGAGACGAGCGTGTCGAGCATGGGATCCGCTTGGTTCACACCGGTAGTTCCAGCAAAGTGCGTGTCGCTCAAGTCCACATGCACGTCATCCATGATTGCCACTGTCGAAAGCACCAAAAAGCTGATTTCAAGCGCTGCAGTCTAGGAGAAAATCAATACCGATCCGACAGACGACATGATTTGTCACCTGGAGCGACTGCGTCCTTGGCGAAATCTCCATCGTCGAGCTGCATCACAGGAGAGACATCATCTTCTGGGACCATCTCAGAGACGATCATGGTGGAGATGGCGATATCGCCGACGCTTGGATCCACAAAAGCGCGCGCGTCTTTCGTCAAGACGTAGTTGCCGCCCTCCGGAAACCCAGACGCGAAGCCTGGCTGCAACATGTCCGGGTTGATGGAGTCGTTCCGGTACAGAGCATCAAGAGACGAGTCGCGCTCCAGACTCGAGTCCAGGAAGTATTCCATGTACAAAGACTCCATGGACTCCTCCCGCATCAGCATGGACCCCTCTCGCATCAGCACGGCGTCGTCCGCCTCCACCGACACCAGCAAATCAGACGGGTACCGCTAAATCGGCCCCGAAGAATAGCGCTCCATCCCTGCCGCCATCGAACGCTGCTAGATCAAGTATCTCTCCACAAGCAACTTCTTCTCTCCCCACGGCTCTTGTGCTACTAGAGGTTGAGTTTGTGCCTTCTTCATGACATCATGGCATGTCAGTACTGTGTGAGCTCATGATCCATGGTTGTGAGGAAGCGGCAGCTGTAGACTGGTGGGTATCACTAGTGTGTCCGTGGCGGTTTGGATCGACAGCGAGCTGCTTCGAAGTTGGTCGATCAGTTAGAGTGGCAAATGTGAAAGAAGCCGAGTGGCTTCAAGGGCGTGCCGAGATCCGACCATGCTGCCATGCATCTGTCATGTGGCGCGGAGATGGTGATCCTGCGGCGTGCCTTGGCTTATTGTTGCCGTTGTGGCGCCTGCAACTGCTCCTAGGCCATGTGTCGCAACTGGCTCTGGATCCCTTGTAAACCTATGGTTGGTTTTGCTTAACTCTTTAACGACGAAGGGACCAAAAAGTGGTCAATGAGACTAGTTTTTTGGGAACCACCACTGATTAAATTGTTGGATTGATTTGCACTAGTTGGAGCAGTGATGCACTTTGCTTTTCCTCTGATTAACCCCTAATGGCCCGTGACCATTTCACACCAAGTGCACTTCAAAATTGTTGATTCTAGTGCAATGAGTAAGGAAGGAAATAAAACCTTACATTTATCTTTTTGACCGTAGGATCTCTAGTAAGACTTACTAAGTAACATACTCACAAAATTTCATAGACTTTCACTGCACGGATTGAAGGATTACAGTGTTTGAAGTCAAGAAAATGAACCATTTTCTTCCTTGCGTTGAATGGATAAGCAGACTTTGACTTCACTTGGTATTAAATTTTTGCACTACACAAGGTCTAAATTTATTACCATTGTTTTCAGCATGATGTTAGTTCTGTATACAACAATTTTTAGAGGTAGAGAAGGGATGTAGCATATCAAAACAAGTGTGCAAGGAGTGGAGGCTCAAAAATTATCAACTCACGATTTATTGTTTTGAGAATTTAATATATTTTAGAATGATAATCTAATTGATCAATGAGAAGTTTACACCACATATTGTTGCTGAAAAGATAAAAAGTGAAAAATATGAAGATCTCTAGGTTTTATGTAGAAAAGTTGAAGTTTTTTTCTCCGCTTGCCCGAAATGTGTAAAAATGTTTGACTAGAGTTAAAATGTTTATTTACACTAAAGACAAGAACTTTTTTTGACAGCTTTAAAGAAGATAATATTCTCTACATGTATGGAAAATCTCAATGTCAATACAGACTTCTAGAATTTTTTTGGAGCTGCCTGGAGTCCCCATTTCCAACTTTGAGTGGTACTAACTTTCAAACCATGAATCCAAAAAATAATGATAAAAATACCTCCATGGAGCTCTTATCAAAGACAACCTAGTATAAGAGTTTTTTTTTAAAAAGATTTTTTTTCAATGTAATGAATGTCTTCAATAGATTATAGAAGTATGGGATTCAACGCACTATTGCGGAGGAAGAGGCCAAGTCGTGGTCTTTGTTGTTCATGTCTATGCGCCAGTTCCCCGCGCCAACGTGTGTAGAGCGTCCTCTCTAGCATACTTCCAAGGAATTCAACACTTTGATCTCTGATTCTCTTGGATGTGGGATGACTAGCGCCGAGGTGCCTTGAAGAGGTTGCTGCCGCCTTTTGCTCGGGCCCTAAAGCTCTTCACTATTTTTGAGTATGGATGTGATGCTCCCATGGTAGACCTGTTGAAGGGTTTGCGCGACGAGACATTTTTGCTATGTAGGTGCTTGTCCCCTTGGGCATGGACACTAGCACGACCGATTTTGCCGAGTTCCTTTTTGCTTCGGATTCTGACTTGTGTCGTTCTGATTTAGCGGACCATTTCATGGTTTGGCGGCAAGTGACTTACGTCCATGCATGTTTCGACATGGTTTATAAAAGCCTGGTGAAAGAGCTGCGCCGCATGTGGATGGTGGGAGAGGGCAGGCGGCCGTGGAGCACACGCGACAACCACGTTTCACAGCAAGATTCCGCCAAGTTCCAACAGGTCCTCATTTGAGAGAACATGTTGCTTGGCTATGCTCCCGCAGATTTTGGGTGCCATTGGAGAATGGCCGAGGCATGCATTGGCGGTGCACTATTTTAGGCAGCGAGGGAGTGGCAGCGGGAAGGGTATGCCGCCTGCCAAGCCAAACTGGACATTATCGGTATAGATAGTTTGTCGTCCGAGTTTAGCTGCCTTCAGAATTCTCGGCTCACTATGGACTTCGAATCGCGACCTTGTCCGTATATTGCTGGTATGGCGGCTCTACCGGCTGGCGATGCCAATGTGCTTGGCAAGGCTGCTTATGTAGCTGGTGGTAGAGACGGTGGTGATGCAACGAAGTTTGGAGGAGAAGGCCAACGCACGTTAGAGAGAGGCCAACGCCACATTGCACCTACCCAATCAGGTCTCATAGATTAGACGGAGGTACTGCAAGGCATTGTCATAGACGTGCCAGAGGAGAGGCGTGTTGTTGCGGAGGTTGGACTAATAGTCACTTTGCAAGTGAACGAGGTTGTCCATGCTTCTGTTGAGGATGAGGCTTGTGTTGGCGCAATGGCCCATGTTGCGGTGGTCTGTGGTAGTGATGTTAGTGATGGTGGCCCGTGGCCACGACGAAGGTCCTGTTGGTGCTGCAAGTGGGGCAGCTAGTGTTGGTGGGTGTGATGGAGTACGTGGCGTTGTTATTGGAGCTGGTTCAGGCAATGGTATAAAAGATTCAACTACATCTAATATTGGCTCCTATAGCAGCACCGACGACATTGAAGAGAGATCCAACAGCGAAGATGGTGAGAATTGCGGAGATGGCGACGACAAAAGAAATGTGGAAGGAAACGACACGGGTGTAGGTGATGGCGAGGGTAGTGGTCAATCTGATGATGCAGCGGAGGCAGCAGAGCGTGGCATGGCGGTTGTGGATGACTATCTTGCGATTTTGTAAAAAAATAAGTTTGATGGTGGTAGTTTGTAGAAGCAAATGGAGTAGTATAGTTAGAGTAACACGAGAAATAGATGGATAAATACCAGTTTGGAGGAGAGTTTTTATTTAGGCCGCAATTTTCTATGGTGTTGCACAAGTTACTATCATGTTTCTACTTATGTTTCATTCATGACAATATTTTTTTTCAAATGAAAAACAATTTTGGATCATGAAAGTGTGTTGTGTCTTACTCCATAGTGGAAAAAAGTTACATGAAAGTTGAAAACAACCCTAAACCAATGCAAATCCCATTTAATGTTCTAGTTCAATGAAAAGTTATTTTCATTTGCAAACGAAGGTTATGTGAAGTTAGAACCTCCACCGTTCTTCTCTTTTATTGTACTTGAACTTGTTTTGTATCCTTCATGTATCTTGAATCTCGTCCCCTCATGTTCACCCAATATCATTCATTATATTTCTTTCAATATGTGGATTAATGTGTGGGTGTTAGAGATATACTCCTTTGCACATTGTAGTACATGAGATGTAATACCCTAATTGCTTTAAAGTAAGAAGAATAGTACATGGAATATTAAATTAGCATTGGACCCATGCGGTCGAAAACCATGTTGGCGAGCATTTAGCCCACACTGAACCGCCAGGGAGGATCTCTTAGTGCTACTTTCTCTTAGATTTAGGTTTACAGCTGGAACACCCCTTTCTCGCTACATGCCTTGATACGCCGCTTACTTCAATGACCCTCGTTTATTTCTAACGAGGGTTGTGACGCCGGGTGAAGGATCCCAACATCAAACCTTTGCCTTCATGTTGAGGAGCTTCCCCTTTAGCTCATGTGTGCCACTTAACGCATGGTTCAGCAAATATGAGTTATCTGACGCCAAATCCTGCACCAAGGTCCATAGTGAGCCCAAATTCCCGATTTGTTTTACTGAGTTCTTTACGGCTTGCGCTCTAGGACGTCTCTCCGGCGCGGTATGTACGCCAACGTCTCTTATATCATGGACAATATCCAAGCCAATTGGACTTGCACCATTTGTTATCGTGCCTCAAAGTGATCCAGCAATACAGATGATGGACTGGTCTTCGACATGACTATGAATCATTTTGAATACCTTGACCCCATGCTTGCATATGTTCCCTCGCATACCCAAGGGACATGAACGGTGCGCCCAGTCAGTGTCTACAGCGGTGATAATCTAGATTGCCGAAAAGTTGATTTGGCTCGCAACATATGCCACGTTCTTTGAGTTTTCGTAATAAATGTGCTCATCTGGAATGTTGCACGCTCAAATGACGGCGCTCACCACCATTCCTTCCCCCTTGCCATTCTTGATGAAGTCGTACAATTTGCATTGGACAGCATGCCTATAGTCTGTAAGTACGTCCTTTGTGAGATGATAGATGAGCCAATCAACGCGATGCCTGTCAAACCGCTGATGTGATGTGGAAAGAATAGACTTCAGGTTTCGTTGGTAGCTCTTGAGGACAACATTGGTGTCCTAGTTGGCGTATAGGATTTTGCGGTAGCCCGTAACCCACATCTTCAACTTGGGAATCCAGTGCTTTTGAAAATAATTTAGAAATGTCTTTCTGCTAGGGTACTTTGTTCACATGTGCTCAAACCTGTCGAGGGACACTCAGACATCTGCATTACCTTCCACAATCCCACATCCATACATAAGATGTGCACACTCTTGCTGAATCAACGTCCAAAGGTAGTTTGCCTTTTTTTTCTGTGTTGCATTCTCTAGCCACGCTTTTCGGACATGCTGGCAAAGAAAAATCTTAACATTCTCTTTGTCAGGCAAAACCTCTGTACAGAGAAAAAAACTGTATTTTGTAAGGAAGTCACACTTATTTATACGCATCATATCTTGAATTTTATCAATGACATGACAAGGTTAGAGGTGGTGACAATTAACAAGGCGAATCTAATAAACCTAATGGCATTAAGCTCAACATTATTGTTATCTATCACGACAACATTAAGTCGCCAATTTGGCCGCACCACAAGGCAACGGTCTCTCCACTTAGTCAACCATGCCGTGATGTCTTCTTGCGGTGAATTCCCTTGTATGGTGATCGCAATGGGTATTCCTTGTTCCCACTCGTCAAAGACCATCACACTATAGAGTGGGTACTACAAAACAGACAGATGAAGGAATTTGAGCTCTTGCCATCAACGGTGAGTAGCAAACAAGGGAACGACAATTAGGTTTTATCTTTGGCTCGTTTGTGCCAAACGTGGCGTCCATGGAGAGGGCGCGCTAATGACCATGTCGCACCATCATTTCTAATTGTCAATTTGTCTGTATTGCTAGATAGAATGGATTGTCATTTGGAGGCGGCTTGTTGAGTTGAATGATCCCGTACTCATTGTAGTGATACTAGAACTCTCAATTTTCCAAGGTCTACATTCTCACGCTAAGAGAATCCCGATGGTCTTTTTTCCATAACTCCTTTGTCAAAGATTTTGCAATATTTTCAACATTGTGAGGGAATATGAATGTGTCTCTAGTGGCTGACACGTTCAGCTTTGCACATCTCATCACCTCAAACTTATGGTCAACCATGACCTGTGCGGAGAACTTTCCACTCCTTAGCGTTGATCGAATCCAGCTCTTTGTGGCTTGCGAGAGCCTACCGGAGAGCCTAGCCCGTTGTCCGGCACATTCAGTGCCGCGGCAAAGTGTCCCCTTCTTGTTAACATGGTCCCAACAATGGAAATGTATGGTGCAAAGTTCTTGATCAACCAACAATTGCTTGGCAATAATAGAACATTGGCAACCACGTTTGATCGACATACCAGAAACTATCTCTCCACTTGTGCCTTCCGCGTAGTTGTCTTGTGTGCATCACTAGTCTTATGGGCTTGCAAAAGTTTGGGTTTCGCTTGAACGAGGGCTTCCTCCTAAGGATCTTCCTCCACAGGCTTTGCAGTTGGATTGCAGTCAATCCCACTTGCCACGACATGTTCGGCCCGGGCCTTCTTGGAAGCCCTAGTTGCCGCACCAGCAGCAGCTCTCTCAACTTGAAGGATGGTCTTTTTGGCTTGTTGAAGAGCCTTCTTCTTGATTGTAGAGCCTTAACAGTCCGTCAACATGTGGGCAAAAACCTTCCAAATCTCTGCCTTGTATTGCTTGTTGTAGTCCTCCGGACCGTATTGGGAGGAATACCTAAATGCGATAGGTTTTTTAACGTTAATTGGAGAGCTTCAACTTGTAAATATGTAAATTGAACTGTAGTGCGACAATGGAACTTACTTGATCACTTCGATTGTAAATTCCGCACAAACTTGTGTGCGGTCTTCCCTCCCTCGAAATCGAGGGCAGCTTTCTTCAACAAATGTGCACGGAAACTGCCAAGTCGACATATCTCCGTCTAGGAAGTCGTCAAGCCTGGACCATAGTATGGTGGCATTTTTCACGGTTTTTCTTTTCCCTCCTCCTTGATTAACTTTATCGTCCGATTTGAGGTTAGTACGCTCAAAATGGTCTAGATAGGGGCAATAGGAGAGTTTTACCTTTTAGCTACCTACCTCCATGATTCATTTTTCAACGTCTTAGCAGAGGTTGTGCTACCAGTAACTCCACTACCTAGTAGGGCCATTTTTTCAGGGGAACTAGCGATATCATTGGAGGGGCTGCTCGCCAAAGCGTCTCCAAGCACCCCAATGACAGCATTAGTGGGGGATGACATGAAGTTAACTTCATAGTCGCACGCCAGGGCCTCGCCACTTTTGCCCAGTTTGAGTTTGTCGTATGTCCAGGGGTGCACGTCATCATGAGCGCCAAGATCTACGGCACTATTTATACTATCCATGATACCCACCGTCCACTAAATACGTGAATCTTGGCAAAAACCAAGTCGACCTAAAGCTAGGCCCTAGCGTAACATCTAAAATTATCTTAAATCCTAATAGTAATCAATGCAACACCCTGCACACCTAGTTCCCACATGGCAAACTGAAACCTTAAATCATGTCCACTTCACATTACTTTATCAGCTTACTCATTTCACATCCCTTTAATCATGTCCAGAAAGCATGAGAAAACAAACAGTCTCGAACACCTAGCACACCTAAACCATGATAATATCAACCAAAAACCTCATTTAGACATTCAATTGAAACCTGAAATGCGTACGACAGCATGCCCATATAAAAAAAGTATACAAGCAACATACCAAGAAAATGAAGCAAGCCCACATGTGTCTGGCCACGCTCACAAAACATACCAAGAACGTAGACAAACACATGGAGAAAATTGTAAACCCTTATCACCCCGAACCCTACCATTTCTCCAATTCAAATATCATTTAATTTGTGAATCAAATTCAAATATCAATTCAAATATCAATTCATTTAATATCATTTAATTTGTGAATATCAATTCAAATTCAAATTAAATGATTTTTATTCACAATCAATTCAAACTAAATGATAGTTGAATTGATATTAGCAATAAGAGATCGGTCAACTATCTTTTAATTGGAGAGGCGCCCAATTTTCAATCCAAATTAGTTTATAGAAGAAAGAGATAGTTGAGCGATCTCCTATTGGGAACATTGAAGTTAGGTTGATGAGAAAGACGGTTACTCTAACCAATATGAATGGGGGCTAGATGAGGACAAGAAAACGGGTGGAGGACCTCGGCGGGCGAGGCAGCGAGCACAAGCCTAGCAAGCCGACGACGTGGCGGGATCTGTCACCATGGCACGCAGGGACATGGAGCGCAACAACATGGCAGGGCACCACTCTGGTCCGTGACACGAGTCACGATGGGCATGTATTGCAGAAGCAACACCGGGCTCGGGGCCGAAGCAACCACTCTGCACCCCCGACCTACGCTTCACCAACGTCGATAGGGAGATTGTGAACCAAAATTCACCCTATCTAATTTCATCCAATCTAAATTGCATGGATGAAATCCTAAACCTAATGGATGAAACCCTAAAACCTAAGTGATGAAATCCTAAAACCTAATGGATGAAACCTAAAACCTAATGGATGAAACCTAAAACCTAATGGATGAATTTCATTAGATGAGGTTAAGGTTAAAGACTTTAACCATACAAGGTAAAGTATAAGTAACTTGATATGGAAGTAAATAAATAAATAATGAAACTCAAGGGTAGAAGTAAGAAGTCAAAAATACACGATGAACATTCAAGGAGAATAAAAATGCATGAAAAAACGTGCTCCGATCAAGGCAACACACCCCTTGTTGCTAGAATCTCTATAACTTTGTTGTCGCTTATTGGATGTAAGCGAGCTTAGAGTCTCTGAAATTCTGACTTGAAGGTCTACAAGCGTACCAATTTTCAGCTCCAGAATCGTTGTCATTCGCTCGCAGAGGTCCGTCGAAGTTGGTGAACCGAATCAAGCCGACAGCAGCACCCCGGACACTAAAACCGCTGTAACTCTGTCTTCTCTGCTCGGATTTGAGCGTGCTGGATGTCCACGAAAAGCCAACTTCAAGGGCTACATCTCCTAAAAAAACAGACTCCAAAGTCGTTGTGGTCCGCCGGCAATGGCCCTCCTTAGTCGATGCTCCAATTCTGCCAAGGCAGCAGACCTCTTTCTACAAATTATCCTATAACTCCTTTGTCACTGCTCCGAATGGAGCTTGCTTAGTATCTCTCGAAAGCTAACAATAAGATCTAACTATTGCTGAAATATCAAGTCCTAGTTTTAAGTATCCATTTAGCTACACAAGGTTTACCGCAGCCTAAAAAATAAGAGGGAAATAGGAAGAAGTTTTGGCATAGCTTCGCCAAGGCAAAAAGAGAGAGAGGAAGAGTGGCCACCCACGCCTCTTATCCAAGTGAGAGGAGGCCCAAGAGTGGTGGCCACATCCCCAACCTTGAATCTAACAATCCCTAATCAAGATCAAGGGCCCACGATCACCTAAGCCCTAAACTCGATTTTAGGGCTGAACATGCCTATATCTACCAAAATAATAAGATTTGATCAAAATTAACACCACCAATGTGTTCAAAACACACTTTAACCCCAAGATTGATTATTCACAAGTCCAAATCCGAGTTCTAGATCATTAGAAACCAAGTAGTTTACTTTAATCGTTAAATCTACTTGCTACTAGTTCTTTTCTTTTTCTTTTTCTTCTCTTCTATTTTTTCTCTTTTCACAATAACATAAGTGCGATACAATTGAGGTTCTAATATAACTTTTCCACTAACTGAATTAAATACTAAACTACTAACTTGAATTACCTAGAACAGAATACTAATTCTAATTCACTAATGGGTTTCTATGTCTCTTTTGGTTTTCACAAGTCTAATTTCCTATTAATAACTCTAATTTTACCCTCCACACTAATTTAAGGCTACGTGGACTCCAGTTAACTAACCTTTACTAATAACACACTAGAAGGCGCTACTACCTACTAATCTAACTACTAATTGAAATAAACAAGACAGTTTTCCACTAACTAATCACTAACTAACATTGTGGCGCTTTTAGGCGCTCACAGAGATCATTACATCGACATAATACCGGTCACTACAATTTCACACACACTTCTAAAAGTGACCTCCATTTATCTCTTCAACTAGACACAAAAACCAACATTAACGTTGGATAACCTATCACCACCATCAACCCTAGAATAAACAGTCTTATGTGGGCTTAATCCTCCAGCTGCCCACCTCATTTCCGAAATTTTAGGAAAGTCAATTATGATTGGGTGTCAGTTTATAATTGGTTCAATGCTCTCGATTTTTAGTCTCTTGCACAAGTGGTCATTAGCACAACTTACTGCGGAAGTAGAGTGTTTTGTATGTTGAGAATGAGTCAGGGCTTACTATCCACTTAAAAAATTTGTAGCAATTTCAATATGAAGAAATAAATGGTCACGACAATTGCAATATTCATGAAATCCTATTTTGGATTCCCAAAAAAATTCTTACCACGTATATGAACGCTATAAATAGGTCAGCAAGCTTAAGTAGGTGGTTATAGGTCATCCAACCTTACATCACCTCAACCCTCCGACCAAGTCGCTCACAAACGTTGCCGACCATGTTTGACGAACACGAGTTCGCATCATCACATGACGCCCGATCAGGTTTTCATCCCGTTCATTTCGGCGCACGTTATAACCCGGAATGTGCATGGAACGCGGGCGTTCCGAATTCCTCACGTCATTTGCCCGGACATATTAAAAAAAATAAAATCTCACTGCCCCGATTGGGCGTTACGCCGGGTGAGGCCCTGGCGGTCAAGCCTCACGGGCTGTGAGGTTCCCTCCACGTCGGGCACCTCACAGCCCGTGAGGCCCTCCCGCCAGGGCCTCACCCTATACATTGACACGACAACAGCACCGCAGCGCCGTGAAACATCAGCAGCAACAACACGAACCCAGTGCTTCGACCAACATGAGCGACCTCCATCTCTCACACTGTAGTGTTAACTCAACAATCAAGCAATCTTCTCGCTAGTTCCGGAATGAGCCTGCGCTGTACTTAAACTAGTAGTACCCCATAGCTAGTTCTCATCACTAGCTCATGGTCCAAGCAAGTTGCAAGTAGTTCTGGCGCCCACTGCTGACTTGAAACCAATAGCACAATGACAACGTTATGTAAGAAAGTACAACGGCTAGAGCTGCTGCAGATTCAGAGTTGCATCAGGTTTGTACTGATGTCTGGCAGCCTTGATTAGAGCATGGTGGATGTTTTGACGTGAGATGAGAATGGCAACGGCAGAAATAAGAGAGAATGGCAGAAGATTAGCTTAGCTTAGTTAGCTCAATGAGAGTTTCAACGGCATTGATATGGATGGGTAACAGACATTTATAGCTCGCCGCTATTCTTCAATGGCCTCGCTTTTATGAGTAGTCACCTTGTATCTTCGAGCTTGTGTGAGAATTGGGAGTGTTTTCCATCTTTTCTCTCATTCTCCACATGTTCTGAGGAAAAATGTTAAGTTTAGGCAACCTTTTGGGTGATAGCACCTAAGGATTGATTTGAGCTCATCTAAACATGTTAGATATATCTCTAAGGTTGTTAAATACCCCGTAGAACCTAGAGTCCATTTCTGGGTCTTTTTGGCATGATACTCTCAATAGAAAACGCAATAGACCACCTCTATGAAAATTTAATGAGGGAGATAGACGTGAGAGAAGATGAGCATCTATTGAAACCATGGCTATGACCATGGCCATGGACGAAGCTATCTTGCGTGCGGTGAGGCGTGAGCGGTGAGCGGTGAGGCATGAGCGGTGAGCGGTGAGGCATGAGCGGTGAGCGGTGAGACGTGAGCGCTGAGACGTGAGCGGTGAGGAAAAAGTTGGTGAAAAGTTTTTGAAAAGTGTCATTTTTTTACTATATGGAAGTAATTTTTTTACTAACGAAAGTAACTTTTTGGCTAAACAAAAGTAACTTTCTTACTATATGTTAGAAATTGGACTACTGGAACTAAAAATTGTTTTACCAAACAGAATCTGAAATAAGGACTCCAAGACGGCTTTATGACCGTGAAATGAGCACTACAATATCATGTAAATGACCGTGGACTTGTAACAGGGTTTAGGGTCCTACAAGAAGTGCTTGATGTCTAAATTTGAAGGACGGTTCGAGACGACCATAAACAACCCGGGGGATAATGTCGGATACCAAGAAGTATGAGGTCTAGAGTTCGATTCCTTGCTGTAAAATCTTCTACTTTACGAGATTGCAGAAAGTAGGCATTTGCAGCAGGAACTCCGACTCGGGGAAAAAAAAAAAAAAAAAAAAAACAGTGAAAAATAAACGGGAGAAAAAAAAGTGACAAAATGATAACTGTGAAAACAAATTGTCAAAATAACATTGTGCGATTCAAGAATAGTTCAAATTGTTGCAAATACCACGGTGGCTCTATAGTCTCACTGTCTCTTATATATCATAGAAAATAAGTACAAGGGTGACTTCGTGAAATCAAACACTACGTGCAACCCTCTTTCTGGAGCAGGACTTCGAGAACACACTTTATCTCGTTGAAGCTAAAACTAGGGGCGTGCATATAGACATCCACCTCTGGATCTAACTCACAAACAATGGTGAAGATAAAATATAGGTGTTTGTAGTAACAGCACTGAGGACGTCTGCCAAGAGACTTGCTAGACATCTCCTTCAAAGACAAGCAGTCACAACTGCGAAATTGACTGATAGAAATTATGTAGCTTGAAACCTTAGTTATGGATTTGGACTCGAACGAGAGAATGCAGCCAAAGGCGGGGTCAGGGAGCATAAGAAGGTTACTGATTTTTCCAAGAACCGAAAGCGCAGATGCGCACGTATTCCGATGTCTGGTGGTTGGGGCCTTCGGGTTCCGGCGGACGTTCTTGCCAAATCTCCGCTTCGGATGCTCATCTGAATTCACCAAAGTTGGAATAGATTTCAAGTCAAAGAGTGCACCATCCTGAGAGAACAACTTCTAGGGACTCGGGGAGAGAGCAATACGCGCTTGGCGAGTCGAAAACCTGCATTTCCAAGACGTAGAACCTCGGCCTTTGTAAGGGACGTGCCAGATTTAACCGGCCAAACGTTGGGGACCGTTGGCTTAGAAATAACCCAGTCCCTCTTCGATCCCATCACACAGCGATTAATGTCATCGTTACAAAAGAAAAACTGCATCTTATCAAGCCGCGTCTTCTTATAGTTCTTCATCATGCTAGTGTAAGTCGGTGCGGCAGTACTCTTGTTGTTCTGGACAATTCAAGCAATACACTTCTTCTTCGTATCAGCCTGTTGTACAAAACAAGCTTTTGCTGATGTCCTCGGAAGCCTTGCAATATGCCATTTGCTTTCGTTACATGCAGTCTCCAACACACCCATAATATGGGTTACCCTTGTTGAAGTACCTGGTCTAGGGATACTGGCAAGGTTCGTTGGAGCTTCCGCAACTGTAGAATACACACAATCGTCAGTAGTAAGGTCCACGGTAATTCGTGAAGACGCCCTTGTCATGACCGTGGGACGTGAAACGCTGATTTTGTCTGGACGATGAGAATCGAACTCAATTCCAGGAGGAAGGTTCGGCTTTTGTTTCAGCAACAAGAAGACTTCCTCTCCTTTCAAATGTGGAGGGCGAGTTCAAAACTTAGCAGCTCCAGGCATATTACAGAAAGTCTTATGAAGTGATTTGGAATTCCCCAAATGTTGAGCAATGCGATGAGCAGTTCGAAGTCGAAGCTCTTCCTTCCCAGGCCCTTGCCCTCCTCAATCCCTTTTCGAGTATTGATAGCAAGCCCGACTTGAATGAATGCCCTAACCATGTCATCGACAGTGGCAACGTATAAATCATTTCCACGCTTTCCCGACTGCTGCAACCACTTGTTGTGGACAATCTCCGCTAAATTGCAAGATGGCATTTCAGCCAATTCAGAATCGGAAAGTTCCTATAGACCTCTATCAAGATAATATGATCAATGAACTTGAAGAAAATAAGCAGAAAATGGAAATTGCGATAAATCCAAAAGAGCAAGACAGCAAGGCTAGACAACGTAAAAAGAAATGAAACCAATATTTAGGACCTCTCAAAAAAAAACGAAATCCATTTGTAGGGCCATTACAAAAGAAGTGGTCCAACCAAAGGAAGGTGTGCCGTCAACGGCACACCCATCTGCAAGGCTAAAAGAAACGGGTCGACAAGTGTAAGGAAAATCCAGGAGAAGGGAAAGAAGACGGCGCATCAGTTGTGAAGAAAAAACAACTGACGTAGTGGACTTGCCCAATCTGTTGTGCCGGTGGCGGCATAGAACAATGGTGGTCTCACGTGAAGCGGTGAAATCGTGAAAGACTAGAGTGCCACTACCGACAAACAAGTCTACATGAAGCCTATTCAAGATTTATGAATCACAGCAATTAGGTTTGCCATTGACGGCACATCCCCAACAAGTGGTACAGTCCTCAATATGAAGGTCTACACAGCAAGGCTGTGCCGCTGAAACACACCTCCTCAGACAACATGATTCAAACTGCCGTTACATTGGTCACCAATTATGTCAAAAATTGAATATTCAATTAAATAGTAATCAACATTTTTAAAATCTAAGTGGCATGAATGAAGTAAGGACTTACCGATACCATAAATCCACCCCATTGTCGATATCGGAAATGCCAGAAGGCAAGCCATAAGTCAAGACGCAAGGCACCAACATTAGATGTTGCACCCGAAGATAACCACCACGCTTTGATCGCCAAGTACTTTGCTTCGGCTTCCTCCATTGTCTTTGCATCTTTGTACTGCTTGCAAAGCTGACGATGTTGCTCTTGAAGGTCGGCTCTAATGTCACCCTTCGTATGCTTTTCAAGGGATTGAGTCCAGTGAAATAGGTACGTTCTCTCCCAATTGTCCATCGATACTGACGCATCACCGCTCCCGTAAAGAATGCGGACTGCATTCCAATTGGCCTGTGCGCTATCAGCCATGAACTCTTTGAATGAAACTGTCGAAACATCGTGTCGTGCAATAACTGCATTCAAGTTCTTCCAAAACACTAGTTGAGCATTGACATCCTCGGATTGCATGTCACATACGGCAATCGTCATCACTCTACAGTAAGTTGAATCGTACACATGACAACCCATCGTGGTCCATCCTTTAACTCGTTTGACATGGTCAAACATGATCTAGGAATCTTCAAGGTCTCCTCCAGGTTGCATTCGCTTCACAAGGTCTACGCCGCTGCCAGGACCAACTTCAGCCATCTTAAATACAAACACCTTGTCCGAATCGGTGCCTTGTTCCGGAAATCTATTCCCCTGTACAAAAGCCCAGTTGCTTGATCCCCAAATTTTTGTGATGCTATCAATTATACCAAAGCATCGCAAGTATCTAAATGTTGTAACCTCGTTTGATGATACTAGGAGATGTCATTTGCTTAAATTTCTCCAGAACCGGAACTAGTTCGTCTAGGATTAGTGGCTTCTGTGAAACTCCCTCTAGACACAGCAGTAGCTCACCAAGAAACTCCTTACTGGCTTCTAAAATAATGGCAGAGTTTGTGGCAGTAGGGGTCCGCTCTATTTGCTCCAAAATGAGAGTCTTCAGCTTTGTGGAGGAATCTCTACAGTTGTTCAATTTTACCGGATGCCCATGTGTTCCCATATGGACACATAAACGGGACATGGTGTCCTTTCCCAGCACATAGTAAATTTTTGCAGGTCAGGTTTCTAAGCAGATAGGCTCAACTCGGCAAAGTTTGCAGAGAATTGTTGAACCAGGAGGAGTAGCCCCACCAACCTCAAATACTAAAGACGACGTGCCCTCCCATTCAGTCTCATTAACGTTTGACGTTTTATGCTTTCGCTCCAAGTATTCGCATTGAGGATTGAGACATTGCAAATGTCCGAAACAGGAAGATGTCTTGAAGGTGAGGTTAGAATCATTGGCAATGTGAGTGGTCACGGTTCTTGTCCAACTATGTCCGTCATGTTTCTTATCCATATCGAAGAGCGACCCAGCCTGTGATGAAGCAATTCCTTTTCCCAGGGGTGGAAGCTCGAAGAGGACATCTCCATTGAAAGCTACTGGAAGGAAGTCAACCTTCTCAACTCTAATGGAATCAAAGTCTATCTTAGTTAAAAGAAAATTTTGATCTGGATCGAGACCAAAGACTACGTAGACACTCAATAGTACTAGAAGATTGAACAGGATTAGTTATCACCGTGGGCTTGGAGCCTGGAGGCAGAGAGAAATTGGCAGCCGTTGCCGGAGCCATGGCCGGAAGTGATGATTGCTTCTCGGATTCAGATGGACTAAAACCTGGACTCTCATTGTCGGAGTCATCGCTGAGGATGTGAATGAGGTTCACATCCGGTTCTAATTTCACTTTCTGCATCAAAAGTATCACCTGGGATGCAGTAGTAGACAACTTCACTGTTGAGGAAACTGAAGGGGAATCGTCAGGACTATCCCTAGCTCCATACACTCTGTACTTCCCACACCGAAGTGACCAGACTACTACGTTGTTCCGAATACAAGATGACTGCGCTAAAGTGTGCGTGAGCTCTCCTGTAAACACGTCAAACTCCTCTTTCTCAACATTCAAGGACCCCTCGGCGATATTGAAATGTTGACTTAATTGAAGATAACCTACAGTCGCAATTCCCTCAGAATCAGTAGGGAAACAGATCAGGACCAACGCACTATCACCACGGATTACGACAAATCCCACAACATGATCCGCCAGGGAAGCCATTCTATACAATTACAAAGTTGTGACTAAAGAGAATCAAGACGAAACAAGGGGTCCTCCTTATACTGGCTGGAAGGTGTATGATGGCACGGTCATAGCCAGATGTGTTCTGAATTATTGCATTAGAAAGATTGACGGGGGATTGTGCCCAAAAATCTCTACAGCCGTAGAGTTTAATTGTTGTGCACCAAATTAGATGATGAGGTTGGTAATTAAAGAGTAAATGATTACAAAACGATACAAGAATCAAAGGGAGGTATGTAAATCTGATATGGGGTCAATCTAAATCACGGGATATGAGATTACGCTCAAGAGAAATTCATTGAATTAAAGCCCTGGTTTGGTACATAGGATTTTTAATATTGGTATATTTAAATGAAAATGACAATGTGATCTAAATTATGGTGGTAGTACAAAAGAGTATCAGGTGGTTCGACCACATTAAGGCCAAGTAAATGAAATTTGAAATGGCAATGGCGGTTTGAGGCATTTATGCTGGCAGGGGCCGTCGCCAACAGGGGATCACAATATAATATACAGAATAAAGATATCGACGGTTTAGTTACTTATGATTTGGTATTCAGGGTTTATGGAGAGTCATCCAACGAAGACCCAAATATAAGTATCCTTAACACATGGACAAGTAAGGTTATACTTTGCCGATGTGTTTCTTGTTGTTATCAAAAGACGAAAGCAGAAGCTCTATTTTAGTGATCGAAAAACACTGATGAGAAGTAGATGCGTGAGGGGAAGTGCAATGGGGAAGTCTAAGGATTCCTTTCCTGAAACATCCAAGAAACTAGAATTTGATGAAGTTCAGAATGGTAATGATAGGGAGAGAAGTTCATTGCAGACTGGAATTCCAGAAGGCTATGTTGTGAGGGGTCATTTCCAGGCGGGAACAAATGATAGAGTTGTTGCTGAAATGAGCGAGGGGACCGAAGTTAAACCTGAAATGAGAGAATTGACCGCTTTCACAGGTACTTGAGAGAAATGGACATTCTGATGTAGGGTAAAGGTACAATCGTGATGTATAGCAGATTTGATTTAGATTTTGGGTTTGCATTGTATCTTTTGTTTGAAGATGAAGTTCTCAGCAAACGAGTAAACGTGTAGAGGGCGATTGTAATTATATGAATTTACGTTCAGAAAAGTTATCATGTTTAGAGGAGTTATCCCGAATCCGTACTCTAGTATTCCAAGGTTAAGAGTTGGCTTTGGTGCGTGAGGTTGGTGTGATTTCATGTCAAGTAACCTAACTTCCACCGAGGTGTTATAAACGTCGTTCCACGTGTGTCGACGCATTGTGAGGACTATCTGACCTTCTTCACCTTGGGATTGCGAGAGACAGTGACAAGCGCGTGGTCGGGGTCGCCATATCGTCGAGGATGGACGGCGGCGAAGCATCTTCGGAACCGCTCATCGTAGGTACGAACTCCGCGTGGATCTTGCTTTGTTTTTTTAAAGTTGTGGGTTGTCGTAGAGTTTTGGGGATTACAAGTTGGGTAATCCTTCTCTTCAATAACGATTTCATCGCACTGTGAGGACAATCTGACGTTTTTTATCACTAGGGTGCAGGAGATAGTGAAGGGCGTGCGGAAGTGGTCGCCAGAACCTCGACGGTGGACGGCGGCAAAGCAACATCGGCTCCGCGATCCCGAGGTATGGAATCACAAAGCTTCTTGCTTTTTAATGGAGTTTAGGGTTGTTGTTGGCTTTTCGCTCATAGACGTTTGGTCATACTTCTCTTCAGTCATGAATATCTTGCGCCGTAGGGTTTGTCGCTATAGGTTTTGGCGTCAAAGGGTTTGTCGCCGACGGGTTTAAAGTTGTAGTGTCACTCGCCGTAGGGTTTTGCAGTGCATTGGCACAGTCCCTGTCTATGTGGACAGAGACCTCGCGGATGGTGTGCCGGCGGCAGCACACCTTCCGCTCAAGCTCTATTTTTGATTTGCAAGGGTCGGGGCGAAATTGGTGTCGCCAGAATTGGGAAGTTTGCCGATATAGACAGGGACTTCGATTCCGGAGATCCCTAACCCTCCTCGTGCACGTCATCTCGGATCAAAAAAATTTGAGCTTATATTGGTGATTCAGTCTTGATGGTGTTATAACCAGCCTTGATCAATTTATATTTTAAGTCCATCTTTCTCCACTAAGTCCAATAGTGTTCTGCCTTTTTGTAAAGCCTGCACTCAGGTTTCGTGCGGAGTGGTCGCTCTGCAAAGTACCCAATCTCAAACAACATGTGTACTCATCTGGGGTCCTAAATCGAATCGGCACTCTGAGATTGTTGTTGAAACTCAGTTGTCATGTTTTGACCGAGATGTAACATGTTGCTTAGCTCCGCGTATCGAAGTATGTTATCAAAATCTGTTCTATGTTTCGTCGATCGTAAATTAGGAAGATGAGCTCTACTCTGAACTGGATATTATATATTTTCTGATTTGATCAATCATACTGCGTCTTGATCAAGATTCTATGGATAATTTAGCACATTTTTCACCATTCATCGGAAGATGACATTCCCATTCAACTCCCTCTGTTGTTCCCTCAACTGCATTTGTAGAAATGGAGAGCCAGTCTGATGTGTCAGGTTGAGGAGACGAACGAGATACGGAAATGGAGACACTGAACTCCTTGAATTCTCCTGTGCAGCCATCAGGTAATTATCTAAAGAGTAGCCAATTTTCAAAGGACTTGTGATTTCACTAGTAACAATTTTACATTTGCAGGAAGTGCACACGCTTTGGATTTGAATGATGATGGGGAAGAAAGTGAGGATGTTGCTGAAGTTTCACGACCAGTTCGAAATTCATCAAACCCACTATCAGCCGCGGATTTGGAGAAGCAAATGGATGATCTTGTACTTAAAGAGACCGTGAACACGACTGCTCTTTTGGATGGTCTTCGATTTTAGCCCAAAGAGAAGTCGAAGCTTGACATTCCTCTTTGTCGGATGATTGGGCTGCCCATAGTTTGATCTCACTTGAAGAACGATGTCATGGGGCTCGGCTCGCATTTCTTGAAGAATGGCTACATTGAAGGTTCTGGCGTGTTCTATGTCGCGACAGAAAATCATGAGGGGAAGACTAAAAATGTCTCAGAGGATATCTTGAAGAGTTGGAGTCCAGCGTGGATTTCGGCGAACGAGGCGTCCAAGTTGAGGCTAAACGCGGATCTGGACATGAAAGTCTTTTTGAGAAAGATGTTTCATGTCTGGGATGGCAACCATCGGTTGTAGGCATGGCTGCCAATTATAAACCAAGACCATGGTGATGACCCCAGTTGGCATTATGCGGTTGAGTCCATCCTGCTAAATGTTAATGGATATGTTCCAGTACTTCTCTCAGCGCTTCATCAAGTAAACTGGTGAGAATCCATGATGCATAATTCCCTAAAACTTCTGCCTTTTTATTATTTAGTTTTCTAATGACTGTTTTCCCTCATTGCTCAGGAGAAACCAGAAGTCATTTGTGACGACAAATCTTGTCTACAAGCTCTACCGCATACAAGGAATGGTTGGGCAGCCTTTAAACTATTTCAAAAAACTCGTTTCGAAAGCGGAAATCAACGCACCTGAAGCGAAGCAGAACTCCGTCTAGCGGACGTGGTACACGCTGACTTTGAAGTCTTTGAACTCTGTCCTATACCAAGTATGCCTTAGACTTAATTCGCAGTTAAAAATTCCTTTTACATTTGATTTTGTTGATTAAGATAAGGTAGCGCGGCTTTTAGTTAGTGTGCCTGGCGTGAAGGTGTGCCGCTGGCGGCACACCTCTCAGCGCCCAAGCTGTGACACGATTTCGGCTCTAGAAAGAACATCCTCAGACACCAAAATTGTGTCACGGCTTGGGCGCTGAGAGGTGTGCCGCCAGCGGCACACCTCCACGCCGCAAGTGGTGGAGGTTATAATGCTCGGTTTAGGGATGCACGAGACAATGTTCGAGCACGATCAGAGGGCGAGAGCGGGAGCTGGATGGTGTGCCGCTAGCGGCATACCTCCACGGCGCCATGTAAAGTTGTGATTGTTTTGCGCTGTGGAGGTATGCCGCCAGCGGCACACCTCCATGCCACAAGTGGTGAAGGTTATAATGCTCGGTTTAGGGATGCACTAGACAATGTTCGAGTACAATCAGAGGGCAAGAGCGGGAGCTGGATGGTGTGCCGCTAGCGGCATACCTCCACAGCGCCATGTAAAGCTTTGATTGCTTTGCATTGTGGAGGTGTGCCGCTAGCGGCACACCATCCAGCTCCTGCTCTCGCCCTCTGATCATCCTCAAACATGATCAATGAATTTACGTTCTCCATTTATAATGGGACCCTCGGAGGTGTGCCGCTAGCGGCACACCTCCAAGGCGCGAAGATTGAGTAAGAGAGCTTGGCATCAGGGAGGTTTGCCGCCAGCGGCATACCTCACAGTCAATACCCACATCATTTTTATGATTCATAGGACTCTGTTGACGGAGTTGTTGATTAGAATATGCTGTCAGTGGCACTCCTTCACAGCGCTAGGTCCACACAACTAAGGTGTGAGAGCTTGACTCGGTGGAGGTGTGTCGCTTACGGCAGACCCCGAATCCATATCTTCTGCTTATTACGGTACCTTAGAAATTCGTTTGGACTCCTATCTCGGGCTAAGGTGTGTTCTCTAAAGGTGTGCCGGTAGCAGCACACTCTTAACTGCACTAGGCATCCACACCACTTATTGGCTCTACGTATGTCTGCCGCTCCCGGCATACTCACTGCGCCATCTCCAGTTCATACACTGGACTCCACCTTGCCAGTTCAGGCTCGAGACACACCACCTCGTCACAACACGCAATGTACAGAGCGGATTGGGCATTAGCGGTCTGCCGCTAAAGGCATGGCCCTGTCATTCGGAGAGCCGAGCAAAAATTTGAAGATCCAAAGCGGATCATTGATGTGCATAGTATTGACACAGGAATGAGCATTTTGCGGCACGATTCAATTCCACGACTTATTGATTAGTTCACCAGGTTTTTATAAATGCCATAGACCCTGACAGGAGATTGCAGGCTCTTTCATAGTCAGATTTCATCATTCGGTTGAACTTCCAATTATTAACACGAATTCAGTTGTGGCATCTGTAGTCTACCGGCAGGGGCACACCCTAAACCGATACATTTTCCTTCAGTTTTGTAGGCTGTGGCATCTGTAGGCTACGCAACTTAATTTTGTTTTCTCTGATCTAACTTAAATTGTGTTTCACAAACTTGGTGAAATTTTAACAGCAAGAAATCGGAGAAGCCGCAGCAGTGGCGCAAAGGAAATTTGCTGAGAAGTTCCCAGATCCAAAAGAATGGACTTCAACGAATGCGCAAGACTTCGTCAGGAAAGTTGTGGAGAAGATGAAGTTATCCACCCTTTCAGAGCTTCGGAAGCAACTTCCAATTGCAGATCCCAAGCATACGCCTTCATTCCTCGGACAAGTGAAGCTTCATTACAAAGCACATGAGGACGACGCTGAGATGACCCAAGAGAAGCTCATTATGCTCGCGACCTCCACCATGGATCCTTTAATGAAAGTAAAATGGCTGCAAAGTTGGAACAGAGATGGAAATCTTCGAGAATCTGTCAGGTTCCCAAAGTCGAAGTTCCTAGACAGTGAGTTCCCTGATTGGCTTCACCGCGCTACTTGGTAGGCGCAGGTAAGCATTATTTATTTTTTTTAGCTTCTAAATAAAAGTAAGAAACTGTGTTGTCATTCTAAATGTTTGGATTGATTTCGCAGCTGTCTATCGAAGTAGAGCGGCTGTTGGAAGGCTCACTGTCGGATATTGGTGTGGAAGTCAATTACGACCCTGAAAATGGCGAGCCCATCACACGAATTGCGAACTACATTGAGGAACTTCGGATTCAACTATAGGATACAACATTCTATCGGGAGTTCAACGTCGACAAGGGCGTTCACAAGAACTATGAACTTGTGGATCAGTGCGGGTTCACATTGGCACTGCGGCGTACATTATACCGGTACTTCAAGTACATTCTCATGCCGGCAAGGGCCATGATCCGCAACCCTCCATTCTTTGCGTCCTACCTGGATCCCAAGAGCCCATCCACGATGATATCTGAGGGAATCAAGGCTGATTGGGGTCCTCAGTATTGGGAGCATTGCGGCTGGTATTTAGACTGCCCTGTTCAGAGTCCGCCTCATTTTGACATCTCACTGCGAGATGGCATGCAGCCAGAGCTCATAGGTGTGGAGAGCAATGTACAATTGGCTGATGCAGCAACTAAAGGAAGGGGTAAGGGCAAAGTTGCCGCGAAGAAGACTCGAGGATCTTCATCGCGCCAGACTGAAGTGGAGGTCGTCATTCCCTCAGCTGTTCCCGAGGCCGACTCCACTCAAGCTGCCGGTGTGGCCTTTCCAGATGTAGATCCTTCTCCAGAGATTACGATCTCCCCTCCGCCTCAGCCATCCCATGTGGTGAAGAGAAAGGCGTTTCATGACGCATTCTCTCCACCGAGTGCGACAGCTCCCAAGATGGGTATCAGAGTGGAGCTTTCATCTCTCCAGGATATAATGAATGGTGGAAAAGACCACCCTTGCATGTTACGAGTGAACGAGTTCATGCTGAAGGTAAGCCTCTCCATGTTTTTGCGGCCAAATATTATACTTTCCATCCTGTTGTGCCATATTGTTGATTTCAATTCGGATCTTGGTAAAGTGCCGTTGGTGGCACTCTCATTCCGCACATTTGAGAGTTTATCATACTCTTCAGTCTTGGTTTACTACCCTTAAACACTTTCTGAAGCTTGAAAGCTTCTGCCATAGTATGCATTAATAACCACCCAAAAGTGGAAGTCGATGGGATACTGCCGCTTTCGGCTAGCCGCTAAGTATTTCCACAATTGAAGTCCAGTTTAATTCCGTGTATTTACGGCATGTTTTTTTGCTGTTCCTTGATTCTCATTCTAATTTTCCTCTGTTTTTATTGTTCTTGCAGGTTTGTCCTACCACATCAAACCCGGCCCGCAGCGCAATATGTCCCCACCGTGGTTTTGATCTCATACTTGGGGACATCTCGGAAGGCCTCTGGGTACCATCTATTTCAAGGGATGCAAAAGATGTTCCATCTTGGAATGTTTATGCTGAATTGATTGTTGAGGCCGTCTTTGAATTTGCTGATTTATTTCTTCATGAAGAGGGATGCATTATGGTTATCATTCCAGAGTCTGTACAAATCCGCACCGACGTCCGGACATACGCTGCAACCTACAATTTCAAGTTACTTCACGAGTGGTGGGGTGTGAACGAACTACCGCTAGCATTGCCATCTGATCCATCAAAGAAGGTATGTGATTATTTTTCTTCTTTCGGAGCTCCATATTTTATTTACAGTCCACCTGATTCTGATAATTTGCCATGTCTTTTCTATTTCAGACCCACCGATTCCGTATCCTCCTCTACATGAGGAACGTGTTACCAATGGAGTCCTTTACATACATTGTGAATGCTCAGCTGTCAAAGACTGGATGGGGAGTTGAAGAGACCGACGTCCTTCTCAATCACAACGACTTCGCTTCCCAGTCTATGCTTGGAAATGTTCCTTGGAGGGCTGGACGGGAGAAGGGCGTCATCTTTTTCCAGATGCTATTCGAGGCCCTCACGAAACAAGGCGCTGTGATCTTTGATGCATTTTCTTCTACAGGTATCACTTGACCATCTATTAGCCTTTGATTTTCTACTTTGACTTCTCCATTATTCTTTATATGAACAATTATCATCTTTTCTGATCCTCTAGGAAACTCCCTTCGCGCGTGTCGCGCTGCTGGTCGGCACTTCGTGGGCTTCGAATCCGATAAGGCGGTATTTGAGGCAGTGTTGAAGCCACTTTTTATGCCAAAGCCTCCGCGAGCTACTCCCGTTCAGCCCACCTCTGTGGACCTCACGACTGACAAAGATCCTCCAATCCGCAAGATCACCAAGAGAAACCACTTGAGTGAGTAAGTCACAACATTTAGTTTTACTTCTAATATTTCCTTTTTCACTCATTTTAATTTGTGTTGTCTCATTCTGTTTCAGTTTGATGGCGGTGGCGGCTTCACCGGAAAGGGATTTCTTGCTCCTTTTGTATGCGGGCCAAGTTGCAAACCAGATGGCAAACGTAGTGTCCCCTTCGTCTACATCCACTTCCTCTAGTTCAAGTTTTAGTTTTATCGATCTTCTTGATCTCGAGGCACTAGAGGAGTCCAACATTCTCCTTTCATCGTCGGATAGTTACTGTAACTCCTCTTCATAGATAATTTTGATGTGCTACCCTATTTCTTGGCAACAACTTTCCTGGTGACTTTGCATCTCAAAGCATTTTCCCTCGAGTATTATTTCTGTTCCTTGCGTTCTCAAATTTCTCTTCCCTTCTTGCGGTTGGTACTAATCTAGCACAATATTCGACCCATCAACATTATTTTCCTACACCTCTCTCTCGTGAACTATCATATTCCGCTTATATTTTGAAATCGTCAACCTCCCACGATTTGCACTAAATCGACGCCATTTCGAATGCCGTTGGCATCCCCTCATTTGCCAACCCTAAACACTCTCACCCTTATTCTTTCAATATCGCACATTATTACATTTTCATAATGTATCCTTCATGTACGAAACTTCTATGATCCCCCAAAATCTTTTTAGATCTTCATAGGACCGAAGTATTACTTATTGCCCTTCTCAGTTCTCACACTCTTCCATGTTTGGATCTTTGATAACCCTCCGATAACCTCTTTTGTGAACGGATATCATAGGAGTCTTGCCGGGTGTCATCTAATACTCAAATTCTGAGTACATCGTTGGGCTTCTTACAATGGACAACGTCCACGGATATAGAGTTCCCTCTGACCGGTTCTTTTTTAGTCATTTCAAAATATTTAATTTATTTCTCTTCAGGATAACAAATTAATCCCTATATTCTAGGATTTTGGGTCCTTTTTAATTTACATTTAGGATATTTTTGGAAGTAAATGCACTTCAAAGTTTTTACCCCTTACCGTTCACCGCTCACGTCGCACCGCTCACCGCTCGCAAGATAGCATTCCCCAAAATGCACCCAATGCATACATGTCATTTTGCATCATCTAGGACACTCGTAGATTCTCACAGGCCAAAAAAATCATCGACTTTAAAGGGTTAAGATACAACTTAACCCTAAAGCATCAATCGGGAACCATATATACAAGCACATATTTTACTCTGTAGAATACAATGAATGTGTTAAATTTTAGCAAGACTTACACCTTTGGATTGAAGATTCTAAAGATTCTGCAACTAACATCTTTTATTTGGAGATCATTTCAATATTTGAATCTTATCATGTTCAAATACAACACCATATATGTAGAATATTGTAGCCACCACTGATAACTTTTGATGTTTAAGGGTTAAGCAATGTGCATATATTGGGATGAACAAATAATAATACACTTGTTTTTTTAGTGATAACCAATAGATTTACAATTTCAATCCAAGTGATTTCATATTTTTCTTATGAAATGTAAATTAGTTAGTGTGCTACCATATTTAGACCAATGGTTGTCGATAGCAACCTCCATATGCACCAACCAAAAGTAAGGGATCATGTCTCATGATGAACCTTTGTTTGGATGAGTGAATTAGTGGTAATGAGAAGGAAGTGGATTGGTTATACTCCAATCTTATAAGTGTTGGTTATGGGTTTTGGTTAGTTACTAGGAGATTTAACTTAGGTGGTAAGGATTGTGAGTTTGTAAATAGTCAATCTTTTCTAGTATAGTTATATTTCCAAGTTATATATAAATATTTTGAATGTTTCGGATTTTTTTATGCTTTGTCCAAATATTTGATAAATCTTCCATACTATATGATTATATTTTCTATGGATTTTATTTGAGCAACTTTGCTATGGTACTAATGGTGCTCTTTATGCTTATTGTACCATAATCTTGTATGATTTTTCTTGGTCCTATGATCATATTTCCTCTCTTTCCTATTGTTCCTTGAATATCATTCATCTTATCAAAAGTCGTTCAACTTTGCCGTCCTTCCTCTCTATCCCCTTAGGTTTTAAACAAAGATCAAACAACACAATAATATCTTCTCTTCATTGGAGATAGCATATTATACCAAAAAAAAAGAAAAAAACATTCACATTGTCTGGCTCGGTACCAAGAAACCTTCTTGTGTTTCACATACAACAAAAAAATCAGGAGTTTTTACGGGCTTGTAGTGTGAAACTGTGTCGGAAATAAGGAAATGAGGAGGTTATAATAGAGCATTTCTCAATCACAATTCAACGATCAGGGCTCCATATCTTTTAGTCTTCCAACTTCATTACACTTCTCAGTACATCTTGTCCTTAAAGTACACATTTGAACGATAAATCCCGATCACTAAACCACGGTCTTAGGGCCCTTTTTTTACTATTTTTTATAAAAAAAAAATTTAAAACAACAATTATTATTGTTTTTCTCTCTTATACACCTTAAAGGTTCTAAAAAAATTGTTGTAGGCTAATGGTTCATTGCTCACGGCTCACGGCACGCAAGATAGCATAGTCCTATAGTAGATTAGACAAAACATCATGTACACTGTGGGTATATTTTAGCATGAAAATCTACAACTCCACTTCACGGAAATCACTATAGTTTGTTGATGCCTGCATTGATTAGAGATTGGAATGATCCATTGGAAAGCTAATGAGGAGCTCAAAATGTGTTTAGAGTAAACGAGAGACAACATACTATTGTAGATAGAGTCACAAGAAAAGAAAAGAAAAGAAAAGAAAAAAACATTGTAAACGACCCTACCAAGGCCTCTTAGGCACTAAAGGGTTAATACAGTGTTGGATGGAGTCCATCTTTTGGGCCCAACATATTTATGAATGTTAGGAATATATCTTATAACCTCATACTTAATACAATGTAACCTGTTGGATGAAGTCCATCTTTTGCACCAATTTAGTTCTATGCATTAGGAATACACCTTATGACCTCATACTTACACTATAAGATGGAGTCCATCTTTTTGGATAACCTCACTACATACCTTGATTATAGTATTGTATGGTGAAGTTCTTTCATGAAGGTTCCCATTCCAACAAAGTAATATAAAATATCAAGGCTCTCCTCCAGAAACATGTCCAGGCTCTAAATGGTCAGAGTTGCTGATATTCTGCTGTCCCTTTGAAGACTTTGTCGAAGTACCGACAAAGCATTTATGTTACGTATTGGACTCTATTCCTGTAAATCTTCAAGCAAGTCACAAAGCCCATGGAATGGACTTCTAGACCCAACATGTGGTAAGCCTAGTTTCAAAAGTGACACAGATAGTAAATGTAAGGGGCAGTTTACACTACACACCCAGAGCCATGACCAAGGAAAATGGATTAATTTCATGGTCACACTTCCATGGTCACACTTCATAAAAATGTAATTTTTAAAGTCCTTGGGCCTCTCACTAAGTGTAAACCAAACTTGGACCGGTAGGAATAACCATGTACTAAAAAGTGGGCGTGCTTATTTTTTTAATGAATGCCTAAAAAGGGTAGTTTTGCCTAAAAAAGGAAGAAAAAAAAACAAGCCAAGAAGACAAAATACAACAAGAATCAAGGCACACAAGACAAATAAGGGAATGATTCAAGGAAAGCAATGACCATTTCTACTTCGAGTTCAAAGTGTAACGGTATGAGGTAAATAAAGGGTGGCCGCCATTGTATCTGTAGTAATGTTGGGCCCCCTAAAAAAATTAAAATTAAAATTAAAAAATAATTAAATAATAATAAAACAACATTTCAGGCCCATGGTCTCCTCGTTCAGCAATGAGAAAACCCTTTTTGCCTCTCTCGCCGCAAAATTTGGGGGACCCTTCAACATTATCCACTAGGCCTATTTCTAGGCCTTTTGAGGACCTCAAATCCTTTGGTCACTTTTTTCTTTTCCTCATAGTGGACAAGTTCTTCGTCCGTAGTGTAAACCGCCCCAAAGTTAGTTAATGTAAATTGATTTGTTCTTAACTAACTTAGGGGCGGTTTACACTACGGACGAAGAACTCGTCCCATGCACCTCTAAAATCTGTGATTGGCTCCATCAACTCGTCCCGGGATGACTTGGATTTATACTACGAGGAAAAAAAAAGTGACCAAAGGATTTGAGGTCCTCAAAAGGCCTAGAAATAGGCCTAGTGGATAATGTTGAAGGGTTCCCCAGATTTTGCGGTGAGAGAGGCAAAAAGGATTTTCTCATTGCTGAACGAGGAGACCATGGGCCTGAAATGTTGTTTTATTATTTTTAAATTGATTTTTTAGTTTTTTTAATTTTTTTTAATTTTTTTGGTTTTTTGGAGGAGGCCCAACGTTCCTATAGATATAATGGCAGCCACCCTTTTTGTCGTTTTGGCTTGTTTAATTTTCTTTGTTATTTTAGGCAATATTTTCCTTTTTAGGCATTCATTAAAAAAATCAGGACGCCCACTTTCTAGTACATGGTCATTCCTCCGGGTCCAAGTTCGGTTTACACTTAGTGAGAGGCCCAAGGGCCTTAAAAATTACATTTTTCTGAAGTGTGACCATGGAAGTGTGACCATGAAGTGTGACCATGGAATTAATCCATTTTCCTTGGTCACGGCTCTTGGTCTACAGTGTAAACCGCCCCTGAGTTCAAACTTGTGTCAAGGCATTGATCCAGAATGACGTTTTCAATTGCATGACACTGCACAACAAAGACATTTTACTTGCTTTGTAACTTGCTTGAAGATTTACATTGGGGGTATTTAAACGATTTGACAGGATATCCCCCACGCTTGGACTTACCACGTGGAGCCACAAGGTGGTGGAGCCAAACCCGGCCCGGCAGCCCCTATTTTGTTTTTGGATGGGCCCTATTTATAGCAAGAAAAGGACCTGTTGGATAAATAAAGGCCGTAGGCTCCAAATTTGTCCCAAAAAATCCAAAAAATCCTCTCGACCCCCCAAAATAAGAAGGCCAGAAAAATGACACCATGCAATTAAGATGGGGTCCACCTCGGGTAAGTCCGAGCGTGGAGGATATCCTGTCCGCGCCGTATTTAAAGCCCTGCGGAAACTGCTGGTTATTATTGCTAGATGGAAGAAATATGGATTTTGAATGGAGACTAAGGTAAGGCCCCCATAACCAACCAAAATCCATAGCAAATGCCTAAAACTTGGGGTATATCCAACCCTCTTCCATCCCATTACCACCAACTCAGCTCCAATGGAGATTTGCTATTGGTCAAGACCCTTACTTTTGGTCGTTGGTTATGGGGGGTACCTACTGCTGGCCACCCACTAAACATGGCTGCACAGTTTGAAAATTCATAATTAATTCAACTTTCATTGGAAAAATATGAAATCACTTGGGTTGGGTTTGTAGTTCTATTGGCTATCACTGAAAAATAATAGAATAATTATCCCCTCTCTCCATATATGCTCATTCCTTAACTTGTCGGTTTTAGGGGAGCTTACCTTAGTTGTTGGATGCCAGATAGGCCAATATGGCTTCCTAGATGGAAAACTATGGTACCCATTTACAACATGGGTTTGAATACCTATATTAAGTTACAGTTGTACATACTTCTAAAGAAAATATTAGAGAGGAAAGAAGGAAAGGAAGATGATGACAAGGATTTTACCAAAAACAAAGAAAAAAAAGAAAGATTTCAGCCTATCAAATTCTTAATGTGAATTAATCCCTAAATAACCAAGATTATGTTTCACCAAAACCACCCCAAAATTGCCTCTTTAAAGTGAGAGGTCGCAAGACTAATTAAACAACGTTTGACTATTCTAAACCATAGGATCTTCAAGTTAGATACTACAAGTACACACTCAAAAATTTGTAAACTTTGACCATACAGGTCTGAGGTTGTAAGATACATGCTTTTGAATAGTGCAATATGGTTTTCTTCTTTCCTACAGAGACAAAGATAATGGCATATTTTTATTTTTATTTTTATTTTTGGCACACACAAGTTAGTAAATTGGCAACTTGCGGTAAATGTTGCCATCAAGAAGAGAGAAGATATTACCACTACGAATCGAATCCGCAACCACTCATTCGTTTTTAGGTATATCTCAACCATCTCCAAGTAGTTCAGTCATTTTGGACAAGGTTGTCATAACACGCAAATTAGAGCTAGGTTGTTTGGACTCGACAAGACTTCTGTCTGGAAGCTCCGCGGGACGTTGCTAATTTAGAGGGTTTTTTTTTAAAACTTTTTTTTACCTCTTTTACTACCGGCCGCCCAGTCCCGGCCCAGTTGTCGGACTGCCGACGCGGTTAGGGCCGAGTCGTTTGGCGACCGCGCGCCGATTGAGCGGCAACCGGACTTCGACTGGGGGTAAATTGGGTGACCCCAATTTACCTGCCTTTAGACGTCATCCGAGATGTCCAAGACGTCCAGGGACTCGAATTTTGGATGTATGTGATCTCCCTGGATCGGGGTCATCAGATGGGACGGGCGATAGTCCGGACGGCTTTTCTCAAGTAGGCCTTGTAATTTGTCCAAGGTTATACCATTTGGCTATAAATGACACATCACTTTGTGCCATATCATTCCCCGTTGGAACCAGGGCGCAAACCTGGAGGCTTGTGGAAACGGAAGGTTTTGGCGGACAAAAAGGCGAGGCGTGGACGTCGGACGAAAGGTTAGGGCGCAACCGCCGGGCGTAGACGGATAGATAGGGCGCGGACATTCGGTGCAAGCGGATGGAAACGATGCGAACAGACAAACAAGGCGTAGACAAATGGGGGCGGACAGAAGGACAAGGCGCAATCGTCTGGGCGCCGGTGAAATGCATGGCGTGGATGTATGGGCACAGACAAAAGTGTAGGGCGCGGACTTGGGGCACGGATACAAGGCCATGGCACAGACGGATGGCCTTGTTGTGGACGTCCTATTGGGGTGCGATCTTAACCCCTAAAGGACCAATGCGCCCTCGGGGGACATGTCACATTTTGAGTTTGGGTAAGGTACCACGTTCTCAATTCTAGGCATTATTTTCTAAGATTTTTACTAAATGGACAACTTTTGATTAGCTTTGCGAAGACACAAATTTTGTAGAATTCCAACTTACGGTTCAAAAGTTACAACTTATTTTCACTTACATATACAAATAGTGCAGCAGTTTAGTGTGACATATCACAAATACTGTCACCAAACTTTAATAACTTCTAAATTCAATAGAAACTCGAGTTTTTGTCCATTTAAAAAAAAGAAAATTTCCTCTTGGAAAGAAAATTGAGATCTTTGCATCTACCGTACAGATTTGTGAATTTCAAATATTTGAGAAGGATATGATATATGCAAAATATAAAGTGTATTGTTGATTCTCAGCACATAGTTGCATTGCATGATTTTTTAGGACATCTTCTACACCTCTTCTACTTCTAAAATTTGGTGCACATGTGCCTAACATGATCTTTTTCAAGTTAACACAATAAATTCACTGCCCGTAGTGCATAAAGTTGCCATAGAAGGTGGTCGAAGTTTGTTGAAGGTGTATAGTATGACCTAAAAAAGAAATTATGTTGCACTTCAAAGGCTAATATCTTTCAATCCGTGCGGTCGAACTTACCAAAATTTTTACCACACACTTTCATACAATTCTAGTACAAGATCCTATGGCTAAATTTTCAAAAAAATGATTTTGTATCATTTTGTGTTGAATGTGCTGAAAATGGCAGTTTTGGAGTGTTTTTGAGGAAAAATTACCTTGGTTCTTTAGGGGTTAACCCACTCAACGAAATAGGCGAGTGGGGCTAGCCGAGCCTATGAAATGCACTTGGGCCTTGGTCATGGCATTCCTCCTTTCCATGGATTGGGAAAACTATTAATTGCAAGCAACTCTTATTTTTAGGTCCGACAAGATCTTGACGTACCTTTAAAATACACCAATTCTGTCTGTGTCAAGAAGTGGGAAGGAAATCTATGTTTAAAGTATAAAATTTGGACCTCGGATCTCAATATTGAGGTTGCACGAGGTATTTTGGAGAGGTGGGCCTTCATTTTAATGGCACCCACTCATTTTAGGGGGTCCAGAGGTTTTTTTAATAAATTTATTTGGCAAATTTGGGGCTTGCGACCTCAAATTGATTTTGGAGGCCCCTTTCGGCTACTAATAGGTCCTTCATCCAAAAATAAAATAGAGGAAAAGTTTTACTCTACCCCCCTCCTCTAATGGCTCGTGGCATCGTGCAACCTCAATATTATCTCCCCATATTTTTCCGGGCTCATGTAAGTCACAAAAAATGAATCCAATGTTAACAAGAGAAATAGGAAGAGAAATGAAAAGGTTCAATTTTTTTAAAACTATTGCACATATTAGAGAAGTAAGAAAAAAATGGAAACCATTTAACATCGGCATAAAAATGTATTTTCTATATTTCAGATAGACTACACATACAAAGACCAATAAAAAAGAGAATGAAAAGTTTCCAATTAAACTTAAAGAAATTGACTTTCTCATTTTACATGTACAAAATATAGAGTAGTACAAAATAGGTTCAAATTAATTTTTTATTTGAGAAAATAATTAAATATGAACCATATAATGCTCTCTTGTTATTCTATATAGAAATAAAACGATGAAAGAAGTTAATAATTGTGTTTTATATTGCTAGAAGTTTCTATTAACATTTAGCTTTGTGTACATATAGGAAATATTGCGTTCTTTGAAGATGTCAGAAAACAATTCTTGTCTATAGTGTAAAGAAACATTCTGATCCAAGTAAAACATTTTCACACATTTTGGGCAAGGGAAAAAAGAACTTCATCTTTTTGACATAAAGCATAGAGATCTTCATATTTTTCACTTAAATTTTTTTTTAATAACAATATGTGGTAAAAATCTTCTTAATAACCATTTGGATTGTCATTCTAAAATACTTCAAGTTCACAAAAAATTAAATGTAAGATGGCAATTTTTTTTAACCCCCACTCCTTCCACACTCTTTTTGTATATGCTACACCCCTTTATTACTTCAAAAAATTGATGTGTACAAAATTAACATCATAATTAGCACAACGGTAAAATATTTGGACAAAAATTTGGTACCAAGTGAAATCAAAGTCTGCTAATCCACTTAACGCATGGAAGGAATGATTCCTTTTTCCCAACCTCAAACACTATAATCTTTCAATCCATGTGGTGGATGGCAGCTCAAACAAAAATTGTAAGTTCAAATTAAAGTCTTTTTTCAGATCCTTTGATCAAAAGTCCAATTTTTTTTGCCGATGAATGATTTTGCCACTTTTGGGCGTAAAATTTGTAGAGTGTGTCTTGACTAAGAAATATCTTGGGCTTTATTCAATTATTTAAAAAACAGGTTTCACTATAATTACAATTGTGATCATACCTTCATATTATATTCACATGTATAAATTCTTATCAAATGAGTAGATCCATAAATCACACATGCAATATTGGGCAAAAAAGATACTTCAGTTAATATGTATTCCATATGTGTCATGTAATACAAAACTAAAAAAATACAGGACATGGTTGTCAAAACACCACCAAAATATCCATGTCTTGATGTCTCTAGTTTACAGTAGTCACGAAAATTTCTACAAGCCTTTACAATGCTAAGTGCTATAGTATTTTGAGAAAATTACACCTAGTTGATATTCATCGCGCTATCAGCACTGCCACTTGGGCTTGCCTCATTGTCGTGCGTCCCTACTCGCATGGGGAGGTCTTTGTCCAAACCCAAACGAAGTCTACAAGTAGTTAATCAAGTTCTCCTTGCTAGTCCATCTTCGTCCACCACAACCCTCAAGATCTATGATTGCATGTGGTGGTTAAGAGCTTGCCGTGTTCCTGGACTGTGTTGGTCAAGCAAGAAGTCCATCCCGTCCATTCAGAAAATTTTCCTCCATTCCAATTCCGATAACTGCCCAAGTTTCGTAGGGTCAGGTTGGTCAGCATTGTACACAATACGGGCTCCATTGTCGTCAATGATACAGACTCGATCAACGCCCCACAACCATCGTCAGTGATGCGGACTCCATCTCCGCTTCTTTCCCCTCAAAGTTTCCAATCGATTGTCTTTGTGTGATTCTCTTAAGAGAAGGTTGTCATTGTCACGATAGGGAATATTAATTTACTAGGCCTATATTACTAGAACCCAACCCTCTCCCGAGTCAATCGCATCATCCCTCCTTAAGTTTGATAACAACTTAAATACAGGAGGGGCGATACCCGGGTAGGCACCACCGTCTTTTTAGTGGCGCCCAAGTATGCAACTCGACTAGTTATCTGAGTTTTAGTGCTCGACCAAGTATACAACACAATACAAAGGGGCCAAAATTGACAGGTTTATAGGTTACATATGCTTGTACGTTAGAACCGTCTCCACATTATTATTATTCCTCAAGTTGTCGCGAAGTACAAAGCTTACGATTAGAGGTCCAAGGATCTCAACTTTGAGATTGCAACAATGCCACGAGCCATTCGAGGAGGGGGGTGGAGTAAAACCTAACCCCTATTTTATTTTTCGATGGAGGACCTATTAGTAGCCAAAAAAAACCTGTAGGAGTAATTTGAGGCCGTAGGCTCCAAATTTGCCAAATAAAATCCTCAAAAAAAACCTCTGGACCCCCTAAAATGAGAGGGTGCCATTAAAACGAAGGCGTGCCTTTCTGAAATACCTCGTGCAACCTCAATATTGAGATCCGAGGTCCAAAGTTATACTTTGAATATAGATTTCCTTCCCACTTCATGACAAAGACAGAATTGGTGTGTTTTAAAGGTACGTCAAGACCTTGTCGGAACTAAAAATAAGAGTTGTCTACATTTAATGGTTTTCCCAACCCATAAAAAGGAGGAATGCCATGGCCAAGGCTCAAGTGCATTTCAATGGCCCGGCTAGCCCCGCTCGCCTATTTCATTGAGTGGGTTAAGTCCGCATCCCAATAGGACGCCCACAATAGGGCCATCCGTTCGCGCCATGGCCTTGTATCCGTGCCCCAAGTCCGCGCCCTATACTTTGTTTGCGCCATGTCCTTTCATCCTCGTCTGATGTCCATGCCGTGTCTTCCGTCGGCATCATGTCCCAAGTTTCCGCCCCTACCAATTTTGTCCCCTCCCAACATCCTTCATGGCAGCCAAGTGGGGCCAACGTGGCAGCCACGTCACCTTTTTTTACCTTACCAAATAGTCAATTACGCGTCGACTACATCGAACAGGCGGGACGTCTACCGGACGAACGAATCGGACGTCCGCCCAATATAACAACCCTATAATGGCATATTTTTGCATTCATAAATTTTATAGAACTATGTTCTAGCTTGTGTTATGTCATTGCACACCAAAATTCACAAGTAATGAAGGCATTTAGAATAAGAAAAACGGACTTTCTATGACTAGGGATTTAAAATAGCCATTTAGTACCTAATAATAAAATTTATCTTTTATAATTAAAAAATAATTGTTTGATCTAAGATCCAAATTGGGGATAGAATAATCATGCTATAAAATGTTGCACTCTTCAGCTCTACAGTAGTACTATTTAGATCTATAGTACCCTATCCACCCTAGCCGCTATCTTTATTTAAATTCACAACCTTGTAACCTTTTAATTGTGCGTTTGTTTTCAATTCCCCACAAAAGATGAAGAAGAACGCCGGTCCCCGGAGGGGCCGGCGTGAATAAAATGTCCGTTCATTACACCACTAAGTCCAAGCCCACCGGGCATGGGTTAGTAGTATGGAACTACTTCCCCCTTTCGAGGGTGGACACTATGTATCCAGTAACAAGTAGCCAAGAACAAAAGACCATGGGTCCCAAAAAGTCTCCAATAGAGGGAGGGTGTGCATGGTGAAATGCATATGCAATCTATGGAAGGGGGTTCGAGGTGTCAAGAAGGGGATGGTTGTTTTCAAGTTTTCGTTTATGCAGGAGTATCGACATAGCATGTTGAATTGCAATAATGTTAATATTTGAGAAGGTGGTTTTGATTGAAGTGATGGGGGTTTTAAATGTATCTTCAAGGGTTGTCATTGAGGGGATGAAGGTGGTGGCTCTAGCACCCGCGGTGATGACAATGAGGGGGTCTACTTTCCATCCTAGCGCTTGAATATCTCAAGTAGTGGTTGGTATTTATTTGTTTTGTTTGCAATAGTGTCCGGAGAGAATCTATCATTGCAATATGTGAATTCAATAAACTGAATAGTGAGATTAGGGTCTATGTGGTTTGGTGGGGGGTCTTTGTATGATAGTCCTCTAACACAAAGGAGGTCCGGTTTGAATCTTGCATTACAGTGGCATCTTTGAGTGCGACATATGCATGGTAATAGCCAAGGAGGGACCGTATTTTCTTGTGGGTTGTCATTAAAGGTACCGGCATTCATGAGAATAAAGCAGCGGGATTTGGATGATGATACAAGTAGTTTACGAATAGTCCATACGGCTTTGTTGTGTCTTTTGACAATTAGTGAGTGTATATGAGGGTTTTGGCATTTGAGTAATATATGTAGCCATGTATCCGGGTCCGTGGTGTTGCAGATTGGACATGTAATTGTAGGAAATCTTTCTATTCTGAAGAAGAGTTGTTTGCGGGCATTGCCCATGTATTGTCCGGTGCGGAATTTGATTAGGCATGTGATTTGTGAATCCGTAATTATGGGGTTTTTCCAAAAATTGTTGGATAGTTCGTTGTGAATGTTCGGGTTACCGGTCCATTTATCAATATTGGGAAAGTTTTCTGTGAGTTTTTCCAGGTTGTTTACGAGATCAAGTTTTTTGAGGTATTTGTCCAAGAATCGTATGGGGCCTTTGTCGGGAGTTTTGCCCATAGAGGGCCATTCATATCTATGAAAGTAGTATGGGGTGGCATGAGTGTGTTCATATGGGTGTTCGGCATTCTTGTGGATTTTTTCTCTTCCCTCCTTTGCTAGTTTGTCGGCTTGTTCGTTGCCTTCGATATTAGCATGAGCTCGGACTTTGTGGAGTGTAGTGATTTGTGTGTGATTTTGGAGCATTGCAACCATGGACGTGAGGATAGTTTTGTCTGGGTGAGTGTTGTGTAAGGTGGGGTGTTTTATGTGTGTATTAAGGAGATATAATACATTTATGCAATCTGTAAAAATGTGAGCCGGTTCGTTTGGGTATTGAGTGGTGATTATCTTAAGGGTTTTGTGTATAGCCATCATTTCGGCTCTTAGAATATTTTGGAGTCCATGTAGTCTTTTACCAAATTTAATTTGTTTGGTTGAATTGTATATCCCATAACCGGCTTTTTCTCGGTGCCAATGTCCAGGGCTTACTTCGGTTGGTTCTTTAAAGGAGCCGTCAGTATAGTAGCTAAAGTTGGGGTCAAATTTGAGGTCAGTATTCATTTGGTAATTGGGGAGTGGGAGGTTTAATTTGGAAATTGGTAGTGTGGAGGTGTTTGTGTGGGGGGTTTTGGTCCATTTTTTGTTACGGTTTACCCGGATTGAGATAGGTGTAGGTGGGGCAATTGCGGTGCATATCTTGTTAATGTTTAGATTTTTTGCTATCGAAGTGAGATGAGTGAGGTTTTCTATAGTACCTATCTCTCGAGTTTGGTGATGTTACTCCCCACAAAAGTACTACCTAACACACATCTTCAATACCATTTTTTGAAATTCATGATGTAAATTGACAATTGGTGTAAGCTAACCAAAATTACTAGAAGTCCACCTTGCGGCTTTTGGTCTTTAGGAGTTAGTGTCTAAATCTTTTATACCATCTTCTATTCTTGAGTCCACCTCTATAACTTATCAAACTAGAACTTAATAAGGAGGAGATGAAGACTGAGTGAGCTCCGAAATCTCTGGTGAGGGGAGGTGGGACTTAGCCTCAGGGAAAGAGTGTGGGCACCAAGAGGTGGCTGATCTTGGTGAGAGCTCCCCATACATTCTAGATCTGAGAAAGGAGAGAGGTCTGGGACACAGATCACGTTGGAAAGGGCTCACAAGCATCAGATCTGGAGTTTGAGGAGTGAACGCAAGGGTGTTAGATCTATGGTGTGCGTCTTCTGAGAAGCCTGGGAGCAAGTGTTGGCACATAGATGTAATCTAGCCTCGTGCCACAAGATCTGCCCCAGATCTGTAAGCTGGATACCAAATCTGTAGGCCTGTCTCTTAGTCGATGCACCTCCCCAACCCAGTCTTTTACCTTTACAATATAGCAAGACAAACCCAACGCAACTACATTACAGCAACAACTCTTCATAGCGCACGACCCACAACATTGACATCCTGGAGCTCAAGCAATCGAACGCACAACCCTGGAGCACGCCACAAGCAACAGCAGCAAGCGCATACACCACACATTCCAGCAACAAGAAGCGCATGCACCTCTGTAAGTTTATGGAGCATTCATTCCTCCCCTTTATCTGATTAATGCATGCACATCTGTAGATCACACACCATTAGCCAACACTTGATGTCTCGCAATATCGCTTCTTGATTCAACCTCGTAAAGTTACATAGATCACCAGTAGTGATAAGTAATAACCAAACCAGAGAACACAACCTAACCCTAGATCACATAAAACCTTGCACACACATAGAGATTTCCACATCTACAATAGCGTGCGGAAGCGCTGTGCATTTTTCTCTAGAATCTTGCAGGCACAGAAAGGGCGTTGTAAACGCACAAATCCACGCATCACACTTGAACCAGCACCACCCAGCCAGCGACAGAGTGAGGAGCAGCCTTGATACTCCTGGTTGAACCCTACAACCTGTGACAACATAAAACTTTAGCATTGCAACAAGTAGAAACCCAAATCAGCATCACCCAGCCAGCGACAGAGTGAGGAGCAGCCCTGGTACTCCCGGTTGAACCCTACGTGAGGAGCAGCCCTGGTACTCCCGGTTGAACCCTACAACCTGTGACAACATAAAACTTTAGCATTGCAACAGGTAGAAGCCTAGTAGAGCAACGACACAGGTGGAAACAAGCAGACTAGGAGTACACAACGCATTCAAGGATTTACACAACATCAAACAAAAGGAAAGACTTAGACAGAAACAGCAGACACTTCGACTTACAGCAGGAATCCAAGGACGCCGGACTTGCAAAATAGGAGCAGGGTTAGATACCAGCCAGGAACTTGCAACTAAATTCAAGTAGAGGCAACATCATCCCAGACAGAGAATCAAGGATACAAGACAGGAGGAGACCAGCAACTGCTTGAAACAAACCGACCTAGTACTCGCAGACAACCCGACGTCTACGTCAACGATAACAAACGTCAACCCCGTCCACACTGAATCCTAAACGACGACACCAAATCCAACGAAGACCTATAACTTGACGTCGACATCAAACCCACACACCCGGCATCAACACGCCCGACGTCAACACCGAAATCCAACACCAACATCGACTTAGTTCTTGACTGTGAAACTTCAACAGCAGATCAAGCAACAACGACCCAACCCAACCTCAATTTCGACAACATCAAATCACAGGATTGCCCAACATCGTCCCAGAGCCCGAAGGCATCGATCCAGACCTCGAAGACAACCGCGTCATAGACCCTGAAGACACCATCCCAGACCCCGAAGAAATCGTCCGAGACCAGACGACTCGACCCAAACAAGCCCAAACCCACGTCAACTTTGACATCTAAACCTGCGCCCTCGTCAATATCAACAGTCCGAAGACACAAGCAACCTACTCCAGCGCACTCAGCGATCGCAAGATATAGAACAGAGATCCTCCCAGAACACAAGCAACCTGCCCCAGCGCCCTGTTATGAGTGACTCCCTGAAGGCACATCGACCCATCTAAAGGCGGCGACCCACGCACTCAGGCTGAGACCCAAGTACGCAGGCTGCGACCTCAAGCCTTTACAGCAACCTACCTGCATCTACAGCGACCTACCCCAACCTACTTTCACAACGGCCACCTAACCTGCGACCTACGCACTCAGGCTGCGACCCATCCAAGCGGACTTGTGACCCACGCAATTAGACTGCGACCTACACAACCTCCTATTCGCCCCCCTTCAATAACCCAGCAATCCACCGCATCAACACCAACCTTCCTACATATCCAGGGACCTACCTCACCAACTATTGCCCTACCCCAGCCCCTGAATCCTTAGCCTAGTGACTTCAGTTTCACACCCTCCACTAGCTATGGACGCCATGGACACCGAAAATCCCCATCCAAGTGTCATAAAGATTACAACAACTGAAGATTTAGGCTCAAAGGCAAGCGGAGGTCCAACCCCATCCAAGAAAGCCAAAGGTAATTATCCCACCATCGAGGTCTCCATCCCTGACCTATCATCATTTCGATTTTGGTTAGGCTTCTCCACTATGGAAAAGCTTGCCATAGATGCAGGACAGGAGCCCCTATTCAGTGGAGAGGGCGTTAGAGACATGATAACCCGTGGAGTACCCAAAGAAGAAGCTGAGGAAGCCATTGGAGCTGATGTGGCCTACCCTAGGATACCACAACTCTTATACTCTTCGCTACGCAACGACAACATCGAGGGACAACACTACAACCTTACTCAGGTACCATTTGATATCCCTACAAACCCTATCACTGGACTATCCTATGACTTCCATGTGGCAATTCACTTCGAATTGCCACCTCACCCCATGCACCATGATGATGTGAAGAGACTAGCCCTAGCTAGGCTTGAACACATGAAAATCTCCTTAGGCACCAACCTCATGGATCCTATCGCCGTTTTATGTAAGGGGGTCAAAAAAGAGGGACAAAGAGGTATATGGTCAGGAATCATTAAACTACACCTCCTCAGACCAGAGGTGGACGCCATTGCCCTTCTTCGAGGTACCCGATACTTCATCCTCCACCTAGATCCTACAGGACAGGCCTCCCTAGGGAAAGTATGCAAAACTTTCCACGCAGTAGCCCGAAAGAACCTATCAGTACGAATCAAGAGTGAGTCCCTTAAGGGTGTGGCTGCCCACACCCTCTTCCAGGATGCAGTAACGAATAGTTTCTCGAGAAACTTAGAATTAGAGATTACAGATGTGCAGAAGGTACAAGAGGATACACATGCCTTTATAGTTGCCCCAACTCCACAACAGGCCAAGAAGTTTGAGCTTTACCAGATCACCACACACCACGAGGTGATACCCGCGCGTGCTAGTAGCTCTGGAAGCCTCACCCCCGTTGATAGAGCCAAGAAAGACACATTGACGGTTACCCTCTCCCAACTTCCCATTCTTATGAGCGTGGCAGAAACCACGAATGCTATCCATCAAATTTTCGAGGCCAAGAATGTCATCTCCCTATGGTTCCACAGGCAGCAGAGAGGAATGCACAATGGCAGTGCCAATGTGCAATTTCCTAACCCCATCATCTACCGCCAATTCCTACACAAGACTTTCACTGTAGGGCGACATCAAGTGGAGATCTCCCCCCACCGCCGCAGCCTCGAAGGTGACGACCCACCCACCACGGCATTACTGGAGAAGTGGGGCTTTAATGACATCAATAAAGCCCTCGTAAACACCGTGGCATCCCTCCAAGCTACCCCAGCTCCTGCTAGCATTACCAGGTCAGAAATGACCTCCATTATAGATGCAGGAAACAAGAGACTGCGCCAGGAGCTCTCCACCCTCAGAGAGGACATCATCAAAGATACAAAGGCCTACACCGATAACCGCACCAGTGAGTTACAGGCGAAATTACCAAATGTGGAGCAGTTGATGACCTCTGCACTGATGGCTATGCAACAAATCACAGGATCGCGGCCTCCAACTATCCCAGCCTTAGAAGACCACTCAAACATGGATTGACCAAGGACTACGGCCGAAGATATCACCAATGTGGCAACACATGGGTGGACAAGGTTTTTACCTCCCTCCCCCACTCTTTTAGTACACTTTTCCAAATCTCCTTGTGCACTCACCTACTCCTCGAAATCACTATCTCCTCTTGTATACTCTCCCCCTTTCACTACAAAATGCTAGTTAATACCCTAATACTCAAGACATTAGTACCCTTCATACCCTCCCAATTAGATATACCCTCCCAAAATCTCTACTCCCTCAGTTATTCTCCATCAATAACGACATATCACTCCACTATAGTAGCCGCAGTATACTCTAGCCTCACCATAGTCTCTACACCCTCTTCATTAACCACCTCCTACTCTATACATACTCTACACTTCTACTACCACACACCCACAACTAAGCACATGTCTTGGAGTCCACAAGGTGATTGCATGTACTGGTTTGGGGGTTTTTTCCCACGTATCAATGAACTCTGGCACTGCATATACCATTACGGTATGAATATTTTTTGGAAAAACACATATGGAATACACACATTCAACACTCATACACCCTTACTATACCTCTACATTACAAACACTTCTTATACAACTACTCACAAGACATCAGTCCTACTCCCACAGACACCTCCAACTAATATAAACACTTATTACATTACATACCCCCTTGAGTATACACCTCCCACAACCACAAAAACCACCACCACTACATACTCACCCCAAAAACCAAAAAGAATCGCATTCACACCCACACACATCCACGCACAAAAATACATCAAAACAAACACACAAACACCCACACACTTACACTCAACCACAAACACATACACAAATACACATGAACATATATACACTCAAACACACCCACACATCCAAACACACACACATAAACTACAAAATACACATACTACATACACACACAGACATATACATACAACTACACGTCCACATCCGCAAACAAAAACCCACCTATACACAACCCCTAAAATACACACAAAAAATTATCTAAACAAACATACACAAGCTTACAGAAACACCATAAAAAATACACACCCGTATACACAGATTAAAATCACAAGAAAAAACAAAATCACAAGAAATCCCACAAACAAAAACATACACACATACATAAACAAAAATACTACAACCAGGAAAACAAAAAATAAAAAAAATTTAAAACACACACACAAAACAATAAAACTAAAACAACACATTATACCATTACATTACAAAATCACATACGTACATACATACTGGAATACGGATACGGATACAAAAACAACTAAAAATACAAATATAGACATGTATATAGATACGTACAAAAATACAGATATGGATACGCATACGAATACAAATACAAATACACATAAAAATAAAAAAACAGATACAACTACAAATACAACTACAAATACACATACGGATATAGGTCAGAATACACATACGGATATAGGTCAGAATACACATAAAAGAATACATATAAATACGGAAGCAAGAGAAGTCATAAACACCGACACAAATATGAGTATGAACAATACTCAAAAAAGCAAGGAGAATAAAATAAAAATATATTATCAAATACCGCCAAAAATATCACAAAAATAGAAAAAATATTAATAAACAACTTCCCACAAAAACCAAGTAAAACAAAAAACCTAAAATCCAAAAACACACCCCATAAAACAATTTCTAGACTACACACACAGAACCTTAATATGAACACAGATGTAAATACCGAAATGAACATTAAAACAAATACTAAAACGCATACTAATACAAACATACGAATGAACACTAATACAAACCCAAATACAAACACACACAAACACACAAATACTAAAACTAAAACTGGGATACATACTAATACAAATATATGTATAAACTTTAAAACAAAAGCAACTACAGACATATTTATAACTACATATCATCAAAAGGCATGGAACATTAAAATGGCTAAAAATAGGAAAATAAAGGAGAGTAAAAAGAGATATACTAAATTAAATAGGAAGAAGATAGATATTTATAAAATTTCGAAGGTTTCAAATAGAGCAAGGAATATTAAAAATAAAAGAACAAAATTGGAGAGGATATGCAAGGAGAAAATAAAGGGTAAGGTAGAATACCATTATCATAAGAATACAAATAATAAGAACTTAACAATAAACAATAGTACTAAAAATAGAATATGCTTCCTAAGAGAATCAAAAATAAGGGATGGAAAATTAACCAAAATAGTAACGAGAAATAATTATCATAAGAATTCAAATAATGAGAACATAGCAACAAACAACAAGACTAAAAATATAATATGCTTCCTAAGGGAATCTAAAATAGGGGATGGAAAATTAACAAAATTAGTAACGAGAACTAATTATAAAAAGAATAAATGTATGAAGAGAATAGCTATAAACAACAGTACTAAAAATAGATTATGCTTCCCAAGAAATTCAAAAATAACGGATGAAAAATTAAACAAACTTGTAATGAGAAACAAAAATGTCAGAGTAAAAATAAATAGAGAAGATAGGAATAATAAAAGAGTACAGACTAAAAATAGAAATTGGAATATAAACTACATGGATAAATGGAAAATTAATAATAATATTAAAAACTATATATATAAAGTTGGGGAGAATTTGCGATTAAATAGTAGAAAATTGTTGAGAGTATGTAAAATAATCAAAATAGGAGGTGGGATTCATGTATCGCCGGCGTATTGGGCGCCGAAGGCGCCAAAAATAGACTTACTAAAAATAGAAATTCTAATAAAAGTAAGAATATATACGAATCTGATTGAAATAAATATCAATCTGTTTTTAGAAATCATTGTTTTAGACAAAATATGTTTAGAAAGAAATCTTTTAGAAAACTCATTTTTTCAATATACGGGTACATATACTGATCCGTATACTGATACGTATACTGATACATACACCGATGAGTATACTTATCAATATACTGATACAAATACTGGTATGTATGCTGATACACATACTGGTATGTATGTAAATACAAATACTTATACTTGTACAAATGCAAATACCAATACAAATAGTGGTACGTGTACTCATACGAATACTAACACAAATACTAACAAAGATACTGATACAAATACCAAGACAAAAACCGTGACATATACTAATACAAACATACAAAAGAATACTAATATAATACCACATAAAACTACATACACACACACAAAGACAACCACACACCATCAACGAAACACATACATATACATACACACATACAAAGACAAACACACACAATCAAAAAAACACAAATACCAAAGCCACATTCAAAAACAAAAAATTCTAAAACAAAACAAGATACCCATCTACTACAAACTACTAATATTAATTGGAGGAGACATGGAGACCAACCCAAGACCCATGCCGAACATATTAAAAAGACACCCCGCTTCGCACAAAAAGTATACCAAAACATATTTCATACCAAATACTAATACAAACACCAAAACAAACAATTGTACAAACCACAAAGTATATAATAACACCGCATATGAAAAAAAGGATTTAAAAGCCACTTTGAAAACCAACATAAACCCACATACCAATAGTCTTAAACATAATAGTTACATATGCACACGGACAAAAACAACCAAGATAAAATACAACCAACTTTACATACATCCATACTCTTCTAAAACAAAAACAACCACAAAAAATACATGGACAAAAAATAAACTAAAGACGAAAACAACTACACCTACTATAAAAATAAATAAACCCACAACTCACACACAAAATACAAATATCCACCTACCCCCAAACCAACAAGTCATTAATAACACAACAAAGCCTTTAAAATACACCACTAAACATATATACCACAAACTTCTACTACTTCTAGGAGGAGACATTGAAACCAACCCGGGACCCATGCCCAATATACTAAAAAGACATCCTACATCACATAAGAAAAATGCCAAAATCTACTTTATATCTAATACCATAAAACTCCAACCAGAATATGAACACATTGCAAAACCCTTCGCACCATTTCTAAAAAACACACATACATTACACCACATACAAAACACTTCCCACCCAAACATTGCCCAATACATACAACAAAAAAATACGCATCCACCACCCCACATCTTATATGCACTAATAATCACTACTCATCCAAACATAGATGAATGTAACCAACTTCTAAATCCACAAAATTGGAACACAATTACATGGACTAATACACTCCTACAAACCTTACTAACCTTACAAAACCCACCAGAACGACACATTTACACTCCACACCCCTATACTGAATTCCTAATAGACAACCAAAATATTATAAACCATGAGAACTCAATACATAAAAGACTGTACGACTTCTTACATAGTCAAGACATACCACCCTCAAATGATATAATAAAACTAAAATTCCCTTACCTCCCTAACAACCTCATAAATGAATCACTAAAATGCCTAGACCCTATACCAGAATATACCCACCCATCCCCACCTCTTCCCTACATCCCTCCTCAAAACCAAAATCAAAACATTAGACCAAACCAAGAAAATACATACATAATCACATGGAATGCCTCCTCACTAAACACTGCCCTTCCTAGCTTACAAACTCTAGTCGCAAACACAGACACACCACCGGCTCTTATAGTTATACAAGAAACAAAACTAACCGCCACAAAATCTACAAAATATATACAAAATATATTTCAAGACTATAAACTCATCTTTAACAATACACATGCACTTACAAGATGCATGCAACAAAGGAGACCATACACACCGGGCCGCGGTGGCCTACTTACATTAACACACAAAAAATATACATTCCCCGGCAACATCAACAAAATCCCTACCCCAATGCACATATCACCATACATTCAAATAATTAAAATCACTAATCACCCACTACAATCGTGGTTAATCTTTCACATGTATATGCCATCCCATCCCGAAGATACTAGATTTCTCTTAGATATACAAAACACTATTACAACCCATATTAATAATCATCCCAATCATACATACCTATTATGTGGAGACTTCAATAGAGACATAGCGCTAATTGGCCGCCAAAATGGAAACCATCACACCCCCCCTCAAAACATTGATTACCAATGGCGCCGCTTCACAGAAAACTTAAACTTCACTTACATCAATACCGATATACAATTCTCAAGACAAGGTGGCTACAATTATAGTGATTGGAGTCTAATAGATGGTTTCTATATAAATACAAACAACAACACACAATACACCTCCACAACAAACAAAGATATTATTCTCAATTCGGACCACTCACCCTTACAACTGCACATCCCAAATAACACACTAATTAGTAGAACTCCTACAATCCCAAACAAAGACACTATACGCATACTCAACCCCATCCCAAAAACCAACATGGAAAAATTCAACACAAAATTCTTCGAAGAAAACACCGTACAAATAGACTCCCTCATAAACACTCTTGAAATCAATAGTCAATTAACACAAGCACAATGGCAAGAAGCATGCCACTCTCTAGACAAACTCATCAATAAAATCTCTGATACACTAGAACAAACTTGTAGAGCACACCCAATACCCCAAATGACAAACAGAACCTCTCAACAAGGCGGGTATCTACCCCGCAAACTTTCTAAAACTTGGAAACAACACTTAACCACATACCATACCATACGTAAAACCATTAGAATTGTAAAAAACAACCCTCAATGGCGTAACCACCCCATACACAACGAACTACTAACTATTCAACACATCCAAATCCCTACCCCGCCACCTCCGGATTTTCCCCACGATACATGGATAAAAGATATCGCGATAATTGCAAAAAATGCCAACATACAAGCCCGGAAAATAATTACAAAATACACAAAAGAAAACATTAAAAAAGCCATCTCAAAATACAGACAACTATACGAAATCAGCCCCAAAAAAATTAACAAAAAAGTCTTTAAAAATCTTGAATCCCCACCAATGGATTGTATCAAAGATCAATATAATAATATTCTAACTAGCCCCGAAGACATTGCGAATGAAATATTCAACCAACAAACAAAAACCAATAGACCAACAGTACCAACATGTAATTACCAGCCACAACATACAATAGAATGCACATGTGCAATACGCCAATACCCTTGGCACGACCTGGACGGATATACCCTTGACAAACGGGGCGAACCAGAAATTCCACTACATAAATACCTCAACAGAGCCACATACGACACATGCCTCCAAAATCTTGGAAATAATAAAGCCCCAGGCCCAGACCGCATACCAAACTCAATACTCAAAAACATGCCCCCAAGATTTCATAAACTACTATTCCTATTCTTTTCTCACTGCTATAAACAAAAACAAATACCAAATTCATGGAAAACAAGTGCAACAATTCTACTATACAAAAAAGGCGATCCATCCATGCTACCCAATCATAGACCAATTGCACTAGCTAACACAATATATAAGCTTTTTACCAGTACACTCACCCACATACTATCCTCATACGGCGAAAAATTCAAAATCCTACATGATAGTCAAGAAGGATTTAGAGCGGAGAGAAGTACCGCACGGCAAATACAAACTATAATAGCCGCATTAGAAGACGCAAAATTTACTAACCAAGATATATACATACTATACGTGGACTTCAAAAATGCCTTTGGCTCAATTGATCATGCCAGACTTCTAGCAATAATGTCAGACCTTGGCTACCCAAAAGAGGCAACTACACTTGTTGGAAACATCTATTCCCAATCATCTACTTGCTATATCGGCGAACACTTTGGGAAAACAAAACCTATACCCATCCAAAGAGGAACTATACAAGGGGACACCCTTAGCCCATACCTATTTATTATATTTTTAGAACCACTACTTAGATGGCTAGAAAGAGGCAGTAATGGATATACTTTCGGCACATCACAAGTCACAATAAACTCCGCCGCATACGCAGATGACCTAGCCACCATAACTAACAAAATCAAATCAATCCAAATACAACTCCATAAAATTGATAGATATTGTAAATGGGCTGGCATGGATGTGGGAGTTCCAAAATGTGCCGTTACCGGATGCCCAAACAAATCTAAATTGAACCCTACCACTTTCAAAGCCCTAATGCAAACCTCTAACATCAACTACCGCAACCAACCAATCCCTATACTACACCAAAACGAACCATACATATACCTAGGGACAAATCTTGTTCCCTCACTAAAATGGAAAATCCAAATCCACACTACAACCACAAAGCTCATCAAACAATGCAAAGAACTAACAACATGCCCAGCCACCATGAAACAAAAAATAAAAATGGTTGATACCGTACTACGCCCAGGTGTGGCATACAGTTTCTACGGTGTACCATACTCTATGCCAGCTATCAAAAAACTTGATAAAAAAATAATAGCCATACAAAAAACCATATGTGGATTACCAAAATGTATGTCAAACGCAATAACCCAACTACCACATAACCTATTCGGACTTGAAGCTTTCTCCCTCAAAAACGCATACCTCCGATGTATAGGCGAACAACTGCAAAATGCCCTAAACGATAAAGGAAGACTTGGGAAAATATATAATGGATTAACTCACTATGTCCTTGCCCAATATGGTGGCGCTGAAAACGTACCGAGAATTAAAAAAAGTGACTGCATAAGATCACCAATAACACGAACATTATTCTTATTAAAATATATAGCTAAAGCCCACCTTAAAAGTACGCTCCCGAACTTCCTCACTAATCCTACAACAATAGAAATACTATGGTGCCAAGAAACATTAAATCATAACACACTCAATGCCCAACTCTCCCAAAAGCTTCTACAAAAACTCCTCTCAAAAAATATTTTTGAACTAAACCAAATTACCTTACCTAACGGTATACACATCATGAACAATGAGGACTTCAAAACCTACCACTTCACCCCATCTAAACTAATAAAGAGTGCCCTAAGTGTTGCTAAACAACTATTTTGCCACATAACATGCCCCACTATATGTCATACTCCTTGCAACATACACCCATACTCTCATACACTTAAAGATCCATTCATCACCCTCAACAATAACATCATCCCAAGAAATATTCCCACACCAACCAATCCCCCTAACCCTCCACATACATACCACCCCCACCCCCCAACATACATCCCCAAAAACCCTACCAAATACCCCATTAATAATATCATAAACCATAAACATATCCAACACACAGACACAAATAACATACAAAATACCTACACAAAATATCTATGCCAATGGCAACACAATGATAATACATACAATAAATGGCTCCCCCAAAGAGACCTTTTTCCACGGCATGACACTAATACCTCCACACATAACACTGAAAAACTAAAACAATACTACCAAAAGATCCAAAACAAAAAATACTCAGATATCATCCTTGCCCACCATCCACAAGAACAATCCTCAGACTCAAGGTCCGTAACGCCACCCATAATTATCCCACTTTTAAACATCTACACAACAGAATGCAACCCCGAAAATGATATCCTTACATCCTCAAACACAATTCAAATAAATAATAATCAAGCACATCTATACGAAGAAAACGGCCGACATTTACACACCATATCCATTACCCGGCTCCAATGGTTATGGAACCAATATCATACAAAATTACAATCCCCTACAAACATTGAACCAACAACCCAACCCTTTGAAACCGAACTAATATGGCTTTACCAAAGATATAAATATTGAATACCAAAAACTGACCCTCTCAAAAATGCGCAATACACAATACCCACCCCCATTTTAGACTCACTGATATCATCCTTTAACATTGAACACTCATACTTTTCCTCCCCGATCACATGTCCTACCAAACTAAATAAATTCTACTCACCGTACGAAAGAGACAAAATATTTGGATCCCTAGGCAAGGCCTTTGAACACAAATGGATCGGAAATGGAATAGCTCACCCCCACAACGAGGAAGACATAGAACAAGCCATACATTGGGCTAGACTTGCCGCCAAACACGATCCAAATAACACAAAAACAATCATCGTCACACCGAACAACAATTGGTACCAAAACAACAACCAATATTCAAACCCATTCCCAGATTCCCACATCATTGCATTATTCGAAGCAGACACAATACCATACGAAGAACCTAATATCCCACCCGAGCTAAAAAAACCCCGAATAGAGCCATCTACATTACAAATACTATGCGTCCATCATCAAAATCAAAACCTGGGCTCCCTAGAACAACTTGCGGAACTTACCTCTATAACAGACAATCTAGACATACAACGACCATACACAAAACCGGCCCCACCAACACCCATACAAACCCCCGTAAACAAAAGTAAAAAATGGTCAAAATTAAACTATGACAACAACACATTAAACTACTCCGTCATACCTCCCCCTCTCCCAGACTACCCAACTCAGACCACACCAAAATTTAACCCCGCACACAGTTATTACACTGACGGCTCCTTTAAACCACCGGAACAAATTAGCCCGGGCTCTTGGCGAAGAGAAAAAGCTGGCTATGGCATATATAATTCTACCAAAGAAATTAAACTAGCCAAAAGACTCCATGGACTACAAAATATCCTCAGAGCAGAACTCATGGCCATTCACAAAACACTACAAATCATCACAACAAAATACAAAAATGAACCTGCACATATATTCACCAATTGTATAAATGCACTCTACCTACTAAACACTCAAATAACACACCCAACCCTTCACAACACTCACCCCGACCAAACCATACTAACATCAATGGTACAAATGTTACAAAAACGTACACAAATCACAACCCTTCACAAAGTCAGAGCCCATGCCAACATTGATGGCAACGAACAAGCAGACAAACTTGCAAAAGAAGGCCGAGAAAAAACACACAAAAACGCCAAAGACCCTCACGAACATGCTCATGCCACCCCATACTACTTTCAAAAAGAAGATTGGCCTTCCAAAGAAGATACCCCCGACAAAGGCCCAATTAGATTTCTGGGCAAATATCTCAAAAAACAAGACCTCTACAACAACCTGGACACAATCTCAGAAAGTATTCCTAACATAGAAAAATGGACTAACGATAACGACATAGACAATGAACTCTCTACAAACTTTTGGAAAAACCCCATCATCTCAGACTCACAAATAACGTGCCTCATCAAATTCCGTACGGGTCAGTACATGGGAAACGCTCGAAAACAACTCTTCTTTGGAATAGAAAGATTCCCATCCATAACATGCCCCATATGCCCCTCAACGGACCCCGACACATGGCTACATGTGCTACTCAAATGCCAAAACCACCACATACACTCTCTAATTGTTAAAAGACATAACAAAGCGGTATGGGAAGTCCGAAAACTAATCACCTCCTACAATAAATCGAGATGTTTCATACTTATGAACGCCGGCACTTTTAATAGCAATCCACAAGAAAACAGTGTCCCCCCATGGCTACTTCCATGCTCATGTATGACCCAAAGATGTCATTGCAACGCTAGGCTCAAACCGGACATTCTTTGTGTCAAAGGTTTACCATACCACGACCCACCACCCGAGAACATCAACCAAGACTACACCATTCAATTCATCGAATTTACATATTGCAACGATAGATTCTCCCCGGAAACAATACAAAACAAAATAGATAAATACCAACCCCTCATAGACGACATCATTGCCCTCGGCTGGAATGTGGACCCCCTTATTGTTATCACATCCGGCGCTCGTGCCACCACCTTTATCCCATCTATGAAAACTCTCGAAGATACCTTCAAGATACCCATTGATACAATTAAAACTACCTTTAAAAATATCAACACCATCGCTATTCAACATGCCATGTCTATTTTACTGCATAAACGCAAAATCGAAAACAACCAAATCCTTCCTGATAGGCAAGACCCCCCTTAGGAACTTCGCCACTCTGTCTCTTCCTGATTGGCTGCCTGTTTGGTTTTATTTTTTGTTGTTTAGTTAGTTTGGTCGTGGTTGGTCGTTGTTGGTTGGTTTCTGGCTACTCGTTACATAGTGTCTACCCTCGAAAGGGGGAAGTAGTTCCAGTTCGCTAATTCCTTGTCCGGTGGGCATGGTCTTAGCAATGGAATGAACAGACACTTTATTCACGCCGGTTCCCTTCCGGGAACCGGCGTTCTTCTTCTTCTTATCAAACTATTAAGATGCCTTATCCAAAAGCAACAGATTCTAGAGTACATAAAACCACATTTAGTCCTTGTAAACTTCTTACTCAATAATTTGAGATAAAGATGACATACAAAGGAATGAATGTTCCAACTACATGGTTGTCTTGATGGACATGTGACCATCAATGTCCATCCATCCACATGTCTATCTAAAAATTTCCATGCCCAATAGGTTGTAATGTATTCAGGCATATTCAAGTATGGTAGAATATATTTGGGCATATCAAAGAATATCATTGAAATTTTAAGGAACACTAAGAATATGTCTAATAAAAAGTAGGGATTGACATGTCTGTCATGTCGGTCACATCTAGTAGAGACAATTGAAGAACCTGGTTTCTTTAGACAATCATGTCCAACTAAGAGTAGACTTAGCAGTTGTGGATTCGAGGCCACTAAACAAGGCTTTTTAGAGGGGCTATTTTTGGAGTGAAAGTGTTTGCCCACCAATCCTCAAATCCCACCTTCAACTTCTCTTTTGACCAATGAGAGACAAGAATGAGTGAAGACTCAAGAGTGACGTTGAGGGCAAGATCAAGGGCACTCTATGAAAGCCTCCATGTAGAGTGGATCTTTATTTGTAAAAGGACTCGCAGAAAGTTTAAAGTGTCCAAGGGCATTGGTTGGGAGCCATTTCCTTGGTCTCCAATCTACTACGGTGCTTCTCTCCATTACACGGTCCGCTCAAGGGAGCTATTGGCGATGCTCCTAATCAAAGATGCACCACGCTAAGAACTGAACAAGGAGTCTATCCACCTTCTCAATGAACGTTATGGAAGATTCCAAAATGGATTAGAAAGAGTCTAAAGAAAAAGAAGACACAATTAAATAAAAGACGAAAAGGAAGAAGCAGGAGAAGCAGGAGAAGCAGGAGGGTAAGATTAAAAAAAAGACGAAAAGGAAGATAAGGAAGGAAGAGAGCCGGCCAAGGAGAATTGACCCCCTTGCTTGTCTCTACCCGAGGGGGCCACGAGGTGGTGGGGCCAAATCTAGCTCCTATTTTGTTTTTGGATGGGGACCTATTTATAACAAGAGAGAGTAAACAATGGCCGTAGGTCCCAAATTTGTCCAAACAAATCCAAAAAAGCCTCTGGACCCCCCAAAATTAGAGGGCCAAAAAATCGATTTGACAGGATATTCCCCACGCTGGGACTTACCGCGTGGGGCCACAAGGTGGTGGAGCCAAACCCAACCCCTATTTTGTTTTTGGATGGGGCCCTATTTAAAGCAAGGGAGGGACCTTGAAGGTAAACAAAGACCGTAGGCCCCAAATTTGTCCAAAAAAATTCCAAAGAAAGATTTTAGACCCCCCAAAATAAGAGGGCCAGAAAAATGACCCCATGCAATTAAAATGGGGCCCACCTCAGGTAAGTCCGAGCGTGGGGATATCATGTCCGCGCCCAGAAAAATGACCCCATGCAAGTAAGATGGGGCCCACCTCGGTAATGACGAGCCGATTTGACAGGACATCCCCCACGCTCGGACTTACCGGGTGGGGGAAGAGATGGTGGGGCCAAAACCTAGCCCCTATTTTGTTTTTGAATGGGGGCCTAAATTGAGCCAGTGGAGAACCTTGAGACTAAATTCTAGCCATTGGCCCCAATTTTTGTAAAAAAAAAGCCAAAAAAAGCCGCTGATCCCCCAAAATGGGAGGGCCAGAAAAATGAGCCCATGCAATTACGACGGGGGCCCACCTCGGGTAAGTCCGAGCTTGGGGGACGTCCTGTCCACGCCATGACGAGCGAGATGGTCAGTTCTCCCTGACCGAAGAGAGCCTGAGAAGCGGGAGAGTAAGGGTTTTCCCTTAAAAAAACAAAAAGGATAAAAAGGAAGGAAGAGGGTAAGATTTTAAAAAGACGAAAGGGAAGAAAAGGATGGAAGGGAGCCTGAGAAGCAGGAGAGTAAGATTTTTTTTAAAAGACAAAAAGGGTGAAAGGGGAGGAAGAAGCCTTTTCTAGAGTCACCGAGTGACCATGATCGTGGTCATCCAGAGTGTAGACTACTAAAATTAGTACTCCGTCTTTCCAACTACCAAAACGGAGGCTCTGAGTGGGTCAAGCTTGATCTAATAGACTCGTGGACTTGTGTCATGACAATCACGTGAGCATGCGGAGAAAGAGTCGTCACATGTGGGGTCGTCAGCATGACTCTGCTGAAACCGTACTCTGCATAATTAACTTCTTGTAGAAACAAGTGCTATAATTTCAAGGCAAACACAACAGACCCCGATCATCATAGTGCCTCCAACATTCACGGCTACTTCTGCCAAGTGATCATTCCAGTCCTTCTACCTTGTAGTCCATTTCTAGCACCCACACCATCTTCTAGAGACGGTGGCCAATCTTCACAGCCTGTGCTCGAATTCTCTTTTCTGGTTCAACTGTGAGATGTTTACAGCCACAAGGGTCGCGTGTGCCTGCAAGAATTTCCCCGCACTCCCGGGAGCAGTACTCTCCGGATTGCCAGCCATGAAGCAGAGCTTCAAAGTCCACCACCTCGCAAACTCTCCAGCAGCTAGTTCCACGACCAGGTGAGTCACTGCAGTACTGATCAGTTTCTCTGACACTCTCAACTAGTTCTGCACTTTCATGCTTGCCGAAATGAGACCATAAGTTCCAAACAACACGGGATTCATGTGCAGAGAGTGGAATCTAACCTGCCGAGAAGACAGCCAGTGGCATAACAAACTTCACGGTGGTGGTGTTTCCAGGTGTGCTAGGATATCCTCAGACATAACGTCGGATCCGGCTAGTGGACCGAGAGCATCGACGAGGACGCGGTTCAAGTGGAGCGGGGGAGTGGAGCAGGTGCTGCAGTGCAGCGTGGACGCAGCATGGACGCTGCTGGCGGACTTCGTGGGGCTGGGCAGGTGGGCGTCTGGCAGCGTGAGCTTGTGCGAGCACAGAGACAAGGGCCATGCCGTCAACGCCGTGGGGTGCGTGCGCTACTGCGAGGGCAGCGACGGCTCCACCTGGGTGCACGAGCGCCTGCTCGACCTCGACCCCGCCGCGCGCTACATGTCGTATCGCATGGAGGACAACCGCTTCCATTTCCCCCAAGGCTTCCAAGGCTACGTCGCCAAAATACAAGTGAGTGCCAAACAATCCACTTGCCACAGTGTCCAGTCCATGCTATAACCTCTCTTATGTCATACTTATTTCTATACCAAGTCTTGTGTACTTGCCACAACTAAAGGACGATGGAATGTCTGCTCCATTCATTACAAACTAAATTTTGAGAATGTACAGTAACTGTAGGATCTTCTTCTAAACTTATATGAGATGATGTGGTAAAAGTTTTGTGAATTTTGAGAAAATTTGTGTCCCCCGAATGGACACTTGGTCCTGTAGGGGTTAAACTTATGTGGCATCATTCCAATCTTACCAAATTACCTTTCTCTTTAGTGTTTTGGAAAGGCTTTTGGGTGACTTGGGTCTGAAGGGCTTGCGGTACTGTGGTGTCAAGCTCGTACATTGTGATGAAGTTTCTAGTGGTTTATGGCAATGAATACGTTTTACAAGTAGAAATCATTCTTTTTGCAATTTGTCACATGGATGGTTTGTGCATCCGGCTAGCAAGAGCACAAAGCTTACTGTAGAGTGGGATTCATGCTGAATTTGGAGGTTCTGTACAAACTTTGGGCTTGTGAGATGGGCAAGAAACCCACTATAGAGTACAATCAGCTCCCTTTACAACATCTGTTGGAACAGTCCAGGTGCTGCTGTAAAGGGAGCTATCTATTCTTGTGGTAGACACGAGGAGTGAACTCTGTAAATGATGGTAAATTTTGGTAAGACAAAATGGGGTTGTTGTAGAGGGTGCTGATTATACTTGGCTGTGAGGTCTGAAAGACATCTTTTTGTAGAAATGAATTGCTTTCTAGTGGTGTTTGTCTCTGAGCTTACTAGGGTTCATACCAAGACATTGTACATACACTCATCCCTCCTATAATTATGCCTCTGATAAATTATAATGCCGCTAAGTTATAACTTCAACTATCTTATAACCACTGTTGACACCTCACTACAGTAGTGCTCCGGCCTTTGTAAGGATGATGATTATGCCCCTGATGGTGTAGGTGGATGGAGGTACAATTGGGCTGAACTTACAAAACCCTCTACTAAACCTACTGCTAACGTCTAACCTCTACTAAGTTTTTACCACCTCCATCCACCACCGCCATATTTGACTATACCTAGCAGGAGGAATGAATGTATAGCAAGACTTGGTGCTAAATTGATGTTGATTATTTTGTTGCAGTTAGAAGATGCTGGTGAGGGCAAGACGCGGGTGAAATGGACGTACGAAGTGGATCCAGTGGCGACTCAGACAAAGGAGAACCTCACAAATTTCATGGTCGCATTCTACACACTTAACCTCCAATATCTGGAAGCTGGGGCCAACAAATTAGTGGATGAAGATGCTGCAGGCAAACTTTGACAAACTCCTTTTTGGAAGGATGCAAATCTCAAGGACCTGGCGCTACTTCAGTTGACGGCTGAATTTTCTGCTATCTTAGGTGAAGCGACCCAAAACCGTTCTCTCAAGCTAGGTAGGGTATGAGATCAGAAGAAGAAGAACGCCGGTCCCGAAAGGGCCGGCGTGATTAAAGTGTATGTTCGTTCCACCACTAAGACCATGCCTACATGTATGAGATCACATTGTATGTCAAGTGATGAAGAAGTAGTAAGCAAGCCCAACGAGCCATTTTTCAAATTTAATCTGAAAGGTGCCAAACTGATACAAAATTTAAAAGCACAAAAGTTACACGGGCACTGTACTGTGAGGCAAAGTATGTGGTATGTTTTCATGAGTTGGGTTTGATTTTGTGGACCCCTTACTTAACCTTAGAACAACCGAGCCTATGACTGTGGTATCAACCCCAATTTCCATTCTACTATGAGCTTTAGCTTTTCATTGAATATATAGTTGAATCTATTATTTCATTTTTAAACAATGAGAGTACATATGTCTTTTTTATGTCACAAAAATTAGAGATCATTTTGAATATTTGAAATTATTGTGTTTTTTTGAAGAAAACACAAAGAATAGTCATATCAAATACATGTTATGTTTAAAAATTCTGAAAAATTCACCAAAGGTGTACATTATAGTGCCAAAACTTGTGGCGTAAATGAAACTTCCATGTTCACCTAAAATTGGAAAATCTATGAACCATGGTTACAAGTCCAAAACTTAAATTGCAATAACTTATTCATTTTTATGTATTTTTTAAATTTGCATATTGGATGGAAACTAGACTTTATAGTCTTCATTTCATTAGTTGGACTCAAATTCCAAAAACATCATTTTAATGGCTCGAAATTCAGATTTAGAGCTAAAGCTAGAAGTCTCTAAAATTCGCTACATTGAGATCCATGTCACAAACATTCTTTTTATTTAGATAAAACATGATTACCTCAATGAGACAAGAATCATCATCTAATGCTTATATGTTCAATGAACTCTCTACTAAAGAATTGGATGAAAATTTATTGTGTACATTGATTAACATCCTTGAAATATCATCCGAGAAGCCAATTTTTGGTTGCTTGGGCGTTGTAGGGTAAATACTAGGAATTGATTCTAAGAGAAAGAGAGAAAGCATGCCATGCATGACACATGTTCTTCATCTCATAATACTACAATCCACATGTTTCCGAGTTCAAATAAGTGCACATTGGTGTCCAAGTAAAACCCATGTGAAGAACATGATTCGAAAGTAAAGGATTGTGCATGCAGCGGAAGACACTAGCCTCAAAGGTTTCTTGCCTCAAAGGTTAGTGTCTGGAAATCAGAATTTCTATAACAAAGGACTAATTAGACTATCAAAATTTGGTGTACTAAGAGTGGAGTTTGTTGTTGAACACTAAGATGGAGGTACCCGGATACCCCTAAATTTCCTTCACAATTTTAGACCAAAAACACTTCAAAACTGCTGATTCTACTGCAATGAGAAAGGAAAGAGACAAAAACTTATATTTCTAGTTTTAACCATAGAATCTCAATAAAGACTTATAAGGTAACATACTCACAAATTTTCATAAACTTTGACCGCAGAGATCAAAAGATTATAGTGTTTGAAGTAGTAGAAAAACGGTTCATTTTCTTCTCTGCGTTGAGTGAATCAACACACTTTGACGTCACATGGTGTCAAATCTTTGCACTACACAAGGTCTACATTCACCATCATCATGTCACGCATAATATTATTTACTTGTACAATCATTTTTAGAGGTAGAGAAGGGCTACAACATATTCAAAAACATTGTGCAAGGAGTGGAGGTTCAAAGAATGCCATTTCACAATTTATTGTATTGCAAGCTTGATATGTTTTAGATTGAGAATTGAAATAGTCAATTAGTAGGTTTCCTTCATGTCATGTAGTAGAAAAAATTTTAAAAATTAAAAATTTCTAGGTTTTATGTGGAAAAGAAGTTTTTTTGGTACCTTGCCCAACAATGTGTGAAAATGTTTGACTTGCGATGAAATGAAATTTTTCACTAAAGACAAGAATTTTTTTTGAAGATATGAAAGGGAATAGTATTATTTTCTGGGATTGAAAATCTCATAGTGAAAAGATTGTCCTAGAAAAACTTTTTGGAATTGCCTGATGTGCTTGCATCCAAGAGTTTATCCTTAAGTTGGCATAACTTTTCTTTACAAGGTCCGATGAGAACAAAAATTATATTCCCATGTACCTCTTGTCTTCTTGCATCCTTGTACAAAATTTCAAGAATTGTAAATATAAATTGCAACCATGGGAACAGGCCCGACATTGCTGAAGCCCACATCGAGACTTATTTCATTTAGGGATTAAGCCAAATGGGGTCTAAAATGACTTTGTATGTCAAAGAAATTTACGTAGAAAGATGGAGAATTAGGAATGAAATTCAACAAAAAAAATCAAACTTAATCTCAAAGATGCCAAATTGACATAGAATTCAAAAGTCCAAAATCCACCAAAATCCATTATTTGTTGAGATTTTTTTAGATTGATTCTATCATACTCTACTAATCGCTTTTGGGTGGGGGTGGGGTGTGGGGGTGCGCTTATGGGTTGCTCCACCTTATACAAATTGGAAATTTAGTATGTTTTTAGGGAACAATGTGCATGGTACAAAGCATATTATCATTTGAAAAGAGTATGTCTTTGAGTGAAAGTGATTGGTAGAACAACAATTACGATGTTTCAACACTAAAATACGTTTTTACCCTACTACACTACTTGTGAAAAGGTTCACATTACAATGGTGTTAATCCACATAGCGGCCACTTCCACAACAAAGCACCAATTTCATAACTACAATCTCTCCGCTGTCAATTTGATCTCTAATGTTCTATGCCGTTAGCAATTGTGCTCCTTTGGGCATCATCTTCTTCCTTGCCAGCTTCTCACAGTAGTTGTAAGATATTCCGACCTCTTGTGTAACTGGGCTCCTTGCCATGGTCAATTTTGTCCAAGTTCACAACTGCATCCAATGTGTGATTACAAGGGCTTGTGTTGCATTCCCTTTGTGACCGGGACAAAATAACAACTAGGAGGCATTCACCACTTGAGGTAAGTGTGGAACTCACCACACTCCTACCTGGTGTTTTTATTTCTGGCAAAATATAGCCAAATGGCGAATGTTTTTAAATTGAGCCCAAATTCACACCAAATTGATGGGAATTATAGGGAGGAAATTTCTAGGAAGTGACCACTTGTGTGCGTGACGTTGCTTAACTTTCTCATCAGGATGAGTTAGAAATCAACGGCTCAGAGAATGGGATCGCCAATACTCTTTTCCAAAAAAAAATCTATAGAAGCCATATTTTGCTTGCCAAAATTTTATGGTCGTCACACCAACACCAAATTTCAAAACTTAAAATAAACACTGCTACTGCATGAATTCCCTCAAATGGCGAGCACTGCAATCTTAGATGCGCAACCAGTACTTCATTCCTGGCGATCTAAGATTGTTGATTGTTGTTAATTGTTGCAATTTATCACACTTGAAGGAAGAAAATATTGGTTTGACTCATTGAGTTTTCATAATAACACTTGGTTGTTAATCAATTATTCCCACATCTTCAAGATATTGTAGCAATGCATCAACTATATATTGAAGGATTAGAAGTGCCACAATTCTTACAGCCAACCAATGTATACTTGTGTTTCCTCTTTAAATCTAGGAGAATGTAGAAATTGGCAATATTGGGTTAGTAGTTGGTTTTGGGTGGTCATCCCTTAAATATTATTGCTATGTGCACATTGCATTGTTCTATTCTTAACCATCTAAAGTTCCTTTAGAAGATTAAAAAGGAAGAAAAGTCACTTACGACACTACATAGTGTATACAAGAGAGTTTTCTTGGAAGTAAAGGAAGGTGACCCCGCATGTCACCTCAAATCTTAGGGTCTTATATTAGTTACTCGGACCACATGCACATGGTGACTTGGTTTGGGAAAAGCATGGGGGAACCACCGGTCAACTTTTTGGGAACTTGGGATACTGTACTATGGGGGAGCTTTAGCTTGCATGGGATAGGGCCCAAGAGCATTGGTTGCCATGCATTCCATTGATGCAAAAAAAGGGAGTATGAGATTCTTGAAGTCTATTTTTGTGCATAAAAAAATATTGTCGCTGTCAAGCACCACTTTTAGATTGGCTTTCCTTCTTCAGGCAAAACTCTAAGGTAACGTCAAAATACCTTAAACCGACACTTTAGTGATTGTGTGTTTCAAAAGTTGAGATTTAATTGCAAAAAAAATATGCTTGGGTAGAGAAATAAGGTTCTGATTTGTGAGAGAAAAAAAAATTGAAAACAACGCTGTAGATTGTGAGAAAAAAGAAAGAAAGTGGGTTTTCTCCAATCAACCCTAAAGCGACCAGGTTTAGTGACAAAACCAAACCTTAAAAGCACATTAAACCGTCACCTCTATCCCACCAAACCGCCAGCTCCATCCAGCTCCATCCTTGCATTCATTGGTGGGCTTGGAATAGACTTGGAATATTTCTGACAGAAATTATGACAAAAAAAAGAGAGGAAGAAATCCGGTTCTGCAAGGTCTGCAGGGTCGCTTCAGGGTTGAGTGTCGGTTTAAGGTATTTTGACGTTATATGGAAGGTTGATATAATCTTGCTTGTAAGAAATAATTATCTTTTTTCAGTACACTATACTGTACTTTACATAAAATCATGTGCACTTTTCATATTTGGCTCAAAAAGCAGGTTTCCATTTGGTGGCTCATGACTTTGATGCACCAAATTAGAAAACGGCTCCTGCATTGCGATGTCTAGGCTTTCTTCAGCACCCAAATTTTGCCAGCTCATGATTGTTTCCGAGCAAATCAAAGGTCAGACTGGAAAGCAGACATCATCAGTCCATCTAGACTTTATGTGCACAGTTTCAATTTGGGAATACCATACACATCCATCCCCTGTACGAACCAATTTTTTTAAATCACAGTGGTTCGGATGCAATGGGTATCACCTAAGTATACAGGAGTATTGCCTAGATATAACAAGGGTATGACCCTGGCGTTGTATGGGTATCACCTTAGACAAATATTTTATTTTTTCCAAAATTTTGGACAACTCTTCATTTTGAATTAATTATGTACGAGCTCGACCAAGACAAAGGTTACATTCAAAGCTGAATGCTCTACTACAGCCCAACCTCTTTAAATGTTACCTATTTACAAGTTATAATTCCATATGTGTTATGTAAGTTTTTCTCCCTAAAAGCTTACATTACAATCGGAACTTTATATATGTTACTTCTATAAGTGTTATAATCTCATATATGTTATGAAAATTTTGCTCCTGACCATATTAGCACTTATTAACACTATTAAGTGATATATGTTTCAGAGTCTTATGACATGCTTCACTCCCTCCTTTGTTAATTTCACTTCTATAAGTGTTAAAGTTGGGAAAATAACATAATAATACATGAGAGCCATAAATTTTTATTCTTCGTCACGTATTTGTATTACACCATATCTAATGAGCATAACTTAGAGATTCATTCTTATTAAAAGAATATTTCTGGTGCACTTTGGAGCAAGGATCTCTGTAGTTCAAAGGGAGGGGTATCATGGTAAGTACAATTTTTTGGAAGTTGAATTTTAGAGGACTGCAATATGGCGAACTGGAGTGTACTTTGGTGAGAGCAAACATTGGAGTTTCCACAATTACAACCGCCTAGGTTTCCACGATTCAGTAGAGAGTCCACGAACGGGGATATGACTGCATCAAAATTGGACATGACTTTGGGATTGGAGTTGGGCATTGGCATCTGCACACAACATCAGGATTGGAGTTCAACATTGCCATCAAGACCAACCATTAAAATTGTGGGGCATCGAGATCAACGGGCATCGGCACAAGGCACGACGCAGGCACAAGGCACGACGCAGGCACAAGGCACGACGCAGGCACAAGGCACGGATTCACCGCTCAACAGAAGGTGTAACGCACGCACACGACTTTAAGGTTCACAACTTCATGGCACAAGGCACCCCATGTTTTTTAACATTAGACACTCGGCCTTTTTTATCCAGGTGGTTTTTTTTTAGAATAAACAACCGAACTTTATTTCATACAAGGGTTTTCTTTTTGTGTTCCAATCACCCCACATTTATGTCTTAATATTTAATATTGGGTTGAAGGTCGCAACGGGTAGGGATCGAGAATTTACCTTCAAGGATAAGCAAAAGATTATTTCTCATCATGAGAGCTTGTTACTACAGGGCAAAAAATTAGCAACAAGGCATTGATTGAGTGGGCAAATGCCAAATTAATGCTTTAGTTTCTTAGATGAGTATTGGTAGAAAGTTGAAAGCACCACGGCCTTGGTGTAGTGGTTTGGGTCATGGCACACCGGTGAGGTGGTTGTGAGTTCAAGTCCTATTGCTGGTGTGGTGCCTACCACCATAGTCCACCTAATTATGGTGGGGGTCCCAAGGCCTCACTGTATGGGGACCCACAAAGCCCTTGGGGGAGATGACATGTCGGTTGTCTCTAAGGCAATTAGTGTAGGGAAGCACTTAGTGTAGAAAAGTGTTTATCCTCGAGAGGGGGGAGTAGTTCTATTACACTAGTCTATATCCCGTGGCCATTCTCTTAGTGAAGAGAATGAACAAACACTATATTCACGGTGGTCTCCTTTGGAAACCGGAGTTCTTCTTCTGGTAGAAAGTTGAAACGGAAGGCTTTGTTCACTAATGTATGTGGGTCATATGGGTGATTCAAAGAGCATTGGGAAAGTGCAATGTCAAGATTACTACAATGCTAGACATGGATGCAACTATATGTGATGATCCGGTAATAGCTGCAACAAAGAGATTTTATGCTTTGCTACTCAAAGGTTCAAGTGAGAAAGCGCTCCAGTTTTCATGTAGGTAGGTGGGTAAGTTTAAAAAGAGATTCAATATCACGGCATTTACGTGTCACAGTGAAGATGCTTCTGCTCACACTTCAGTAGAGGTTTTGAAGATGATCGATGATATGAAAGCTATTGTATCTCATTACAATAGCAATGACATTTTTAACATGGACAAGACATTGGGTTTTTTTAATAGGTTAGAGTCAAATCGTAATTTGGCTACGAAGAGACTATCTGGGATAAAGAAGCAGAAGGAGCAAGTTATAGTGGCCCTAGCTGTAAACGCTGTAGGGACCAGTTGCCTTCTTCCAGTGATTATTAATCAATACTTAAAGCCATGTGCCTTCACTTTTAGGCACATTGAGAATCTAGTTCTAAATGTTACTAATTATTGATATCTAGTTCTATAAGTGTTATTTGTTATAACTCTATGTGTTATATTTTTTTTGCTCCCAACCCGTAACATATAAAGAGTCCCAATTGTACTAAGTTTTATACATTCAATGTCATGACATCCTTCGCTCCCTCCTTTGATGATTTCACTTCTATAAGTGTTAAAGTTGGTATAACCGGAGAAATAATGGGGCAATAGATAGGAGCATGGGCAATAAAACATCAAGAAGGGTAGTAAAAAACTGAACAGATCAAACACAATTTAAGACTTAGGGAGTCTATTTTAGATGAAAACTACCATAATTGATGAAAATATTGGTTGAAAACTTGATAGGTGTTACTTTCAATACATGTTACAATTTTTCTCACTCCCAACCAATAACATTTAAAGAGGGTGGACTATCCATCCATCCATTGCTAATTCATAGTGAACTTTCACACCATCTGATCACTAACACAGCTCATAACTTCTCAGTAAGAAAAATATTTTACAGGATAGGAGCCAACCTACCTCCAGGAGAACAAACTCCGGCATTACAGTACAAAACAGACTTTTTCTTTTTTCTTTTTTCTTTTTCCATCAAAACAAAGGACACCCAAAACTGCTAAAAGTGCAAGCAAATCCATCTTGAACACATCCTAAAAGAAGCCACTGACGCCATAGTAAGCATCAAAGAACTAAAACCATAACAACACTAATTCACCCTATTTCTTACCACAAATTAAATACCCCAAGCCTAGCTTCTTCTCTCATTTTTTTTCCCCCTTTTTTGAAAATATTTTTTTCACTTTCCTCATTTTGGTTGGGGGGTCATGTTGGGGGTAAATCCACCACTGTACTTGAAGGACTGCTGTGACGACGTCGACCCCTGCGAGAATGCCTGCGACTGCGAGAATTGTCCCGTGACAGGTTCAAAGTCATCAGACATGAAGTTTGACATGGGCACCATCAAGGGTGTCTTCCGCTCGTGCTTAGGCATCCTTGGCGCCAAGTTGGAGCTCTCACCGCCGGGCATCAGATGTGCCTTGGGTCCAACAAGAGCCTCAAGCTGCTTCACCACCTCATGCATGTGGGGCCTCTCAAGGGCTGTGTCTTCCACACATACAAGGGCAATGTTGATGAACGCCTCCAGCTCCTCCTCAAAAGTCTCAGCGAGGACTGGGTCAAGGATCTCCCGCACGCCATCCATCCCGTTCTTGTCAAACCGATTGCGCACGTCCCGCACAATATGGCACCCACGGTAGATTGGCGGTTTGCCTGTTAATGTCTCCAGTAAAACCACACCAAAGCTATAGACATCACTCTTGGGTGACATTTCATTCGTCATGTAGTACTCTGGATCAAGGTAGCCCTGCCAGTTCAACCATTACGTCAAAATTGTGGTTTAGACAAACAAATTATGTAGGTAGGTACAACACACTAATTAACAGAACCATTGAAAAATCGTCCCATTGATCAGAGATGCACTAATTGTTCAATCATGCTTTCTCATACATAATTAGTACCAATATCTTCAATCTTAGTAAAAGCATTCACTTGGTGTGGCTTGGACTAGAATGCAGTGTAGTGATGGTCTAAAATAAAAGCAAAAAATAAAAATTTAAAAGCTAGCCTGGACATACCATAGTTCCCTTGATGCTTGGCTTCAATTTGCCGGTTTTGTCATTAGGCACCAATACTGAGAGCCCAAAGTCAGCCACCTTGGCATTCATTTTCTGGTCCAACAAGATGTTACATGATTTTACATCTCGGTGGATTATTGGTGGATCTGCATTGTCATGCAAGTATGCCAAGCCCCTGGCTGCTCCAAGAGCCACCAGCAACCTTCTGTCCCAGTCCAAAGACTGATCCGACCTTGACCCTGCAAATCACAATCCCATGTTCAAATTCAATACCAATAGAGAGCACTGGGAAAAAAATTTAAAGAAAAAAGACATTTTTAACACATTTTATGGCATTTAACCCAAGGAGATTAACTTCTTGATCCAGATTCTAGTGCTTTCACTCTAATTTGTACTCCAGATGTTCATTTGTTTCTTTGATTGATCATGCTATTAATTAAGTAGATCAATGGGGATGAATATTTCTAGTAGAATCTCAATCATCAGAAGGTGCCACTGGTGGCCACATTGTTCTACATGTATGGTGTCATATTCGAACATGATAAGGTTAAGATATTGAAATGACCTCCAAATGAAAGATGTTAGTTGAAGAATCTTCAATCCAAAGGTCAAAGTGTTGCTAAACTTTAATACATTTTTTGTATCCTACAAAGTTAAATACTTGCCTATATATGGTTCCCAATTGACGTTTAAGGGTTAAACATGAAAAAGTTTAATGGTTTTTAACTCCGACTCAAAGTGATTTTAAATTGTCTTTGATGAAGAAAGAATATGGAAATGAAACGATAAACATTAGTTACCTTATGCTTCTGCAGCTGATTCTCCATATTAAAACTATTTTGAGATGATTTTGATATTAGAAACGAAAGGGGATTTGTTTTACAAATTTTGATATTAAAAACAAAGTTACTCCCAATCCAAGAAGTCTTACCTCGGAGCCAATCTGTCAGTGTACCATTAGGCACATACTCATAAGCAAGCATCTGCTCTCCCTTTTCATAGCAAAACCCTGCACAAACAATAAGCCCATGATTAGTAACCCATCTAACAAAAAATGAGAGCACAGAACAAACATGACTAAAGTTACATACCAACAAGCTTCACCAAGTTATTGTGGTGCACACGTGACAACAGCTCAATCTCCGTTTTGAACTCAGCAGATCCTTGTTTGGATCCCTCTTGTGCCCTCTTCACTGCCACTCTCGCACCTGAGCCTGCCTGGATACCCATGTATACCTGCTCACATACACCATCACCATGGAATTTAAATGCTGAAAAGCAGAAACAACAATAAATAGTCAAGTATCATGCCTTGAAGGACAACCGGAGAAAAAATAAATGAAGCCATTTGTTGTAAAAAAACAACAGGGTGAGAACATCCGCTGTAAAAATGTGTGCGTGAAAAGATAATTCTATAAAAAAAACATGGATGAAATTTGACTAAAATGCATCAATGCTAAACAAATATTTTTTCTAAATCGTGGTGGTTTGGAAACAATGGGTATCAACAGGTATCACCCATGCATTACACATGTATCACATAGGCATTACACGGGTATCACATAGACAAATTTCTTGAAATTTCCAATTTTTTTAAACATTCTCCATTTTGAATTAATTATATATGAAACTGACCACTGCATAGGGTATTATTATTATTACTATTATTATTACTATTATTATTACTGCTACTACTATTATTATATTTTTAAGTCACCAGTGATGAAAGAGTACCTTGCCATATCCTCCTTGCCCAAGTTGATTTTCCTCGCTGAAATTGTTTGTCATTCTCTTGATGTCATCAAAGGTGAACCAGTTCGCTCCTTTGAGTTGTGGCGCTAATCCACCATCGACATTTTGCCAAGCACCTGGGAAAGGTAACACAGCAACAAATTTAATGACTTCCATGCAATTAACTTCCAAAAGATGATGGTTATGGGGGATTCGTGTATAAGCTCTCGTACCAAAAGGGTTCTTCTTCCGTTCGGTCTCTGCTTTGCGTCTCATCCTGAAAACAAGCAAGATCAGGAATCCAACGATCACCGCCACAGCTCCAGCTCCCACAGCAATGCCAATAATAACCATTTTGGAGAGACCCGAAGACACCGCTGCAACTTCCCCTACATCACACCAAAAAAAAGTATTCAATTATGGAGGCATGCTTTTTAATAATAATAGTAGTAGTAGTGGTGGTGGTGGGTTGATAGTAGAAAAAGAGTTTAAAACTCACGCTCTCTTCACCTGACTTTTCAAAGAACTCCAGTGAATGCCAGCAAAACGAACACTGTGGTGGACATGAAAACAATAGGACGTGTGGTGAGTTTAGGAACATACCTTGAGAGTTTTCGATATCCCTGACAAGCTCCGGCTTGAAAGGACTGGTGTACTTGACGCGCTGATTCGTGAAACTCCTGGTAAGCCAACCCGCCGTGGCGGAGTCCAGAACTTCTCCAGAAAGCGGGAAGAAGAACAGCCTGACCTCCACACGAAGCTGGGTCCCATTAAACGCCGCGTCGTGCACCCAGAGCTGGGTCTCCTGGAACTGCTGCAGCTTCGGGGCCTCCGCCGCGCTGAGGTTCTGCAGGGAGTGCACGGTCTGGTCGTGGAGGGCGTCCCAGAGCGTGTCGTTGTCGATGGTGCTGAAGGTGGGCGCGCGGACCTCCAGCGTCACCACGAGCGGGTAGCTGCACGTGCACCGGTGTGGGTTCAGCGTCAGGCGCGCGGTGCTGCACAAGTTGCTGCTGCAGTTGTTGGCGGCGATCAGAGGCGACATCCACTTAGTCGCCAGGGGCGTGTCGGTGGCGTTGCACAGGCTCGGGTCCACTTTCACCAGGCCGCCTGGACTTGTACAGATCGGGTTGCCTTGTAACCTGGACGTGTGCATGTCATGTTTCAGGTGACGGTGCTAGAAATGGTGCTTGAATCCATGTGATGAAAGAAAGAGCAACTTACATGATCTGTGCATCCAAGGGGCCGTTTGTAAGCTGGTTCAGGTATAACAGATTGTTGTTTTGGAGAGAGACATAGCGCAAATTAGGACTAATGTTCGCTGGGATTGTCAAGGTTCCATTGATTCGATTGTCTCGTAGGTACCTTATATTCAGCAACACAAAGTACTAACCAATTAGGATATGATTTCTAGTATACTGTATAATTGATAATGTATGACTCACTCAACCGTTCCGCACCAAAACACCAAAACATGTCAAACAGAAAAACAACTCCCCACTCTCAAAACTAGTACAATTACGACAAGTGTGCAAACACTAGTAGGAAAACTCACAGGCCCTGGAGTGCAGGATAGCTCAAGATGTCATCAGGTAGAGGCCCAGCAATGTTACCATTTTCAAACCTTCTGTTGTCTCAAATCAACCAAGAACATTGTCAAAATCACCACAAGAGATACTACAATAAGGGCAGCCACACCAAAAAGATTGGAAGGAAAGAAACGAAACAGGATTTTTTTTCTTAAAACGAAGGATGAAGAGCTCATCTTACATTGTCTGAATAGTATTTAAGGACGCATTCAACCATGTGGGAAATGGTTGAGGATCAAAGGGGTTGTTGCTGAAATCACTGTTAGACAGAGCGAGTTTGCAACTGTTAAGCCCAGAAACTTGACAATAACATTCCTAGGGAAGGTAGAAATAGAGGATCACTTGCATGCATTCGAAAAAACCAGCTAGAGCAGTGTAGTTTCTTACATATATTCAAGCTCTTTCAGAGCATCCAACGTTGGCAGGGTTCCATTGAGCGAATTATTCGCCAGACGACTGCAAAAACACGATCAGCTTAACCAAAAGAGTACACATGAACAAGCATACATCACAATGCATTTAAATGAAAGCCATCATGTTGAGTTGGGCATGTGTGTATATATTTACATTTGAAGCAGCCCAAATTGGGTAGTTCCATTTCTGATGATCTTGTTCAGAGAAGCAGGGACCGGACCAGTCAGTTGATTGAAGTGGAGGCTCCTGGTGCATACAAATATCAAACTTTAATCATGCCGGAACTAAATCCAATACAAGAAAAACACTGCCCAAGAAAATTAGTCAACCACTCACAGGATCTGAAGAGCGGTGAGATTTCCAAAACTTTCAGGAATGGTGCCAGTGAATCGGTTGACTTCTAGTAACCTGCACATGCCGCCGAAAAGAAGAAAATTGTCAACATTCATGAAACATATCCCGACAGAGAAGACCTGACATCGGAATATGGAGAGAATCACTCACATATGTATACACTTGTGGGCACTGTTTCCAATTTCAGGTGGAATGGAGCCTTCAAATCTGTTGTCGTTCAGATGACTACAAATCAAACACCATCAGTCTTAGATTCACAAAAGACCTGGAAATTACATACATGTCTCTGCGAAGAAAAACTAGTGCTTCAAGATCAACCAGGTCAGAATTTGGCAACAGAAGGATTGCTCAGTTTTAAAATCTGGCAATCTTAAAATTGCTCAGTTTTTAACTCTTGAAAGACGAGCCAGCCCAAGTTGGACGGCCATAGCTATTTTTGGAGAGTAGCAGCAGATGCCTCGCCACAAAAGCCATCCAAATCAATCCCACAATCATTGTGTGCCCACATTCGCCTTTCCCGATTTGGTTTTTACCAGCTTGGTTGAATTGTGGCCATGTACAATTCAGCGTATACTTGGCCGGCCATAGTGGCCTGTTGTCCTTGTAGGGTTAACCCACAAGTATGCATGAAAATTTAAGAGTGGAGATGGAACTAAGTGAAGACTTACTAGTGCTCAATAACAGGCCAGGTGTCAACTCCAAGACCATCTTCACTGGTGGTGGAGACCGGAAGAGGCCCTGATAAGCTGTTGTAGGCAACATCAAACCACTTGAGCTTTTTAAGTGCGCCCAGAGCAGATGGAATGGACCCCGTTAGTTTGTTGTTGTTCACAGCTCTGCATATATCACCACCCATGGACACTAAGTTATTCAAACTTCCTTGTAAGCTTGAAATCACAAGAAGGCCAGAGAATTTAGTGAGAACTTACAAGAAGGTCAGGTTTGACAGTTGCCCAAGTGTAGCGGGGATCTGCCCTGTGAAATGGCACTTCTGCAAACCCCTGTAAGCAAATAATCAGTTAGAATTTCATCTGTTGAAGAATTAGAATTCAACTCCTAAATGTAAGGAAACGTACATAGAAATTAAGCTGGCTAGGTTGCCCAGCTCAGGAGGTAGGTCGCCCCATAAGTCAGGGTTGAAGGAGAGATCCCTGCACACACCAATCATTCATTTTTTTCAAGGTTTCCCAGGAATGATCAAGAACTTCTCTCGGTGCTGGAAGATAACCTCACGTTCATGATTAATGACAACCCTTTGAAAGCTTACAAATACCTGGTTCCGACCCTCTATTATCTCTCATCCGAGCATGTGTGATATGAAGACTGAGCTGATGTTGCAACATCACAACAAACGAGCAGTACTTTCAGAGACATGGAATCACTTACAGATTTTGGAGAGCGGTGAGGTCACCAATATCCGGAGGAATGGTTCCCTTGAGATCCCTGCTTACCAAGGACCTGCGCAACATCCAAGGGGACAAGCCTCAGAACATGCAGCTAACAAGGCAGGTGACTTCAAATATTTATGGTACAGAGGAATCTGGTGCGCACAAGGATACCACTCGGCCTTCTTTGTTGCACACGATGCCATCCCAGTTGTCGCCGCAAGGATTTGAGCCGGTCCACGAATCCGTGACGCCGCCCCATGCCGCCTGCAGCTTTTGCAGAGCGATCACTGTGATCATAAAACGAGCATATAATGAGGTCTCCAATATCGATCCCATGATCACCTCCATCATAACTCGTAAAAGAGTTTGTAAAAAAACTTCCAAAAACTTAGAGCCTCAACTGGAAGAGGAGTTTAGGCGGCAAGAACTAGGAGTTTGGAAAAAAATTTAAAAACTGTCGAAGCTCCTTCAAATGTCTAGAATATGGCAAAATCTTACCTCATGGGAACCATCAAACTCCCAGACACTCTCTCAACCATATGAAACCAACGTGTGGCTACTTAGGAATCATATTCTCAAAAAATACTGCACTGTCCAAACCCCTCTCTCTCTCTCTCTCTCCAAAAAGTGCTTCATGGCAGTGAAATCCTCACCGTCCTTCTCATTGGTGTTCTGAGCACCAGCTCCAACCCCAAACCACACCACAGCAGCAAAGATGAGGCGCCAAGCATTCACAGATCGCAGACCTCCCATCGTCACCTCAAACACCACCTTCACATATCTCCTCTGGCTTCCAGCTCCAACTTCATAGCACTAAACTGAAACGATGTGTACTAGACCTGATCCACATTAACTTCCCAGAGAGAACATTAATGTTGCAGTACTGGTCCTGAATGATGTGTCCACACACTAGTAAATGTCTGGAACTGCAGAAACCGAAGCCCACAGATCCGTGTGAGTTGGGAATGATGCAACCAAATACGCCATCTGCAAGCCTAACCTGGTGTGAGATTGGGAGTGAAGCAGACTCACCTAGCCAGAGTTTGGGGGAAAGTACTGTATCTGATTCTTGGATTGGAAAGAGGGGACGATGAACAAGTGGGCACTGCTGGAGGGGCGCCGGAGGCTGTGGCACAACTTGAGGTTGACTTTGGGGCCGCACACTGTTTCCTTTTTACCTGGACAGTTGTACAGTACATCCATGTGAAACTACTGTACCGCCAAAACATTAATCTCAAGAGCATCTCTGGGAACAGGCCCCGGAAAAATCCAATCAAGGAAGGTATGCATTATTCCACTGACATACTAGAGTTTTCGTAGAGTTTTCCTGAAAGTGCACCCCGAAGAGGAAAGCCAGTAGGAATATGGTGCCAAACAGGACGAAACTTTACTATGCACTAGAATAGAAGGTCCAAAAATTTCATACTCCCTTTTCCTGCACCAATGAGATGCACGGTAATCAATGCTCTTGGGCCCTACCCCATGCAAGCTAAAGCTCCCCCGTAGTACCCCAAGTTCCCAAAAGGTTGACCGGTGGTTCCCCCACACCTTTCTCAAGCTAAGTCACCATGTGCATGTGGTCCCAGTTACTTAACGGCGTGGACTGATATCCCCCACACTCGGACTCACCTGAGGTGGGCCCCAGTTACTTAACGGCGTGGACTGATATCCCCCACACTCGGACTCACCTGAGGTGGGCCCCATCTTAATTGCATGGGGTCATTTTTCTGGCCCTCTTATTTTGGGGGGTCCAGAGGCTTTTTTGGGATTTTTTTTGACAAATTTGGGGCCTACGGCTTATGTTTATCCTAGGGGTACCTCTCTTGCTATAAATAGGGCCCCATCCAAAAACAAAATAGGGGCCGGGTTTGGCCCCACCACCTTGTGACTCCACGCGGTAAGTCCGAGGGTGGGGGATATCCTGTCAAATCGGTTACTAACATAAGACCTTAAAATTCGGGATGACATGCGGAAAACTCTTCTATCACGTAGAATTTGATCACCTTAGGGTCTTATGTTAGGCTTCATTGGGCTTATGTTAGTCACTGGGACCACATTGACATGGTGACTTGGCTTGGGAAAAGTGTGGGGGAACCACCGGTCAACCTTTCGGAAACTTGGGGTACTATAGGGGAGTTTTAGGGGGGTTTTACACTACGGTGGAGAACTCCACCGACCGGTCAAGAAGTCTCAGCCAAGACATGGTTATTTGAGGCGAGCGGTGGATGTTGGACAAGCCAAAAAAAGAATAAAGTAATGCATGAAGAAGTCTTCACCAGTTAGTAGTGTAAACAGCCAACGGTGAAGTCCACCGGCCAACTTCATAAGGTGAAGACCACCGGTGAACTTCACCACCAAGAAAGTTTATGGTAGCCAATGGAAACCACAATTTCTAATGGTCCCCATGGACATATTATGTAACATTATGGGCTCCGTTGAACTACAAAAAATTATATCTTTTGCATCAAATGTCCAAATGTAGTAACAATTGTTGGGAAAAAAGCCCCTACTTGTCTAGTTTGGGTGGTAAAAACTTCACATGAATACAATATACATGCTGTTAGTACACACAACCATGTTATAATTGATTTGTTTCAAACCTTTCAATTATTTGCTTGCCTTTTTTTCAATTACCACATAAGGCTTGTTGATGCTGACATTAGACTAAGTAACAACACATCTATGTGCTTACTGTGGGTTCTACTTTATAATTTTAATACTACAAAAAAAATTCAATTTGGTTGTTCAAAATTAATTTTCCAAAAGTACATCAGGAAAATAGAAGGCACTTTTGTTCATATGTAGAATATATCAGAGATGTATGTTTCTTATGGTCATATAGATTCCATATGGGTCATAATTGCATTACATATCAATATGGACATAAAATCAATATTGTTTCAATCCTTCTTGAGATCATATTGTAAAAAGACAATATGAAGTTGGTATAAAATATTTTCAATACAATAATTATAAAAATGAAATATGGAAAATAACACATAATTTGAAAAAAATATTAGTATGAAACTTTAGGACATTGTTTTTTTATGTGGACAATAATTGACCCAATTAATAGAAATGAAATGATTTTTGCACATTATACGAGTGTGTAAAAGAAATCTTAAAAGAAGTCAATATAAAAATAGAAATACATATAAGATATACCTTGACAATGATTGATGTCCAAATATAAGGTCAAACTCAAAAGCAACTATTCTAAATAAAAACATGTACCACCAATGTAAGTTGTTTCTTTAATTTCCTTCCCGCTTTTTGCCAGTGTCATCTTGTCTTTTCCTTTTAATTTCTTCAATGCACCAACTCTTTGTAGATGAAAAATCATTTTCCATCTAGCATAGAGTTTTTGGGCTACGGTCAACTTTGAAAATCTAAGAAAGAGTAACAAGTAGTAAACTCCTACTTAAAATACAAGCCCCACAATGATATCATTTACATTTAAAGAACAATTGAAAACCAATAGCAATAAAAATTTGCAAATATGTTGAACCCCCTTCCACTATAATGCATGTAACTCACTCAATACTTATTGAACTGACTTGAAATTTGAACCACATAAAAGAGACCAAAAAAATCATCTTAATTTAAAACAAGTGTTGAAAAAAGATATTCCACCAAGAAGTTACAGCACGCCAAAGTTGCAGTATTCAAAACTGACCATGAATTTTTTGGCAGAACCCCCTTTCACTAAAATGCACGTAACTCACTCAATACTTATGAAACTAACTTGAAATTTGTACCACACAAACAAGAAACAAATGCGCATATTTAGTGTAAACAAGAGTTGGAAAAGGATCTTCCACCAAGAAGTTACAACACACCGAAGTAGCAATGTTCAAAACTGACCCTGAATTTTTTGGCAGAACCCCTTTCCATTAAAATGCACGTAACTCACTCAATACTTATTGAACTGACTTGAAATTTGTACCACACAAACTATACAAAAATGCGCATCTCTGAAAAAAACAAAGGTTGGATAAGGATCTTCCACCAAGAAGTTACAGCACGCCAAAGTTGCAGTGTTTAAAACTGATCCTGATTTTTTTGGCAAAACCCCCTTCCACTAAAATGCACGTAACTCAGTCAATACTAATAAAACTCACTTGAAATTTGTACCAAATAAACCAAACAAGAATGCGCAACTTATCCAACAATTTTTTTTAAAAATAGACACTCATGGAAGAAGAAGCAAGAACTTGAACTGCAGTAAAATTCAGCGAATTTGGAGGGGGAAAGAATATTTTAAGTAACTTCTTCTTCTCCGGTGGTTTGGTTTCTTGTTCGGGGGATTGAGGTCGGACAAGAAACGAATCTGGAGGAGAGGAACTCTTCAAAAAGGTGTTGCCACATATGCATCCATGTCATTTTTTCATCCATGCTTGAAGTTCTTCACCGGTCAAGTCTTGGCCATAGTGTAAACTTAATCCGGTGAAGAACAAATTGTTCTCCAATCATATTGTTCCATTTTCCTTGAATTCTTAGCCGGTGGAATTCTCCACCATAGGGTAAAGCGGGCATAAGCTTGCATGGGGTAGGACCCAAGAGCATTGATTGTTGTGCATCTCATTGGTGCAAAAAAAGTGACTATGATATTTGATGTCTATTCTCGTGCATAAAAAAGTTTTGTCCTCTCTAGCATCATATTCCTATTGGCTTTCGTCTTCGATGTGCACTTTTAGGAAAACTCTATTGCCATGTACAAATCAATTTTTGATAGGTAGATCCAACATATATTTTTCTATTTAGAAAATAAAATTGCTTTCTTGAGTAAATGGCCACTTTCTATACCCCTAGTTGTTGCAAGTCCATTTTTCTTATCGAAAACACCTACATTACTTGTGATTTTTGGTGTGCTATGATCTAAGACAAGGTAGAACATAGATCCATTGAGTTTATGCAATGTGTAGTGGAAAAATATGCCATTATCTCGAGTCAAAGTATGCTAGCCTTGTGCGGGCACAATGGAAAAAACAATTTAGCAATCTACAAATGCATGTATCTTACAATCCGCACAATCAAAGTTTACGAAATGTTTTGGGTGTCTTCTCCTAGTAGTTGCTTGAAGATCTTATGGATGAAAATAGTAAACAATTGATTGAACTAGTCTAATAATATCTCATTTCAAAGTGGCATTTTTGAGGTGGTTTTGGTGAAGCATAAGCCATGTTCCATTAGAGGTTAAACTAAGGGGGTACTTGTGTCTTTTTATTTTTTTGCACAGATTAAATCAAGATTCAATTGCAAGAAAAAGTAAGCACAACAAAGGTTGCGCCTCGATTGGCCACAACTAACAACAACAACAAGGCCCAAGCCACGACACCAAGGACAAGACCTAACCCAAGACATTGACTTTTCATTCCTAGTGCTCACAGTCTCAAAGCAAGCCCAAGTGGAATCAAAATGGGTGGAAGCTTAGATCATGTCATAATCACAGTTGGCTAGATGCTCTAGACGAAGATCTCCACGAGATCGTATTCTAGATTTGTTGCAATTTGCCAACGGTATTGATTAACCTCTTAGTACTTGAAAGCCCAAACCTGATCTCTGGGGGGTGAGAACGCACCATTGCAATCAATAGAAGAAACTAGTGTCAAAACATTCTTCACGGCAGACGTAGTCCAGGTTATGGTGATTTCAATGAGACCATACCCACAAAAATTGATGCAGGCTTTCGCAAACTACAGTTTTTTCTGTGAAGTGTGTCGAAGTGATATGTACACAATGTGTACATGATGTTCTGCATGAACTATCACGCACATAGAATCTCCTAGATCTCGGTGGTCATGCTCGGCACTAAAGGGTTAAACACTCAATTGTTCCAAGCAATCTATGAGGTCCAAACAATGATGTCTCTCAAGAGAAGCCAGGTTTTGCTCGCACCACAAAACATCTCAGGCAGTCTAGCCGCAAACAAGGACTGCTCCAAGTTGGGCTTCCCCAACTCTAGCGTTGGTGTTGTTGATGGTGTTGAGATTGTGAGAGACATAGTTCCATGCATCTTTGGTGGGCTCGCACTCTCAGAGACAGTGGTCTTGTAGGGAGTGGTACCAAGGAGGAGCTCCCATTGCCTAAAGTCCATATGGTATGCATTGCTACACACATCAGCGCTTTTGAAGATAATGGAGGGATGTTGCAAGTTTGGCGCTACATTTATACCTAGTCAATCCTTCGAACTAATCTGTCAGTATCATTGATGAAGGAGTCTTCATTGGGCTTTTCAAAACTGCAACAATAAGTTAGCACCCAAGGACCTTCTTCCTCAAGGGTCAAGCCAAACTTGGGGAAGCTTCTGCAAATGAGACGAAATAACGAAGTTGAGCCTTTGGCATGCCAATTGTACGGCTCTGATTCTAGAGAAACTGATATTCAGTGCAAGGATGCCTCTATTCCACCAAAAAATGGATATTCCATGTCTTTGGGTGTCATAGAGATTTCATTGCTCAGTGTTCACAATGTGCGCTTAGTAATGGTCTACATGTCGGAGCCATTTGAGGAGGTGAAGCTGGCTGTAGTATACCACCAAAGGCTTGGTGGCTATTTGGTGCCACTGGAGGGTTGATTGTATAATAGCTACAGCCTACTACACTAAACACTGAATATAGTGTGGATTCATTATTGATGTAGATCACCCACACTAATTTCCATCAAAGCATGTGCATGCCAAGTTCTGATTGGGTATTTATTCTCAAGCAAGTGTGTGTCACTCAACAATTGCATGTAAATTTTCAACTAGTGTAGGAAATTTCAAATAGTCTAGCTTACACCATAATCAGGGAACGGTGTAGTGATCTAAACTTCAAGAGTGAGGTTCACAAGTTGTCACTGTCCATTTTCCTTATTAAACCTTTAGCGCCCAAGTCATGATTCTCCATAACCATGTGCTGATTTTTTTTCTTTTAACTAATTTTGATGGAGATAGAATGCCTAATTTTAATATCCAACCTTACAAAATTGTAAACTCATGGTTTTTTGCTTCTATCCCTAATACTATTAATTATCTAGTGATACAACATTTAATGTATATAGTATAGACCAAAGTAGTTATGGACCAAAGTTTGAACTTTACATGCAATCCTTGACTGGCATCCACTTACTTACAAATGAGTACTCAATCAAAATTTTGACATATGTGTTTAATGTAAATTAGCGTAGATGATTCACGTCAATAATACATCCACTCTATATAAGGCCAATAGTGTACTTCTCCTTGTAAAGACTTCAGACTTTCATTAACTCCTGAAGTTCTTTGACAATCTCACATGTCACATTACACTTGAATAAAAATTATTGATTTTAGTGTAAATAATGGAGAAGGGGAAAAAAATTAATTACAGGATCTCAACTACGACATATTAAGTAAGACATTAACAAAATGTCATAAACTTGAACCGCACGGATTGAAAGATTATAGTGTTGGAAGTAGAAAAAGCAGTTCATTTTCTTCCGTGCATCGAGTGGATCAGCAAGAGACTTTGACTTCACTTGGTGTCAAATGTTTGCACTACAAAAGGTCTAGATGCATCATTCACCATCAAGTTAAGCATGATATTAGTTTCTTACACACCAATTTTTTGAGGGAGAAAAGGGGTACAAGAACTTCAAAATAATTATGCATGGAATAGAGGTTCAAAAATTGACAATTGACGTTATATTTTTCTGTGAGTTAAGTATGTTTTAGAATGAGAATACAAACAGCCTGAAAAGAGTTTTACATTGCATCTTGTAGTAGAAAAAATAAGAAGTAAATGACATTAAGACCTCTAGTTTTTATGTGGAGAAGAAGTTTGTTTTGGTACATTGCCCGACAATGTGAGGAAATGTTTGACTTGGTTTGAAGTGCTTTCACACTAAAGACAAGTCTACTTTTATTTTGACAATATCCAAGAAAACCATATTATTTATTTGTACAAAAGTCTTGATACCAATAGAACTTGAAGCAAAATTTTGGACTTGCCCCAAGTCTCCAATTTTGCATTTATGATAGCATAACTTTTGTCTAAAGGTCCAGTGTAAAAATAATATTTCCACAAAACTACTACTTAATAAAAAGTTTCAAGAATTCAGAATCAAAATTGAGACCATAGGAACTTGCCCAAAATGGAAAACGCCCTCCCAGGGAGAAATGGTCCTCTAAAGACTAACCACCATTGACATCTCCGCCAACTTAGCTGCCATGCAGACTTCGACATTAGCCATGGCAGACTTGCCATTGTTTCATAGAGAATTGACAATTACAAACCACTCCATTAAGTGGCGCTATACACTATGGACCATGGAGATGACCATGGCCCTCTAAAATATGTGATTGGCCAAGGAAGTCGTCCCGGCCCAAGTTCGCTTTATACTACCTTGAAAAAAGGAGATTGACCACAGAGTTCGAGCTTATCTTAATATGCTATTTTTTTCCAAGTGGTTAATGTTTCTTGGTCCAACGGGTTTTTTGGCGAGTCGAGGCAAAGAGGTCGACTCGGCGGAAATCAAGGGGGCCGTTGGGCTAAAAATCAATGATTGGCTAAAAATCAAATTTTGAATTATTTTTTCCCATGATTTTTCCATGTTATTGTAGGACATTGGAACACTATTATTTGACGTCGATATTTTGAGGCCGTTGGAGTGTAAAAGAAGTGAATAAAGATCATATGTCCCGTTTTCTTCCCTCTCTAATTTCTTGTGTATGCACTGTTTTGTGTTGTTTTTTGCACGTTTTTTTGTTGTTTTTGCCAAGATTTTTTCCCCTATCTTTTCTTTTAATGGAGGGATATAGTGTAGATGGAGAGTGTAGAGATTCCAAAGGGCACACATGGTCGCAAAACTCCACATGAATGAAATTTGCAACACAATTTTCTTTGCCTATAAGCGATGTACCATCTGGAATTGCTTAAGTGCAATTTCAGCATAGGCCGAATTTGCTTGATTTGCATCCTAGTGCATTTCTCCCTACTTCTACACGTTTTTTGAGAAGACTCCCTCATAGTGAAAGAGAATTAGAAGAGATTGGCACCCAAATTCTACATAGTGAGTTCATAAAAGGAAAATAGATTTTGGAGGTGAAACAAGAGGAAGGTGCAAGAAAGGTGTTCAAAGCGCCTCCAAAGAAGAGAGGTCATTCAAGAAAGAAGAAGACGGTTGTGAAGAAAGAACCGAATAAAAAGGCGAAGGCAACTGTGATTCAACCTGAAGAATTGGATGAAGAGGACGCAACTCCTACGAAATGGAAGGATTACAAAGTCAAAACCTTGATTGCAATAAGAAGCAAGATGGACGAGGAATTTGCAAAAACAACAAACAAACAAGGTATGAAAATTTTAATTAAAAAAAATAAACGTTGAATTTTTTTGTGGCGAATGTTGGCGTATGATGAGGCCGTAGAAGGCCTTGGCTCTAGCCGCATGCCCATGCCCTCCTCCCTCCAAAATTGCCTCGACCGCTGCCACGGGGACTTTGCAAGTTTCGTGGCTCTACCATCTCTTTGCGTGCGAGGGGATTTGAATTCTCGTCTCCAGAGAGCAAATAGATTCCTCCCATAGCCATCACTCCACCACAAGCTTTTTGATGTCCAAGGTGTTTTTGGAGTGTTAATTGTACTAAAAATTGTCCTATTTTTTTTTGCTGGAATTTTCATTCAAGTTGCCTTTTCATCCCTTTTGAGCTTGTTTTTCTCCCATAACTCTCCTATTCTTTGTCATGTATTGCAGGAATGAATGCATGGTTGAAGTTACAAGTCCAAAAGGTTGCGGGAATCCAAGGATTCAACCGGACATGGTTATCTTGTAAAAAGAAGTACAAATCTATCTTGACCGAATACCGAAATGACATGAGGGCAAATGAAATTTTGGGGACGGATCGAAAACAAGAATGTCGTTGGTTTGAAGAGATGGACATATGGAATAGTAAACGTGCAAGTGTCCACAACCAAATTTTGGCAAGTGCTATGGAAGGAGACGACATGTTTGGAATGACTTCTTCACCACCTACGACTGCCGAATCAACAGAAGTCAACCCTTCCATAGCACCAAATATACAAGAGAAGAAAATGAAGAGTCAAGACAAAATTGATGGGCTTTTGCAGCAAGTGGTAGGCAATTCTACCATTTTGATTTCCACCTTCCAACAATCTACAAATTTGTTGAAAAATATGGACCGTAATTTTGCAGCACTTCTAGAAAGGTTTTAGCTATTCTTCCATGGAATCAGAACTATTATAAAAAAAAACACTAGATTTGACTCTTTCCAAATTTTGTAATGCCATAGGCTTTTGCCAGAACTTCGTGCATTGTTGTAGCTTCACGAAGCAAGTCTTTGGCCCTTTCATTCTCCTACAATAGAAACGCTTCAATCTCTTCATCGTTCACTTCAATTGTTGCCATAAAATCATCTCTATTCAAAATTCTATTCTTTACTTCATGAATTGATGCCCTTTCCTAACTCAATTCTTGACCTTCTCTTAAATCGCCACTATTTTTTTTTAATTGTTCATCCGCTTCTATAATCGAGTCCACGTCAAATCCATCCTTCATTGTGATGCAAAAATTGTGCATCACAATGCATGTGGAGACAATATTCAGTACCATCCTCAATGGTACATCACACCTCTTCATAATAATTCTCCATCTCCCTTTTAAAATTCCAAATGCCCTCTCTAGACACATTCGGATTGGAGATTGAATGAAATTCCGATTTCCATGGATTTGTGATTGTTTGGTTTTTACTCCCTTGAATGGACAGTACATCCATGGTCTAACGGGATATGTTGCATCCCCTATCAACTTGTATGGATGTATTTTACCCTCCATATAAGCTCTTCCAAATTTCGTAACTTGAAAAACAGCCCAATCAAGAAGACTACCGGCCCAACCAAACTCGTGATCCCAAAACCTGCATTTGGCATTAACGATTTCTTGAAGAATAGCTGAATGGAACGACTTTCGGCAATAATAATCTTCTCCACCAACAACTGGCCTTAATATTGCGACATGCGACTGATCTATTGCACCTACAATGTATGGAATGCCATGTAGAGCTTCAAATTCTCTAGCTAAAATCCTAAATTGCGATTCACTAGGCATTTGAACAAATATTCGTTGCGAATGTTGTCTAATGGTTTTCCAAATTCTCTTACAATTTTTGGAACCGTACATTCAACAACCCCATATAAATCTCCTATAAGCAATTGTCTATTGCCAGATCCTAGCCTTGTTAGCAAAATTGCAATTCTAGTTTCCACAAAAATTGAATTCCTGAAAGGTGTATCTTATTTTTGCAAAATGGCACTAACCTGTCACAAAGAAATATGAAAGTAGTAAATTCAACTCGGGTTCTAACCTTGAATTGCCCTTCAGTATATGATCCCAACAATAATTGATCCGTAAATCCACCTTGTCTTGCAAAACTCCAAATGCTCTACATTCTTTGTCCCGTACTCTTTGAAAACATACTGAAAATTGTCAATATCTCCCACTCTCCTTGTAAAATCAGTGATTGTATGCACACAACGTGTAAAACAAGCATGTGCAAGCACATATACAACCTTAGCATCAACACAAGGTCCCTCCTCCTCCCCTCCATTGCAACCTAGTTGCTCAAATTTCAAGAGAAGAGAAGAAAAGTGGGAAGGTGGAAACAAGGAGGAAGAAGAAGGGAGGGTGAGAGAGTGAAAGACGAGGTAAACTCCGAATCCACCCTTTTTAGATATACATTAAAAAATTCAGACCATACTTGTCCCAATCCAAATCCAGAAGAAGAAGAACGTCGGTCTCCGCAGGAGCCGGCGTGAATAGAGTGTCTGTTCGTTCCACCACTAAGACCATGCCCACCGGACAAGGAATTAGTAGTATGGGACTACTCCCCCCTTTTTGAGGGTAGACACTATGTAACAAGTAACAAGAACACAAAAATAATAATCGGAAGTAAAGGAGTGGTCAAAAGGAGAGAGAGAGAGAGGGGGGAAGGGATGCTACTCAATTTAATAAGGGGTTTTGATGTTTGAAGGTGTGTAAGAGTAACTCTATGGGGGATCGTGTGTGTTGGGGAGAGGTTGGTTGTTTTCAATTTTGCGTTTATGTAGTAAAATGGACATGGCATATTGAATAGCGATGGTGTTAATGTTTTTAAAGGTGGTTTTAATTGTTTCAATGGGTATTTTGAAGGTATCTTCTAGATTTTTTATAGATGGGATGAAGGTGGTGGCACGAGCGCCAGATGTGATTACAATAAGGGGGTCCACATTCCATCCAAGGATTATGATGTCGTCAATGAGGGGTTGGTATTTGTCTATTTTGTTTTGGATTGTTTCCGGGGAAAATCTATCGTTGCAATATGTGAATTCAATGAATTGAATGGTGTAGTCTTGGTTTATGTGATTGGGTGATGGCTCATTATATGGTAAGCCTCTAACACAAAGTATGTCCGGTTTGAGCCTAGCATTGCAATGGCAACTTTGAGTTTCACATGAACATGGAAGTAGCCAGGGGGGGACCGTATTTTCTTGGAGGTTGTTGTTGAAGGTGCCGGCATTCATTAGGATAAAACATCTCGATTTGTTGTAGGAGGTGATTAGTTTTCAAATTTCCCAAACTGCTTTATTATGTCTTTTAACAATTAAGGAGTGTATGTGGTGATTTTGGCATTTGAGTAGGACATGAAGCCATGTGTGGGGGTCCATTGAAGGGCATATGGGGCATGTTATGGATGGGAATCTTTCTAATCCAAAGAAAAGTTGTTTACGAGCGTTTCCCATATATTGGCCAGTACGGAATTTGATGAGGCATGTTATTTGTGAATCGGAAATGCTCGGATTTTTCCAAAAATTTGTAGAGAGTTCATTGTCTATGTTATTGTTGTTAGTCCATTTTTCAATGTTAGGGATATTTTATGTTATTGTGTCGAGATTGTTGTAGAGGTCTTGTTTTTGGAGATATTTGTTCAGAAATCTAATTGGGCCTTTGTCGGGGGTATCTTCTTTGGAAGGCCAATCTTCTCTTTGGAAGTAGTATGGGGTAGCATGAGCATGTTCGTGTAGGTCTTTGGCCGTTGTGTGTGTTTTTTCTCGGCCTTCTTTTGCTAATTTATCTACTTGTTCATTTCCATCAATATTGGCATGGACTCTCACTTTATGGAAGGTTGTGGTGTGCGTTCGGTTTTGTAACATTTGGATCATTGACATCAGTATTGTTTTGTTAGGGTGACTATTGTGAAGGGTAGGGTGTGTTATTTGAGTATTTAGTAGGTAAAGTGCATTTATGCAATCAGTAAATATATGAGCGGGTTCATTGTTGTATTTTGTTGTGATGATTTGTAATGTTTTGTGGATGGCCATGAGTTATGCTCTTAGGATATTTTGTAATCCATGGAGTCTTTTGGCTAATTTAATTTCTTTGGTAGAATTGTATATGCCATATCCAGCTTTTTCTCTTCGCCAATTCCCGGGGCTAATTTGTTCTGGTGGTTTAAAGGATCCATCAGTATAATAGCTATATGCGGGGTTAAATTTCGGTATGGTATTAGTTGAATAGTTGGATAGTTGGGGAGGGGAGGCGGTGTGAAAAGGTGGTTTGATGAATTGTTGATGTAATGTAGTTTTGACCATTTTTTACATCCGTTAACGGGGGTTTGTATAGGTGTAGGTGAGACCAATTTTGTGTATAATCGATGGATGTTTAAGTTTTGTGTTATGGATGTGAGTTCGTCAAGTTGTTCTATGGTGCCAAGGGTTTGATTTTGATGGTGGATGCATATTATTTGTAGTGTAGATGGTTCTATTCGGGGTTTTTTTAACTCTGTTGGGATAGTGGGTTCTTTGTAAGGTATTGAATCTGCTTCGAATAATGCAAGGATATGAGAATCTGGGAATGGGTGTAAGTGTTGGTTACTGTTTTGGTACCAGTTGTGATTTGGTGCTATGATGATTGTATTTGTATTGTTTGGGTCGTGTTTAGCGGCAAGTTGGGCCCAATGTATTGCTTGTTCCATTTCTTTCTCATTGTGGAGGTGGGCTATACCATTACTTATCCATTTGTAGTCAAAGGCTTTTCCTAATGATCCAAATATTTTGTCTCTATCAAAAGGTGAGTAGAATTTTTTTGATTTGATAGGGCATGTGACCAGGGAAGAGAAGTATGATTGTTCAATGTTAAAGGATGATATTAGTGATTCTAGAATGGGTGTGGATATCGTGTATTGCGCGTTTTTGAGAGGGTCATTTTTTGGAATTTGGTATTTATACCTTTGGTATAGCCAAATTAGTTCAGTTTCAAAGGGTTGGATTGGTGGTTCTATGTTTGTAGGAGATTGTAGTTTTGTGTTGTATTGATTCCATAGCCAGCGGAGTCGAGTAGTGGGAATAGTGTGCAAATGTCGGCCATTTTCTTCATATAGATGTGCTTGACTATTGTCTAATTTAATTGTGTTTGAGAGTGTAAGGATATCATTTTCGGGGTTGCATTCTGTTGTGTAAATGTTTAAGAGTGGAATGACTATAGGTGGTGTTACGGATCTTAGGTCTAAGAGTTGTTCTTGAGGGTGGTGGGCTAGGATGATTTCCGAGTAAGTTTTGTTTTGAATTTTTTGGTAGTATTGTCTTAGTTTTTCAATGTTATGTGTGGAGGTATTGGTGTCGTGTCGTGGACAAAGGTCTCTTTGGGGGAGCCATTTATTGTATGTATTATCATTGTGTAGCCAATGGCATAAGTACTTTGTGTAGGTATTTTGTATATTATTTGTGTCTTTGTGTTGAATATGTTTGTGGTGTATGATGTTGTTAATGGGGTATGTGGTAGGATTTTTGGGAATGTATGTTGGAGGACGGGGATGTTGTGGATGTAGAGGGTTAGGGGGATTGACTGGTGTAGCGATATTTCTTGGGGTAATGTTATTGTTGATGGTGGTGAATGAATCTTTAAGTGTGTAAGAGTATGAGTGTATATTGCAAGGGTTATGACATGTAGTCGGGCATGTTGGTTGGCAAAATAGTAGTTTAGCAACATTTAAGGCACTTTTTAATAGTTTGGATGGGGTGAAGTGGTAATTTTTGAAGTCCTCATTGTTCATGATGTGTGTGCTGTTGGGTAAAGTAATTTGTTTTTGTTCAAAGATATTTTTTGAGAGAAGTTTCTGCAGAAGCTTTTGAGAGAGTTGGGCATTGAGTGTGTTGTGATTTATTGTTTCTTGGCACCATATTATTTCTAGGGATGAAGGGTCAATGAGGAAATTTGGGGACGTACTTTTAAGGTGGACTTTAGCTATGTGTTTTAATAAAAAGAGTGTTCGTGTGATTGGTGATCTCATGCAATCACTTTTTTTGATTCTGGGTATGTTTTTGGCACCACCGTATTGGGCAAGGACATAATGAGTTAATCCATTATATATTTTCCCAAGTCTTCCTTTGTCATTTAGAGCATTTTTTAATTCTTCACCTATACATCGTAGATATGCGTTTTTGAGGGAGAAGGCTTCAAGCCCAAATAGATTATGTGGGAGTTGGGTTATTGCATTTGACATACATTTTGGTAGTCCACATATGGTTTTTTGTATGGCTATTATCTTCTGGTCAAGTTTTTTGATAGCTGGCATAGAGTATGGTACATTGTAGAAGTTGTATGCTACACCTGGGCGTATTACTATATCGACCATTTTTATTTTTTGTTTCATGGTGGCCGGACATGTTGTTAGTTCTTTGCATTGTTTAATGAGTTTTGTGGTTGTAGTATGAATTTGGATTTTCCATTTTAGTGAGGGAACAAGATTTGTACCTAGGTATATGTATGGTTCGTTTTGATGTAATATAGGCATTGGTTGGTTGCGGTAATTGATGTTAGAAGTTTGCATTAGGGCTTTGAAAGTGGTTGGGTTTAATTTGGATTTGTTAGGGCATCCGGTAGCGGCACATTTTGGGACTCCTACGTCCATACCGGTCCATTTGCAATATCTATTAATTTTATTGAGTTGTATTTGAATAGATTTAATTTCGCTAGTTATGACTGCGAGGTCATCAGCGTATGCTGCAGAGTTTATGATGGTTTGTGATGTGCCAAAGGTGTATCCATTATTTCCTTGTTCAAGCCATCTTAGTAGTGGTTCTAAGAATATAATAAATAAGTATGGGCTAAGGGTATCTCCTTGTACAGTTCCTCTTTGGATGGGTATTGGTTTTGTTTTTCCGAAGTGTTCTCCAATATAATAAGTGGATGATTGGGAGTAGTTGTTTCCAACAAGTGTAGTTGCATCTTTTGGAAAGCCAAGATCCATCATTATTGCTAATAGTCTAGCATGGTCAATCGAGCCAAAGGCGTTTTTGAAGTCAACGTATAATATGTATATATCTTGATTTGTAAAACGTGCGTCTTCTAGTGCGGCTATTATAGTTTGTATTTGTCGGGCGGTACTTCTTTCTGCTCTAAAGCCTTCTTGGCTATCATGTAGGATTTTAAATTTTTCGCCGTATGAGGATAAGATGTAGGTGAGTGTACTAGTGAAGAGTTTATATATTGTGTTGGCAAATGCAATTGGTCTATGGTTGGATAGTATAGACGGGTCGCCTTTCTTGTATAATAAAATTGTTGCGCTTGATTTCCATGAAGCAGGTATTTGTTTTTGTTTGTAGCAGTGGGAAAAGAAAAGGAATAAGAGTTTGTGAAATCTTGGAGGCATGTTTTTGAGTAGTATGCAATCTGGGCCTGGGGCTTTGTTGTTACCCAGGTTTTGGAGGCATGTGTCATATGTGGCTTTGTTGAAGTACATATGTAGTGGATTTTCTGGTTCGCCTCGTTTGTCTAAGGTAAATCCATCGAGGTCATGCCATAGGTATTGGCGTACAACACATGTACATTCAATTAAATGATGTGGTTGGTAATTACATGTTGGTTATGTGGGTCTGTTGTTTTTTGTTTGTTGATTGAATATTTCATTCGCAATGTCTACGGGGCTAGTTAAAATATTATTATATTGATCTGTTATACAATCTAGTGGTGGGGATTCTAGGTTCTTAAAGATTTTTCTGTTAATTTTCTTAGGGCTAATTTCATGTATTTGTCTGTATTTTGAGATGGCTTTCTTAATGTTATCTTTGGTGTATTTCGAGGTTATTTTTCTGGCTTGTATGTTGGCATTTTTTGCAATCAGTGCAATATCTTTTATCCATGTATCATGGGGTATATACGGGGGCGGTGGAGTGGGGATTTGGGTATGTTGTAGAGTTAGTAGTTCGTTGCATATGGGGTGGTTACGCCATTGGGAATTATTTTTTACAAGTCTTATAGTTTTTCGTATAACATGGTATGTAGTAAGATGTTTCCAAGTTTTAGAGAGTTTGCGGGGTAGATAACCTCCTTGTTGAGATGCTCTGTTTGTTATTTGGGGTATTGGGTGGACTCTACAAGTTTGTTCTAGTGTGTTGGAGATTTTTTTGATGAGTATATCTAGGGATTGGCATGCTTCTTGCCATTGTATTTGTCATAGTTGATTGTTATTTTCAAGTGTATTTATGAGGGAGTCTATTTGCATGGATTTTTCTTCGAAGAATTTTGTGTTGAATTTTTCTAAATTTTCTTTTGGGATGGGGTTGAGTATTCGTATGGCATCATTGTTTAGAATTGTGGGAGTTCTATTAATTAAGGTGTTACTTAGAATGTGTAGATGTATAGGTGCATGATCCAAGTTGAGAATAACATCCTTGTTTGTTGTAGAGGTGTATTGTGTATTGTTGTTGGTGTTTATATAGAATCCGTCTATTAGGCTCCAATCGCTATAATTATATCCTCCTTGTCTAGAGAATTGTGTATCGGTTTTTATGTAAGTGAGATTTAAGTTTTCGGTGAAGTGGCGCCATTGGTAGTCTATGGTTTGAGGAGGGGTGTTATGATTCCCATTTTGGCGTCCTATTAATGCTATGTCTCTATTGAAGTCTCCGCATAGTATATATGTGTGATTGGGGTTATTATTTATTTGAGATGTGATAGTGTTTTGTATGTCATTGGAAAATCTAGTGTCTTCGGGATGGGATGGCATATACATGTGAAGACTAACCATGGTTTTAGTGGATAATTAGTGATTTTTATTATTTGAAGGTAAGGAGATATGTGCATTGGGGTGGGGATTTTTTTGATGTTGCCCGGGAAAGCATATTTTTATGTATTAGTGTAAGGAGGCCACCTCGGCCCGGTGTGTATGGTCTCCGTTGTTGAATACATCTTGTAAGTGCATGTGTATTGTTGAAAATGAGTTTATAGTCTTGAAATAGCTTTTGAATATATTTTGTGGATTTTGTGGCGGATAGTTTTGTTTCTTGTATAACTATAATGGCTGGCGGTGTGTTTGTGTGTGTGATCAAAGTTTGTAAGCTAGGAAGGGCAGTGTTTAAAGAGGAGGCATTCCATGTGGTTATATATATGTTTTCTTGATTTGAATTGTTGTTTTGGTTTTGTGGGAGAAGGTAGGGGGGGTGGGGGGTGGGTGGGTATATTTTGGTATTTGGTCGAGACATTTTAGTGTTTCAATATTTAGATTGTTGGGAAGGTATGGGAATTTTTGTTTTATAGTATCTTGTGATGGTGGTGTACGATGATTGTGTAGAAAATCATATAGTTCTTTATGTATTGATGTTTGATGTTTTATAATATTTTGGTTATTTTCAATGAATGATATATACGGATGTGGAGTGTTAATATGTCTTTCGGGAGGGTTTTGTAGGTTAGCAAGGGAGTTTAGTAATGTGTTAGTCCATTGAGTTATGTTTGAGCTTTGTGGGTTTAGTAGGAGGTTACATTTGTCTACGTGTGGGTGTATTGTAGTTACTATGGCGTATAGGATGTGTGTTGAGTGGTGTTCATTTTGTTGTTGTATATATTGGATAATGTGTGGATGTGTGTTGGTGTATAATTGGTGCAGTGTATGTGTGGATTTAGTATAGGTGCGAATGATTGGGCAATATGTCTATATTCCGGTTGTAATTTTATTGTGTTTGGTATGAAGTATAGTTTGGCATTTTTTTTGTGTTGGGTTGGGTGTCTTTTTAGTATGTTTGGCATAGGTCTTGGGTTGGTTTCTATGTCTCCTCCGAGTATTATTAGTAGTTTATAATGTGGCGGTTCGTTATTATGTTTGACAATTATATGTGTTTTTGTTTGTCTAGTATATTTTTTTGTTTTGTTTTTGATTTTATCCTTGTTTGAAAAGGTGTGAATGTTGTGTTTTCTTTCTTTTGGGAGGGTTTCCCTTGAACTAATTTTCTTTGGTTTATGGTTTTCTTTTGGTGTGTTGGTTTGTATGTTGTTTTTGTTAATTGGTTTGGTGTTTGCTTGTGTATCTTGGTTTGTGTTAGTCTTCATGTGTAGGTATTGGTTTGTATTTTTGCATCTTTTACGTATGTGGCGTGTGTTGTGTTTATGTTTGTGTGTGTATGTGTATTGTAGGTAGTATTTTTATTTGTGTATGTATAAGTATTTATATGTATGTTTTGAGAGTTTGTATTTGTATGTATTTTGGTAGTTGTATAGGTATATGTATTTGAATATGTGTATATGTATTCCCCTTTGTATAGAATGATGTATTTGTATTGAATATGAAGTTTAATACATTATTTATACGCCCTATGTACGGGTGTATGATTGTACTCTACTACGCATAGTGTACTAGTATAGTATCCATAGTCTATACTAGACTTTAGTGTATGTATTCGGTATAGTGTATGGTCAATGATAATTACCTTGTATTCCTTGAAGTCTACAAGTTTGGCGGCTTGTCTTCAATCATGGATGTAGCCATACTTCCCGTGATGGCTTGCATTGAAACAAGCGCGGCGTTCATTGCTTGTTGGATGCTCATCATTTGGATCTTTAATTCTTCATGTTTTTGATCGGCATACTCTCGTGTCTCCTTCCTCATCCTCTTGTTGCTTTCCTCTATAACCAACTCAACAATCTCCAACACGTCTTGCTTGGTGATGTTAGATGAGGGTTCTTGTATCTTGAAGGTCTCCACCGTGTTGACCATGGCCGCGTTAACGTCATCAAACCCCAATGTCTTCACTTGTTCTTCGGAAGGGGGTTCCGTTCCTTCTAGACTCCTCCAATGTGGTGCAAACTCTACAAGGTACCCTCCCATGGCAAAGGTTTTGTTTACAAATTGCTTGTAAACAATTGGGTTAGTACAATGTACGTTAGCACTACCATTGTACCTAGTTCCACATCCTTTATGGAACCAAATAGATCTAGTGTTAGTGTCACCAATGATTTTGCGAATGGCATCACTTGTATCACAAACACTCATAACAATAGGTAGAGGAGAGAGGGTTAGAGTTAAGGCATCCTTTTTAGTCTTAGTTTCTTGTGAAATCTTCCCTCCGGTGATGTGTTTAGCTTGCATGACCTCATGGTGTGTGGTGACTTGATGTAGTTGGATCTTTTTTGCTTGTTGAGGTGTGGTGGTCATAATGAACGCATGGCTGTCATCAATGCCCTTTTGGACTCCGGTAATCTTGAACTCTTGCCCCCTTCGAAAACTATTCAAGAGGGCGTCCTTGAAAAGATTGTTGGCCGAAATACCCTTCAAATTGTCACTCTTCACCTTGACAAAGAGGTTAGAATGCCTAGCAATATTTTGGTAACTCTTACAAACCTTTACAATGACGTTGTGACCATCTAGCTTAAGAATGAAGAGTCTAAGCCCTTTAAGCATCATGATACCATCAATTTCGGGTTTTGGCAAGTGTAGCTTAATTGTCCCCGCCCATACACCTTTCTTTCCCGCATTTTTGACACTCAAGCATTGAATTGAGATAGGGTCAATGAGGTCATTGCCAAGTTCTATACCCATTATTTCTAGTCTTTTTGTGACCATTATCTAAATTTCATCATGCATGATTTGGGAGGAAGGGGGTTCAAAGTGTATTGCGATGTGAAAATTGAGAGCCAAACTTGTGGAGGTGTTGATGGTGATATCAAAGGGGAGTTGGGTGATGTTGTAGTGTTGCCCCTCCACTCCATTTCTTGTGCTTGGGTATAGGAGTTGTGGGATGTGAGGGAAAGCCACCTTTGCCACGCTTGCCTCTTCGGCCTCTCCCACCTTCAATCCTCTTGTTATCATGTCTTCGGCGGTTTCCCCACTATAGAGCTCTTGAAGTCCTTCTTCAATAGCAAGAGCCTCCATGGTTGGATACCCCAACCAAAACTTAAAATTCGCATTTACCGGTTGAGTGATGTGCGGTGGGTTTTCTTCTATCATGACATTCTTCATCTTCTTGCTTGTGGTAGGGGTTCCACCGGTTTGTCTTGGTATCCTTTCAATCAACATTGTGTCTTCGTCCATCTTCTCATTGAAGTTGAAGAGTCTTTTTATGCTCCCCATGTACCGTAATGCACTATTTTTGGCTTGAAAGTAGGTTACTATGTGGAGGAAGAAGGTCACTATAGGAGGGGGGAAGGTCTCAGGACTTGTGAAGGGGGTCGCCGGGTTTGTGAGGGAGTAGGAGTGGAAGGGAGGTAATTGAGGGAGGTCGTAGGAAAAAGTGGGAGTCGCATGGGGGTCGTAAGAAGGGAGGGGGGGTCGTAAGTGGGGAGGTCGTGGGTTGGGGAAGGGCGACAGGAAGGTCGCAGGAGAAACTGTTGGGAGCCAAGTCGCAACTCTTCTAGGTCGTTATGTCCTATGTCTCGGGGTTTTCCTGTCTGTGGGATGTGGGATTTTCCTGTCTGTGGGGGGGTGTTCTTCTGGCTGCCGGGCGGGGGCTTCACTTGGCTACAGGGCGAGGGGTTTACTTGGCTGCGGGGCGGGGGTTTAACTTGTCTTCGGGGCGTGGGGTTTAACTTGTCTTCGGGGCGTGGGGTTCTCTTGGCTGCTGTATCGTTTGTTTGTTATTGTTGATGGCCGGGGGTTTGCTTGGATGTCTACAGAGGGTGAGTGCCGGGAGGGGGGAGCTGCGGGGTTTTTGGGGAGAGGGGTGTTTGCTTGTTCCTGGACAGTGGGTTTTATTGGGAGGGGAGTGAGTGTACGTTCTGAGGGAATGGGGTGTGTGAATGTGTCTTGGTGAGGGGGTGTGTGTGGAGCTACTTAATTTCTGGGGAGGAGAGTAGGAGTGGATCTCTGGGGAGGGGATAGAGTCTGCGTTTTTGGGGAGGGGGGTGGGAGAATTTCGTGAGGATGGGGAGGGGTAGGAGCTGTAGATATTGTGGATTTGCTACTGGGAGGGTTGGGAGAGGAAAGGGCTACTAGCTGTATTGAGGGGGGGCTGCGAGGGGGAAGATCTGTGGATTGTGTGATATGTGAGTTGGGAGGGTCGGGAAGGGAGATAGTGCTGGGGTGGGTTCTGGGAGGTTCTGGAGAGGAGAGAGATATGAGGTGGGATCTGGGGGGCCAGGAGGAGGAAGATCTATGGGAGGGGGGGTCCGTGATCGGTGATCTATATGTTCCGGGCGATCAAGGAGGGGGTTGACCTGGGGTTAGTGTAAGATAGGTTGGGGGGGTAGAGGGAGGGAAGAGCTGTGAGTGAGTCTAGATCTGTTTGGAGAAGGTAGTGAGGAGGGATAACTGTAGGTACGGTGAATGAGGGGAGATGGAAAGAATGAGAGAGAGGGGGGAGGGAGGAGAGAGATAGAGTTGGGAGAGAATGGAGGGTGGGGATGATGAGAGAGAAGAGGAACCTGTTGCGAGTGGAGGGGGGCTGAGGATGGATGTAATGAAAGCAAGGGTTTAGGCGATCTAACTTACCTGCTTTGTCTTCGTTTCGACTGAGGTCAGCTCTGCTCCTTCCAGCTCTACTGCTTTGGCGTATGCTGCTTGTCTCTGTAAGATTTGCTGCTGCTCGGAATGTACTCCTCGTCTTTGTAGGGTTTGTTGCTTCTCTGATGCGATTAAGGGCAACTCTCTTGCATAATATGCTCTTATGCGTTATGAAGGTTGTTGTTATTCCGCATCCTCTGTAGGCAACCTTGCTGCTACTACACTTGTTATTTTTGATAAAACATACGAGTGTGTATTCACGGCTACATATTACATAAAAGGAATCTAATTCTACTAACAAAAATTTGCAATAAATGAAGGAGTAAGGTATAGCCTGTGATGGCGATTTGGAGCTGCGTTGCAGCAGTGTTGGATGGTGCCTTCTCTCTATTTTGAAACTTGAGATCCTGGATTGGGGAAGGGAAGACTTGTTGGAGAGGTTTCCAGATCTGATCCCTGTACTTCCAGATCTGGGATGAGTCGTTTTCTGTGTCCTCTAAGTGACTGCAGATCTGACCCCAACACTAAGTTCCCCGCTTTAGAGCATACTTTGCACAGATCTGCACCTACTAAGAACAACTTTCAACTCCTCTCCTCAGATCTGGTGTTGAGCCATCCAACACGTCTACTTTGCATCTCAAATCTCACCAAACTACCACAGATCTGCACACTACAAGGGCTCACAATAGGGCCAACCAACTCCTATCGCACGCAGTTTGCAGCTCACAGGCTGAGTCCCCCACCTCTCCTCACCAGGAAATACGGAGCTCACTCACTGGTCCCTTCTATTCTCCCCATCAAGAGTACACCAATCCAAATCCACTATACACTGTGAGAAGTGACCAAGACACTCAAAAACTAATTTTTCATTTTTTATGGTTACGGCTCTAGACCAAGAGCCGTGACCATGAAAATAAATCATTTCTCTTGGTCAATCCTTGTGGTCCATAGTGTAAAGCGCCCCTGAAGAAATTTCTCATGATCTGAACTACCAAATGGGAACAAGTCTTTTCAAATCTAAGCAGATAAAGTAAATCCTCCATAACTAACAATTTAAGTAATGTGCATGTATATAATGGGCAAATAAAAATAAATCTATTTTTGAGTGGTAGCCAATAGAATTATAATTTCAACCCAAGTGATTTCATATTTTTTGTTGAAAATTGAATTAGTTATGAATTTTCAAAGTGTGTTGCCATGTTTAGTGGGTGGCCACCAATAGGTACCCCCATAAGCAACGACCAAAAGCAATGGGTTTTGACTAATATAAACCTCCATTTGCACTTGGGTGGTAATGGGATGGAGGTGAGTTGGCTATACCCCAATTTTACAGGCGTTAGTTATGGGATTTGGGTAGTGGCGGGGGGACTTATTGGTGGCCAGATTCTTAGAGGTTGATGCCATATGTGCAAATCAGGGGCATTAGGAATGCAAGAGTTAGACAGGTACATTTACAGGAGACTACTCCAGGTCCCACACAGGAGAGTAGATTTCTTCACCTTATGCACACAACCAGGCCTTTTGTTTTGGTTTCAGAGTTTTAGCCAGATTTGGCCATAGTGACGACACAAACTTTTTGACGACCGCAAGTTTGGCAACACAAAGTTTCTCTTGAAACCATACAAAACCAAATTTTCTCCGTAAATATCCATTTCGGAGAATTCATCTCTACAAACATAGATTTGTACATCTTTTTGGCGACAAGTTGGAGTCCCCATTGTTCATTAGTAGTTATATGGCGATATGCCAACCGCCATCAATGAAGTTTTGGCGATATAAAATCTTAAAATTTCCGAGTTTTTCTGAAATATTCTATTTTTGGAAATAAAATTTCGCTTTTTGGCCTCGGGTCGCCAAAATCAAAAGGCCTACACACAACTCCAACAAAGCAGGTAGGTAAAGAATTCAATCGAGGCGTCGGGTTTGGGCCAGATCTCAATACTTTGATTGCACAAGGTATTTTGGGGAGGTGGGCCCTTGTCTTAATGGCACCCTCTCATTTTTCCGGCCCTCTCATTTTAGGGGATCAAGAGGCTTTTTTTTAATAATTTTGTTTGGCAAATTCGGGGCATGCGACCCCAAATTACTCTCTGAAGCCCCAATTTTCTTTAAATAGGTCCTCCATCCAAAAACATAATAGGGGCTAGGTTTTACCCCAACCCCCCTGAAATACCCGTGCAATCAGAATATTGCAACCAGAATCATGGCTTTGTTTTTGGCAATTTGGAGCCAAATGGCGAAATAAATTCCTCAAAAAAAGAATTTCCCCAAAAAAGTGGGAAGTTTATGATTTTATATCGCCAAAATTATATTGATGGCCGTTTCCATATTGCCATATGCTACTAGTGAACAACAGGGACTCTGTCTTGTAGCAAAAAGAATGTATAGATCTATGCTTTGTGTCGCCACATGTGTGGTCTCCAAAAAAAATTGTGTCGCCACTCTGTCTAAAACCGTGAAATAAAAACGGTAGAAAAAATTATTAATTTTTTTTAATAAAAAAAAACAACAAAAAAAAACAAAAAAACAAAAAACAAAAAAACAAAAAAACAAAAAACAAAAAAAACAAAACAAAACAAAACAAAAAAAACAAAAAAAAACCCGTGACCAGAGTATTGCAACGAGAATATTGCAACCAGAATGTTGCAACCAGAATGTTGCAACCAGAATGTTGCAACCAGAATATTGAGATCCGTGTGGGCCGAAGAGTGGGCCAGACTTTTGCCCATAGAGGCCCCAGATTCCACATCGGAGTGACGGCACCACAGCTATCAGAGTTTTCCTGAAAGTCTGAGTTTTAAAGGGTGGCTACCTTGTGTCAGGCAAAAAGACCCGGTGCAACATCTTTTGAGGACCTTGTGTCTTTCTCTATTCATAAAAGCAGGGTGAGATGTAAATACGGCAATATTTGCAGGGTGAAAGTTCTCACCCTCCATATTTTATGGGCCACGCGCATGGTGCAAGCTAATGTAACCAAATTAGTAATTTGGAGTCACCAATGCCACCTTGCATCTTTGTTTGGACGGTGACTGTGCCTAGATGATTAACCCTATAGCATATTGGTTGGCTGACAAAGGACCATAATTTATGGAATAAACCCAAAGTTAACCAAACCACCATGTTTCTCAAAAACATGTGGACTTTCAGGTGTACAACCAAAATCAGCGTTTTGGGGTGACAGTCAGGGTTCAAACCCTGAGTACTTTCAGGAAAACTCTATCATCTCAAAGAAATGTGGCATGCAGCAACCACACTTCCAGAATCCACTGCATTGCATTCCGAGTGCGTGCCGTCCACAACTGGAACTCTTCAGTGACTTTTCAAATCCTAATTTCCCCTTGCATGCTAGTCTACAGGTGTAGACCGACATCCTCTTTGGCGGACTGAACATTCTGGGGACTGTGCATCATTCCCAACTTCTCGGTGTGTGACAATCGTTACCGCATGCCCAACAGTTGTGGATTCCAGATCACTAAATAAGGTTTCTACAGAGGTCATTTATGGGCCACTAGGGGAGTTGCATGAGCTTACTCCACCAATCGTGAAATTGCCGCCCTCAACTTGTTGTTCGGCCAATTGACGGACAAGATTAAGTGGAAAGTGATGTTGAGGCAAGAATGAGGGCACTCTATCTTGCCCCTAAAGGCCCAAGAGTCCCATTTTACTATAGATGGACATTACTAAAAATTGTGTCGACATTCAAGGAAACTTTTATAGGGTTTTGATTTTCAAATGAGGAGAGCAAGCAGGTCGGGCAACTCCAAAAACTTTAGCTAGAATACTTCATCAAATGTGAGATTTCAAATAACAACAAGTAATATTATTCCCTTTCATATTGTCAAATAACGTTTCTTGTCTTTAGTGAAAAACGACACATTAACCCAAGTCAAACATTGTCACACATTGTCACACATTGTCGGGCAAGGTACCAAAATTGCTTCTTCTTTTCCACATAAAACTTACAGATCCTCATATTATTCACTTTTTGTTTTTTCTACTACAGATGTGGTGTAAACCTTCTTATGCACCATTTGGATTCTCATTCCATAACACATCAAATTCACAAAATAATAAAACGTGAACTAACAACTTTTGAACCTCCATTCTTTGCACAATTTTTTGAATATGCTACATCCCTTTCTACCTCTTAAAATTGGTGTACTAGGAAATGACATCATGATTAACATGATGGTAATGAATTTGGGCCTTTTATAGTGCAAAAACCTGATACCAAGTGAAGTCAAAGTTTGTTGATCCACTCAACGCAAGGAAGAAAATGAATGGTTTTCTCTACTTCCAACACTATCATCTTTCAATCCGTGCGGTCAAAGTTTATGAAATTTTGTGAAGACGTTACTTAGTAAGTCTTTACTGAGATCCTACTCTTGGATGTTGAAATATAAGTTTTTGTTTCCCTCCTTACTCCATTTACTAAAACAAGAATTGTTGAAGTGTTATCGGTGTGAAAATGCCTTGGGCCTTTAGGGATTAACCCTTTAAGGCCGATCGATTGATATGGGTCGATTCTGGACAAAACCTTTATACAATGACTCCAAAAACTGAGTCTATGTAAGAAACATACAACTTCAAATGACAATGCCACAAACACGGATGATCAAAATCAAAAGCTATAGAGAACAAAATTGTAGAGAATAAAGTACTAAGAAGAAGAAGAAGAAGAACTCCGGTCTCTGAAGGAGACCAGCGTGAATATAGTGTTTGTTCATTCTCTTCACTAAGCATATGGCCACGGGACATAGGCTAGTGTGATAGTACTACTCCCCCCTTTCGAGGGTAAACACTTTTCTACACTAATTGCTTTAGAGACAACCGACATGTCATCTCCCCCAAGGGCTTTGTGGGTTCCCATACAACGAGGCCTTGAGACCCCCACCATAATTGGGTGGACTATGGTGGTAGGCACCACGCTCGCAATAGGACTTGAAGTCACAACCACCTCACCGGTGTGCCATGACCCAAACCACTACACCAAGGCTGTGGTGCTTAATAAAGTACTATACAACACCGTAATGGAAAAAGATGATTTCAATTACAACAAAGTAAAGAAAGATCTTGAAGCAAAGTATGTACATAGACTCAGATTTTGCACTACACCTGAAAAGTCACTTAAAAATTTGTCCACCGCCCTTTTACAGCCAAAACAACTGCAATTCGATGAGGCATGTCAACATATAATCTCTTACACTCTTCTACATTACTAGAACAGAAAACTTCTTGCACTGGCTCCCATAATTGAAGAATACCATAAGGAGGATTAGAAGAGAGATTCAACGAGTGCAACGATTGAATTCCTATAATAACTAACATAAGACCATAAAGTACGGGGTGACATGTAGTGTAACCCCCTTTCACTTTCACAAAAACTCTATTACAATACAAAGTGATATCTTTTAGACACTACTTGCCAAACAAATTACTTTTTTAGATTGTAGTGGTTCGGACACAATGGGTATCACTTAGACATTACATATGTACCACCTATGCATAACATGTGTATCACCTAAACATTACATGTGTATCACCTAAACATTACATGTGTATCACCTCAACATTACATGTGTATCACCTAGGCATTACATGTGTATCACCTGGGCATTACATGTGTATCACCTGGGCATTACAAGGGTATCCTCTTAACATTACATGAATATCACCTAGGCAAAATCTTGAAATTTCCAAAAAAATTGATCATTCTCCATTTTGAATTGACTATGTTACGAAACTGACTGATGCGCAGGGTATTCATGAAAATGAGGTATATAGTAAGGTAAATGTCTTATTCTAAGTATTATGATCGTTCATTTGACACAAAAATGGATTCTCTTACACTGCTAAAGGACATTTCTTGCATTATTACTATTGTGACCGGAAGACATGGGTTAGCTGTTACCTGTATTTTATATGTTATTTAAATGATATCTTTGTTTTGATGTCACCTGTATTTTTGGAGTATGTGGTGAGCTTGTGGATTTGCAAGTTGGACTCAGGCTCCAACTTGGGACCCATGACTGAGATTCTTGTGTCATGACTAGAATTGGAATTTTGCAACATGGGGTCTTACCTCCAGCACCAAGCATTTACCACTATTCTGGCATAATATCCTTGTTGCCCATTCTACAATACGAAGTTTTGCTATTATAAATTTATCATTGTAAATTAGATACCAATTGTATCATGTTCTTCTATTATTTGATTCTTCTTTACTTTTATATTTTGTACCTTATCAATGGAGCGTTGCACATTTGGCGTAAGAGGTTGTCAACTTCCTTGCCTTATGCCCCCTTCCCACAAGGTTGTGGTGAAGGTTGGACACTCGCTTGTACATGGTGATTCACACCACCAAAAGGTGGTAGCTATCAATCCTACATGGCATCCTACTTGGTAAGTGAGTTATCTACAGTGGCAGAGCGGTGGTAAAGTGTTGATAAAGACATACTCCATAATTAATTTTGATGTATGTCAAGAATAGTAGAAAAAAGTAGGTACACTAAAGATGTCATTTAGTGTAATGGTACGAATAGTGTAATTACCCTAGTACACTATTCGTGAACAAGTTGGCAATTAGTGTTAGCCGCCATTGTCATTTATAATAACCCCCAATCATCCACGTACCTTAGTACACTATTTCTAAAACAATTAACAACTAGTTTTAGTCCCCAATCATCCACCTACATTAGTACACTATTTCTAAAACAATTGAAAATTAGTTTTAATTCTCAATCAACCACCTACCGTAGCACATAAATTTGTTAGGAAGTTCATAAAAATAATACTAAAATAGTATTAAAATAATAACAAATTAATACTTATTACATATAAATAATGAATATTTGATATTTAAACAATATATAATGTATGCTTATTTAATACTTCATTAGTATGTAAATAATATTTAAATATGTAAATGATAATTTATGAATATTCAATGAGTATACAATGAATATTTAATAAATATTTAAAGCATGTTTCATGACTATTTATGAATATTTCAAAATATTTAATAAATATGAAATTAGTATTTACTTTGCATTTTATGAATATGTACTGAATATTTAATGAATATTTGATGAATATTTAATTAATATTTGATTTACATTCACTTAATATGTAATTAATATTTAAATGATATTCAGTTAGTTTTTAATATATATTTAATTAAAAAATTACTTAGTATTTAGTTAATATTTAGTTAATACGTAATTGATATTTAATGAATATTTGTGAATATTTAATGAATGTAGACTGTATATCATGATTTTTATGAATATTTAAATATTTTTTAAAATAATATAATACTTTTGTATATTTGTAAGTTTTGTAAATATTTAATTTTGATATATATATTCATTTATCATGATCCATGATTATTTAATGTTTGTTTTTCACTGATTTCATTCCTGAAAATTTATTATATTAGTATCCAATATTCTACTTAATGAACATTTATTGTATGTTTGTTTATTTAAAATTCATTTACTTTTTATTTATTTTATATCTATGTTTTTTTAATTTTCCAATAAATCTTTCTTCTCTCTTTTTCCTTTGAATTTCAATTTCTTATTTTTCCAATCTTATATTTGCAAATTCATTTCCTTCCATATGCACATTCTATTGTTTTTTTTTTACTTTTGGGATTTCTTTTTTGTTCCATATCCACGTTATATTTTTTCCAATCTTTCTTTTGCAAATTGTTTTTTTTTTCAATGCACTCGCAACCTTCTTCACTTTGATGCTCAAAATGTGCACGTAATCATTTTCTATGTTTCATACTCTAAATGTCCACATGTAAAAAAACCTAAGTTCCACTATTTACTAGAGTCAACATTTAGTGTAGTAGTTGACACTTAGTGTATAGTTTTGTCACTACACTAATTGTAAAGTTGGCAATTACACCGTTCACTGAATATAGTGTAGACTAGACTAGACTATTTGTAATTTCCTACACTAATTTCATTAAACGCAAATTAAAGTGGTCCACTTCAATTTTCCATCCACATCAAATCATGTCCATTAGAAATAGTGTGGATTGTTTCAAAATAAAAGACACGGGAATTGATGTGGATAAGTTTTTACAAGTTGTACTCAAAACCAAAATTATAATATAGTAACATAATAATAACATAATAACATAATAAAATAATAACATAATAATATAATAACATAATAAAATAATATAACATAATAAAATATAATAACATAATAATATTATTTTATAACATAAGAATATAACATAAGAATATTAACATAATAATATAATAATATAATAATAATAACATAATAACATAATAATAACATATAATAATAACATATAATAATAACATATAATAATAACATAATAACATATATTATAATACTAATACTATATGTAATAATAACATATATAATAATAACATATTAATACTATATTAATAACCAAAATTGATGTGGTCCACATCAATTTTCATCCAAAACTAAAATTGATGTGGTCTACCTCAATTTTCATCCACATTACCTATACCTCCACACTATATTCAGTGAATGGTGTAGTGTAAGGGTTTGCATTTAGTGTCTACAACACTAAATGCCATCTTTAGTGTAGTGATGGAGATATGGACAATGTAAACTACTCCACTACAATAGTACGTGACTCTAGGGTATCTATGCTTGATGTGAACATTCTCATCTATTCTAGTGTAGATACTTCGCTCCATGGTTTTAAAATATTTGAACTGCAACATGGCTGTGTGAACTCCAATCGACTACATGGTAATTAGTGGGTTGGTACACTAAAGATGACATTTAGTGTAGTGGACACTAAATGGGAACTCATACACTAATTGTTAAGTTTGTAATTAGTATAGTGACAAAACTATACACTAAATGTCCAATTACAATAAATAAAGGAACATAAGTTTTTTTACTTGTGGACATTTAGTGTATGAAACCTAGAAAATGATTATACGTACATTTCAAACATCGAAGTAAAGAAGATTTTGAGTGCATTTAGAAAAACATAAATTTGCAAGAAAAAGATTGGAAAAAACAGAACATAGATATGGAACAAAGGGGAAATCTCAAAAATTGAACAAAGTAGAATGTACATATGGAAGGAAAATGCAACTGCAAGTACGAGATTGAAAAAGTAAAAACTTGGATTTAGAAGGAAAGTGAGAAAGGAAAGGAATAATGTTTTTTAAAAGGAAAAAAATATAAATACACAATAAATACACAATAAATACACAATAAATACACAATAAATATACAATAAATATACAATAAATATACAATAAATATACAATAAATTTAGAAATATACATTAAATATTAATGAGACATTCATTAAATATGCATTAAATAAAAATTAGAAATTTATAAAAAATTCATTAAAAATCATCAAGTATTCATAAAAAATATGAATATATATAAAATATAGAAATATATATTAAATGATCATTAAATATTCAAGTGTACATTAAATAGTCAAACAAACTCATTAAAAATCATAAAATTTTAATTTTAAAATCATTAAATATACAAATATACATGAAATCGTCATAAAGTATGCATTAAAAACTCATTAAGAATTCATTAGATAATATTTAAAAATACATTTATACATTAAATATACATTAAATATTCATGAAATATACATTAAATATACATTAAATATTCACTAAATATTCACTAAATATATATTAAATATATAATAATTATGTATATTAAATATACATTGAATATATATATTAAATATACATTTTATATATATGAGATATACATTAAATATTCATTAAATATACATTAAATATTCATGAAATATACATTAAATATACATTAAATGTTCATTAAAAATTCATTAAATTTCATTAAATATATAAATATACAATAAATAGTCATTAGATCTTTATTAAAACTTTCAAGAATGGAAGAGATGGGAATGAGAATAGTTGAGAATGGGAAGATAAGGAGATGAGGTTGAGGATGAGACGAGGAGAATAAATGCATGGCAGCTGGTAGGCGGTTGATTGGAGACTTACACTATTTATCAACTTGTTAACAAATTTTTGTGCTAGGGTAGGCTGTTGATTGGAGGCCAATACTAAGGTCAGCCTTTTTATAAAAAGTGTACTAGGATAGGTGGATGATTGGGGGTTGTTATGAATGACAATGGCCGCTAACACTAATTGCCAACTTGTCACTAAATATAGTAATAAGATAAGTACACTATTTGTACCATTACACAAAAATGACATCTTTAGTGTGGTGCTTGCAGCCTACCTCTTGGTGGAAAGGGGGCATTAAATAAGCCAAGGGTCCACCATTTTGGGTTATAAGTTAATAGCAAAATACACAGAGTGAAGGACTTGGGTAGTCATAGAGAAGCGAAAAGGCCACGTGTCATGAGCACAATATTTAAAAGATTGCACAATTTTTTAACGCTAAAAAAGATCAAGGCATTTTAGAGGAATCTATGCTCCATTGATTAAAAACTGCCAAAATTACCTTTTTCATAATAGAATCGTAGGATTTTTTGCTAACCTTACATGAGATGATGTGGTAAAAAAATTGTGAATTTTGGCCGTACGGATTGAAAGTAAATTGCAGTCATATTAAAAAAACTTGTCTCCAAACAAACACTTGGTCCTTTAGAGGTTAAATTGAAAATTTGAAAAACATAGGAAAGTTATATGAATCAACAAAGAACATGTAAAAAAAATACCATTAGATTTTGTACTATGAAGAAGTTTAATCTCTAAAGGACAATGACTAGGTTTTTGAACAACGTACCTCAAGGCTACAATCTTTAGCATTGACATAAAATTATTCATAAATAAATAATGTTCATCACTTCTAATTGTACACAAAAAAAAATCTTTTAATGATAATTCAATAATTCCAACAATTTGTAATTAAAAGAAGAAGAATTCCATCCTGGCGGAGGATAGTGTAATAGAACTACTCCCTCCTCGAGACATAGGATAGTGTAATAGGACTACTCCCTCCTCGAGACATAGGATAGTGTAATAGGACTACTCCCTCCTCGAGACACAGGATCGTGTAATAGAACTACTCCCTCTCTTTAGGGTAAACACACCAGACATAGGATAGTGTAATAGAACTACTTCCCTCTTTTCAAGGTAAACACTTTTCTACACTAAGTGCGTCCTACACTAAGTGCCTTGAAGACAACCAACATGTTGTCCCCACCAAAGGCTTTTGGATATCCATACAAGGTCTTAAGACCCCCCCCACCATACATTGGTGGACTATGGTGTTAAGCACTACGCTGGCATGGGGACTTGAACTCTCAACCACCTCACGAGTGTGCCATGACTCAAACCACTATATCAAGACCTTGGTGCCTCAAATTATAATTATACTAGTAAATCCACATCGTCATCAATAGGCCAAGGGCAATTCCAAGTTAAATAATTGTATGTAAATGCAAAAATCAAATGTACCGATTATATACGCATTATGTACTTTATATACCTATTATTTTCTTTAAAGACCCATTATCTGTTTCATATATGTGTTATTTACTTTAGATACATATAATTTATTTAGATACCCGGCGTAGTATATTGTGTCGTTTCAATATTTAGGAAATCATGATTTTAGATTTGTATGTATAGCTCTTTTTTAAAATTGATACAATTTTAAAACTCAATAAACCAAATTCTAATAAAAAAGGTACATGTAAAGGATTCCTCCAAAGGACACATATAGAGGATTTCTTCCAAGTGCACATTTGATTAAAAAAGCACATCCAAAGGGTTAGGAATTGTCAGATGAAAACTCTTTGACGCGGAACTCGCAATGTTCCGGCAATCATTTTTTGTTACATATATAAATATATTTATATTAGTACAAGCCTTGGTACCCGTCGTTCTGACTGGGGAAGGTTTTTTTATTAGTGCTCCTCAGAATAAAATTTGTTTGATATATTATATTTTAGATTGCAATTTGCATCCCTCGGAACATCATGCGTTGATCCGCGAAACGTCGTCATTCCGTGTGGCAAAGATGGCACGACTGCTAAAGTACTCGCACGCATTTGCTTCGATGTCAACAATTCCTCCATAGACGGCATTGATCAAGCCATTCAAGGTGTGATTGCCGACAATCATCGCCCGTAGACACCTGATCATGTCATCCTTCACCTTCTCCAGCCTATCCTCCCACAGCGCCAAGAGCCACTCTGGAAATGTACGGTTGCACAAGTCCACACGGCGTTCACCAACAACAACGTGCATATTTTGGCGAAGTTTAGGTTTAGGGTTTAGGGTTAGGATTTAGGGTTAGGGTTAGGGAGTGGCGGACATACAAACTGACGCCTATAATATAGGTAGATGATAGAGTTCTTTGTAAAGACATCCAAAGTCTCAATAAGATACCAATAATATGATACCTCATTCAAGCACTACACTATATTTACTCTTGATTGCTATTAGAGTTTTCTTGAAGTGGACAGGATGGCGATCCAACTTCTGGCCCTAAATCTTGTGGTTGAGTCCTCTATCAAAAAGTGCCACGATTTTGGGTGATTGAAGGTGACTGTGGCTTACATTAATCCCTTAGAACCCAAGTGTGCGTGGGACGTACGTTTTGGATTTTGGGCACGTTCCTAAAATTTGAAAAAAAAAATAAAAATAAAAATTTGTATACTAAATTTTCCTTGATAAGAGCTCCATGGAGATATTTTTATTATTATTTTTGGATTCATGGTTTGAAAGTTAGTACCACTCAAAGTTGGAAATGGGGATTCTGGGTAGCTCCAAAATTTTGCTAGAAGTCTCTATTGACATTGAGATTTTCCATACATGTAAAGAATATTACGTTCTTTGAATATGTCAAAAAAATTCTTGCCTTTAGTGTAAAAAAACATTTTTATACATTTTTACACACTTCGGGCAAGCGAGGGAAAAAACTTCATCTTTTTTACATAAAACCTAGAGATCTTCATATTTTTCACTTTTTATTTTTTCTACAACAATGTGTGGTGTAAACCTTCTTATTGACTGTTTAGATTATCATTCTAAAACATATTAAATTCTCCAAAAAAAATTGTGAATTGACAATTTTTGAACCTCCACTCCTTGCACACTTGTTTTGAATATGCTACACCCCTTCTCTACCTCTAAAAGTTGTTGAATACGGAACTAACATCATGCTCAACACAATGGTAAAAAGTTTGGACCTTCTGTAGTGCAAAAGTTTAATACAAAGTGAAGTCAAAGTCTGTTGATCCACTCAATGCAGGGAAGAAAATGAACTATTTTCTTGACTTCAAACACTATAATCTTTCAATCCTTGCGGTCAAAGTTTATAAAATTTTGTGAGTATGTTACTTAGTAAGTCTTAATTGAGATCCTACGGTCAAAACTACAAATATAAGTTTTTGTTTCCTCCCTTACTCATTGCACCAAAATCAACAATTTTGAAGTGTTTTTTTTATCTGAAATCGTCACGGGCTTTTAGGGATTAAAAGCTCCAAAATTGAATTCTAACATGGTCTAAAGCATGGTGCCATGGTCTGAGGCTAATCACGGTTGATTTAGAGTTAATATTGCGGCAACAAACACTCTAGTACTATTCAAGGTATTCTAGCCTGTGGCCTAGGAAATACGAAGGATGAGATTTTTCACTTTGCAAATATTTTCGTTTTTAAATCTCACCCTCATGTAGTGGGTCTTTTTGGCTCGTACGAGGTGGTCGCTTTTTTAAAAGCAGACTTTTACAAAAACTCTATTATATGTCGAAGAGCTTGGTGGCAAATCCTTCTTAAGGAGGGTTTTACACATGGACCATGGTACCAAGGTACCAAGTGCTACTTAGTGCTACTTGCAATTTGATTGGTGTAGAGCCTCAAAATCGGCCTTGGTCGGGACCTTGGGGTTTCACACATGGACCAAGGTACCAAGGTACCAAGGGCGTCTAAAATGTCGACATGGCAACACTTTTTGGAGGTTTTGGAGCCAAGAGTTTGGTCCCTTGAGAGAAGTTCGGGTTTCTATTCTTGTTTAGACCAAACTCTTGCCGAGGTACCAAAATTTTTTTTCATAAAAATATTAAGATTTGACAAAATCTCAACCATTAGATTAAAAAAAATGACTTATTTTACCCTCAAATTTTTTAACCAAATTCTTTGTCCAAATTTTGTATCCAACATTTTTTACTTAAATTTTTTACCTAAATTTTTTAATTCAAATTTTCACTTGAATTCTTTTGTGCCGGTGCTTGTGGTCGAATTCTTTTGTGGAATGAGCATTTTGACCATTTTCTTCATTTCTTTTACCAAAAATATGTTCCCTTGTAAACTCCATGGCTAGAAAATGTGAGGAAAATTTCATAAAAGCAAGATCCTTATCCCTTTAGTGCCCATGAGACCCAAAATGGGACTCTAGAGGTGTTCAAACTCAATTTGCATGAAATCCACGAGGAATCAAGTTGTGAAATGTGAAGTTTGGATTTGCGCACACATTACATGAAACACTCTACAAAAACCAGACGTCACCATGATTTGGAGTTCTAGAACTTAGGAAAAAACAAGGAATACAACGCAAAATACACTAAATACACTAAAATATAGTGAATACCATGCCACATTCTATGTTGTACTTCATATACATGCAAAATGATTTTGGACTTAAATTTTGATTGAAATTTGTCTTTATAAGATTCTCCATTGTTTTGTGATTGTTGATCTCTCTCATCGCATACAAAACTATTGTTTAATTTGTATAGGTTTGGAGCATTTTTGTATACAATTGAATAGACAAAAGCAAAAAAATCAACAATAACCATGTTCATTACATATGATATGTCAATGCAAAGCTATCAACCTAGTAATCATGTGAACCTCTTTTATTCAAAGTACAAAAATTCTTGCAAAAATTTATTGATGGATAAAGTAGTATACCCTCCAATGTCCACAACTTTCATTACCAATATACGGTAACTTAAAAAATCACTTTAATCTATTATATCAACCATTGGATGTTGTGCAACTTTTTTCCAAAGTTTAGGTCATGGTTTGAGTTCAATTTTGTATGGTTGGATACTAAATTAGGCCTTTTATTTCTGTCAAAATTAGTTCAAAGACAAAAATTCAGCACATATCATGGTTTTGGAGAAACATGACATGGGAGCTAAAGGGTCAAAAAGTAGAAATTGACTTGGGATTTTCCAAATGGTATGAATCATGGCCTCTCAACTTGGTACCTTGGGCTTCCACACATGGTAGGTCCCAAACTCCACAAATTGCATATTTTAATACTTTCTCTAACTAAAAAACTTGGCACCTCAACATCGTTTGGTCCTTTGGTACCATGGTACCATGGTCCATGTGTGAACCCCCCCTAAGTATCAAAGTGTTTAGTAGTCCCTAAACTCAACTTAGGGGAAGTGTTACTTGCGGACTTAGCCTCTAAAGGCCCAAGGCATTTTAGCACCCAAACTCATTGAAAATTGCCAATATTAATGCATTCAACACAAAATGCAAATCAACGATGTTTTTACGTATCTAACCGTAGGATCTTGTACTAGGATTGTATGAGTATATGTGGTAAAGATTTTCTTCAATTTGACCGCATGGATTAAAAGATATGAGCCTTTGAAGTGAGATATAAACTCTTCATGAGATTGCACAAAACACCTTCAACAAACTTTGACCACCTTCTACCGCATTTTTTTACACTACGGTCAATGATTTTCAAAATTTTACTTGAAAAGGATCATGTTAGGCACATGTGCACTTGTGTGCACATGCTTGTGCATGCCCTTCCCATGCCCTTCCCATGCCACACAGCCATGCCTCCATGCCAATGGCTTTCACACTAAGTTAGAGGACACCACAATATTCCCGTTTGACTTAGCCCTTTAGTGACCATAGATTCTTCCCACAGTCTCAAGATCTGTGTTAAAATCTTTGAGTTGCTTCTCATAAATATATAAATAAAATGTCTAATTACAAATTTTTACAAAGTTGACCTTAACCCCTAAGTTGAATGCATTGAAAGTGGCAATTTTCAGTGAGTTTGGGTGCTAAAATGCCTTGGGCCTTTAGGGGTTAATGCATGATTTGAACTTTGCAGATAATTTGCAGAAAATTTGTAGTTTGTTAACGGTTCTAATGTTTGAAGTCTACATATATTGTTAGTGGAAATTGTGGATTGTGCTAAATTGAGAGACCAATGAATTAGCATATGTATGAAGTGATTTTTGAACAAGAATTTATTCATACATCGCATGTATACAATTGGACCTTATAAGGGCCGCTTCACACTTGGTGGCCAAGTCGAGTGGCCGTCGATTTCCACCAATGAGATTGCTAGAATGGCCAAAGTCCGGACTTTGGGCCTTCACACTTGTGCCCAAACTCCAAAGGCCGTCGTCCTACATGGCAACACTATTGGACTATTTTGGCGCCAAAGCGACGGCCTCTCGAGCAAAACTTGGATTGCCCATTATAGCGGATCCAAATTACAATCAAGAGTCCGTCAAAATTTTTAATTAAATAATCAAAATCTGACAAGATCTGGATCGTTAGATGAAAGAGGCTGAATTTTTGGGCTGATTTTTTTTGCATGATGATATGGGGTTTGGACTTTGGACTTGGGCTTTGGGGCTTCACACCACGACCAGCCAAACCTTCAATCTATATTATTTAATGTATTTTTTTGGAAAAAAGTTTGGCCTCTCGCCATAGTTTGGCCACTCATATTGACGGACGGTCATTCGACTTGGGTATAGTGTGAAGCGGCCCTAACTATGTTTCAAATTGACAATGATCCCAAATTTACATCCAAATGTGTACAATGTTGACTAAAATAGCCTGTAATGGCATGTGCCATCTTTGAACATGAATCTGATAAAACATTTGTGACCAACTTTGGAAACTATGATTGAAGAAGCCTCGTGAAGGAGCAGGAATAATGTTCAGGTTTATCAGGCTTCAATCACTTACAATAAGTGTAAGAACTTGTATGGTACCCTACGAGTTGGTCAGTTCCGTACAAAATTAATTCATATGCGAGAATGTCCAAAAAATTGTAAAATTCAAGAAATTTGTCTGGGTGCTACGCATGTCATGCGTACATGCGTAGGTATGTGTAGGTGATAGCCATTGTGATTTGAAAAGATAATTTAGGTAAGCCCCTCTAAACCGACAAGTTAAGGAAGGTGCATATGTGGAGAGAGGAAATAATTATATTATTATTTTTTAGTGATAGCCAATAGAATTACAATTCCAACCCATGTAGTTTCATATTTTTTCAATGAAAACTGAATTAGTCAAACTGTGCAGCCATGTTTAATGGATGGTCAACAATAGGTACCCCATAACCAACAACCAAAAATGAGGATCTTGACTAATAGTAAACCTCCATTTGAAGCTGAGTTGGTGGTAATGGGATGGAAGAGGGTTGGATATACCCCAAATTTATAGGCATTGGCTATGGGTTTTTGTTTGTTATGGGGGGCTTACCTTAATTCCACATGGAGGTGCCAAAACTGATGGATGCATACGGTACCATGCATTGACTGATACATACTGTGTCATGCACAAACTGACTGACGTGTACGTAGCATGCAAAAGCATGTTCAAACTGAAAATTTTGTCCACTTGGCACATTCACGCACTTGGTTCATTCACATGCACCAAGTGGACAGAATTTCCAGTTATGAGAACATATCCCAATGTAGAAGATATTTTGTGCAATTGATGGTCTTCACTTTTATCCCATAAATTTGGCTTACATTGAATGTAAAGTGTCTCCAACACTAGAAATGGTGAGGATGTTGCACTCCATACACCAAGTCTAAGAAACTCAATGCACATTGGGTAGAGTAATAGCTCTACTATCCATCCAAAATACACACTCCAAGAAAAAGAAAACAACAAAAAGCCATGCAGTCTCTCAGACATGTGGCCTCTTTTCTCGAGGAAAACATGTACAAATGTTCTTCACTTCTCACTCTATGGACTAACCATTCTCAAAACTCGTACAAATATCACACAACCTTCACAGCTAAAAGTAGCTAGCAAAAACTGAAGAGGCTTGGTACACTAGATAAATGACATATTAATTATTAGTACATGTAGCCTCTTTTCCCAAAGAAAACACTTACAGAATGAAGAACAAACCTTCCTCTCTTGTCACTCTATTGACTAACCATTGTAGAAACATCCCACAACTTTTACAGCTACAGTAGTAGCTAGCAACAGTTTATGTTGGTGTTACATTTCTCACAAGAAATATGTACAGCTTTTACACTCTCCTCATATCTAGATATAAACAACCACACCAGCTTAATTCTGCACAGGGATCATAACCTCGTTCGTCTTGAGGAACCACGGCGTCCACGGGGGGTTGTAGCGCGCCAGCAGATGCTCGCCCATGATCTGGTACCCGTCGGCCTCCAGCGACGCCTTGAGCTTGTGCACCTGCTGCTCCTCCGCCTTGGCGTTGGCCGTGCCGCTGAATGTGATCACGCCGTACTTCTTGGCCGGGAACTCCTTGAGCTTCACGCGGTCATCCGTGGGCGTCGGTGCCGTCTCCAGCGTGTACGTGGACGGCAGCACAAACTGCATCGTCACCATACCCGTCTTGGAGTCCGCGCTCTCGTCTTCCTTGGTGATCACCGGAGCCGTCATCGCTATTTTCTCACCTCCACCTGTCAAAATGGTCAACCAGTGATGAGTGGAGGATCATCGAAGCTAGTGAAGTCTTATCATATGGGGACTACCAACTCACAACCAAACTGCTACCTTATGAGTATCTTTAATATTTAAACGTCAGAAGGTGCCACTGGTGGCCACATGTGTAGTGCGGTATTTCAACATGATATTCAAATGACCTCCAAATGAAAGATGTTAGTTAAATGTGAGATCAAGCAAATCAACTCACAACCACTTTCAGACATAGGGTCGCATTAGCTTGAGGTACTTCAATGCAAGGCTACTCATCTAGTACAAAGGTTACAAATGACTCTATTCTGGACATCAAGAGTGATTCAGTCTCATGATTTCCTGAACAATAATTAGCATCGATCTTTGCAGGAGACCAAAGCAGGATCCGATCCATGAAAAGAAAAAGCAGTGAGTGGGTGGGTGGGTGGGTGGGTGGGAGGGAGGCGAGATGCGTACCGTGCTCCTGAGTGATGACAGGCGCAGTCATGGCGATCTTCTCGCCAGGCTCCGATCCCTTCTTGTTGCACGGCGTTCCAATGGCGCCGATGTAGCCTGCCAGCACCATAAAGCCGCCGTCGCGGCCGCTCTTCATGGTCTTGGGGTCGTACGTGACCTCGGCCACCACCGCGGGGTCATACTCCCGGATCTCGATGTCCCCCTTCTTCTCCACAGATTTGTACTTGGGCGTCTCCACCGTGATCTTGCCCAGTATAATCCCCATGGCTGCAACAACTCTGTTCACGCCTGTTGCCTCACTACCAACTCTGCACAAAAAACCAAAATAATCGCATCAGTAAACTATTCAAAAAAGAAGAAGCAGACGATCTTCCATTTCTTTCAAATAATTTTTACAAATATTGTAAGAAAAAAACAAACTAGCAGCGGATAAAAGGAAAGGAATATACATAAGGGTTAGGGGTTAGACTGCAAGAACAGGGAGTTTGATCGAAACTGCCTTCACTCTCATGGGGAACAACAAACCTACCACAATAAATTTCTAGATTTCTAAATTGAAGGCTCTACTCAGTCACTTCGAAGCATATCAGAACATGCAGAGCTTCAGAGACCTAACTTAATACAACCCATCCACCAATTCCAGCTGAAACTTCACCCAATTATGGTCGAGTAAGTATTCAAACCCTCACACCAGCTGAAAACCGCCATAACTTCCACAACTCACAATCAATACAACACCTTCACTCTTCACCCAAAAAACAGTACAAATGGGCTCACCTGCGAAATACTTACACAGCTCCAAAACTACAAAATCCACCTCTTTTCTAACTCGGGTGCGCTTCAAATCTTCAATCCGCAAAATTCCTCGAAACACAAACAAGTGCGATGTCACAGCGATGTCCTCTCTTATCAACTTTACTAAGCTCTGCAAAGTGGACAGGATGGATCTCGTTCGTTGGATGGTGGATCGAGCGGCTCTCAGGCGACCACGGACGTGTGGATTGTGCACCTTCCAGATGAAAGGCGCTTTGTGGCCACCTGGTGGGCTTGAGAGGCACGCTTGCTGAAACTTCACGACCCGTCTGGAATGTTCACAGCGGTGCAAAAAACGGAGACAGAAGCGAGGAGAGAGGAGATTTAGGTTTGGGCAAAATCCAGATGGAACCTGTGTTGGAATCATTATATTACAGGATATCCGTCAAAAAAATAACTCAGCCTATAGCTTCACTAAATACAGCAAAGCAACAACTCATCAATACCAAGAGTTCCATCAAACCCACAAGCCCTATATACTACACATAATGACAGTAGCTGGGAGACAGCGTCCTACAATGTATACCTAGGCAATCAATTGATAAAAACCTTCGAGTGTTCCGGAGGGAACTTATTGCAGCTAATTCGAACCACCAATACCTACACGCCTACGACAACCTTTTCCATACCCGCCACACTCTAGAAATTGGAGAATGCAAGGATATAATTAGGACATGAGCTCCTCCTTGGTGAAGTCAGGGCACGGCTGGGGCCAGACGAAGAAGTAGGTCCCGGCGACAGAGGAGCAGTTCCAATCTTCCGACCCCGATTTCACATCGAGGGCTATGTTGTGCAGGTGGATGTTGTGGAACGGAGATTCGGGCAGCCCGAGGAACAGGCCTGCTTGAGTGATGTTTTCGCCCACGACATTCTCAATCAAAACGTTTTCGATCACAGGGAAGTCGGTCCGGTTCCAATTCTCATCGGGATGCTCTCCGTAGTTGCCTGTGAAGGCAATTGCGGTTCTCACCGACCGCATGTCCACATTATCCACTGTGATGTTCCGTATGTAGCCTCCACGGCCCATTCCAGTTTTAAACCGTATGCCCCATCTCGCACCGTAAACCATCATATGATCAACCTGCACAGGAACCAAGTCATTTCCCAGAGAAGTCAAGGGGAAGATGATCAGAAATGAAGCTAAAGAAATGCGCAGCGATCGTGGCGCTTAAACCTACACTTGAATAGACATACAGAGAATTTCCATTTGATGAGGTTCTTCTATCATGAAAACTGAGACATAGAACCTTGCAATAAATCAGCTCAGAGTATTCTCAGCGAGGGCAATCACGGCAGAGCATGCAGACCTTGACATCAGATATGCCGCCAGACATCTCACTGCCGAAGGCAATCCCAGCACTTGTCATTGAGAGAACCACTATGCGTCGGACGTCAATGTGCTTGCTAGGCATGCCATATGAGGTGCCATACTCATCCCAACCGCTCTTTATTGCAATAGCATCATCACCGACACTGATGTAGCAATCTTCAATGCATACATATTGGCTTGAATCTGCAAAACGTAACTCGAAGAAATTAGTTGAAACGAGCAATGCACTGTCGAAATCCCTACTCAGCGTTCACCAACAAATCTAATACTGGATCGATACATTCAAGGAATATCAGGTTACTTAAGAAGGATGTTCAGATTATCCAAGGCTCATAGACTGACTACGTTCGGTGTACATAGTGTTTAAGAACCAGACAGGAATTCAATTTTTACTGCAATTATTATCCCCGAGACCGAAACAGAATAGGCCTTCAGAACTTCTATACTCAGAAAGGTACCTGGGTCAATGCCGTCCGTGTTTGGCGAATCAAGAGGAGCCAATATGGTCATGTCTTTCACTACCACGTTCCTGAACAGATCCACAGGTAACAAAATGTCAATGTGTATATCCACTCTGATGTATGGGAGTTCAGCTCTATACAAGAACAATGGAAAAGTCACGACACAAACTGACTGCTACTGCAAGACATCAGGATCTGGCAAAAAAACCAACGGCTATGAAAAGGAATATAAAAGAGTTGTAAATTGTAGCGTACCTGCAGTAAACGGGGTGTATTGTCCAGAAAGGTGAGTCCCGAAAAGTGAGATTGGATATTAAGATGTCCTTCGAATCGATAAGCTCTACCAGGTGACCCCGAGTGTAATCCAATGTTTTATTATGGAAAGCACTCCACCACACCGCACCCTGTCCATCGATTGTCCCATTATCACCTGCAATAATCAACACGCGTGGAAGATCGGTTGACCGTCATTTTGTGTAGGCTTGACATGTCAAATTGCTAAGAAATAAAAAAACACAATTCCAAGTGCTTCCATTGTTATCTGCATATCCCATTTGCAACGAGTTACCTCCATCTGAAAAATGCATAATTGGAGAAGTTTACATAACGTGAACTTAGTTAATCGTTACCTGTGATAACGACATCTTCAAGGCCTTCGCTGTTAATAAGGCTACTATGTCTCGGTCCAGGAAGCTCGCGGCCTCGACCATAAGATGGCAACCCAGGAATAATTGGATAATCCTTCATATCCTGAGGATGAGCACAATATTCTGAAAACTTTAGAACCAAGAAGTAAACCTATTTTTTGATTAATGCCCATTCAATACTCTGGAAAAATCTGGCTCAAAACAAGTACAAACCACGTACGAGTACAGTCTTAAACCAACATCCCGTGTCTAAGGGCTGAGAGCGTTGATATTTGGGATAGATTGGCACAGCATGACAGGTGAGCTTGAAGAACCAGCATCGTGCGCATTGAAGACAAATCGTATTCATCTGATGAAAGCTGGATATGCCTAAATAGACTCTATGAAGTCACAGCATCGCCACGACACCTTTTTGAGATACTCAAGCCGTACCTGAGAGCCGAGAATTGTAGCCTCATTCTCCAAGAATAGCGTGAGATGACTGATCAATTTAATACTGCCAGTTAGCCATCGCCCAGCTGGAATGTATAACTGCACGCCACCCTTGTCCGCATATGTGCGGAGATAAAACATAGCATTTTCAAATGCATGAGTATTTAAAGTCTTGCCATCGCCCACTGCACCAAACTCAGTGATGGAAACACTATGAGGCCGACTCTTGAAGTTTTTGTAATTGCTGGCGCAACTTTCCACCGTCTGCAAAATACAAATACCGCATAATTCAGCCAATATTAAGCACGAACCGAGTTTAAAGATAGCCTTCTAGAGTCCTTTTTTGAAGATAAACATCATGGACAACAGCAAGGGCACCATGGACTTACATCCACGTCCACTATAGGTTCGAAGATGCTCTCTTCACCCGGCGAAGGAGTGGCAGTTCTCGCTACTCCATCCAGCCCAGAACCAACTGAGTCAGGGTGCAATGGCCGAGCAGACGTGCATGTCTTGCGGCAATTGTCAGCACTCAAGTAGGCCAGGAGGAGGAACAGAACTTGGAAACTTAAAAAGCTGAGTCTCCTCATCATCGGACCGTCTCTAAAAAAGAGGATAGAAAGTCGTTTAACGAGACCATCCGCCTTATGCGTGTCCTATGTTGAAACAAGGTCTTCACGTCAAACAAGCTCTAAATTTTGCTTCAGCCTCATTCACCTCCTGTCAAGATACAAAACCCAAGGTTAGGTATAGTACAGGTTGTCATCCTTAGGAGGGAAGGAATGCTGAGAAAGCTGCTGACCACACCTCTCACTGCACACGTCTCAATACAAAGGTCTTCGACACTGCTCACAGAAATATTGAAACAGAGCCAAAATGGAACAAGCCAAAGCCTACACCACTAATTAAACATCTAAATTCAGAAAACAGAGTAGAGTCAAATCTTAAAGAGGAAACGGGACAAATATGTCTGGCCCTTGCTGCGAGCTCAGACAAAAAAGCAGCTGCCTAAATGTTATCGCCGTTGAAAGACTCAATACCTGAGGATCTGGATCATACACCAGTCCAGAGCCTATAACACACCCCTCGATTCTCCATACAAGTCCTTTCCTCGCTACTGCATCTCCTACAGAATAGCTCCATATCTGCATACACCGAGGCCCGGTCATGATTTGAGCTCCTATGAAATCCCTCTCAGCTCTTGAACAGATCTCAGATGTAAACTTGCAGATCAAAAGCAAAGAACTCTCCCGAACTAAGGTTTAAACGCAGATGATCCAAGCTGGAAACCCTAAATTCTTTCGAAAGTTACTATCCCGCAATCTGTGGCATGCTAACTCAGCGCGGATGAGGATCTTCCAACGAACTCTAAAACCGTTCCGCAATCGCAGCCTTAAAATTCCTTCCAGTCTCTATTCCCAAACCAGCACTTCAGCTCCGCAACACTACTCTCTACACTGAAAGAAAGAAAAAGCACTTCTCCAAGAAATGAAACATCACTCCAGAACAACGGAGCTGCAATTTCATCAGCGTCGATCAAACTGCGCACTAAATTAGAAACAGAAATAAGAGCGAATATCACTCCCGAGAGCACAACTGCCACTCCAAACCTCAACCAATCCCAAAGCAACCAAAAATCCAAACTGAACCAAAACTTCTCTTCCAAAAGAGACAACGAACGCTTCCAACACGCACATCACCAAAATTACAAGAAAAAAATCAAGAAACTGGGAGAATCGCGCACGTACAAAGAACTGAAACCGCATCGCTCACCGATCGGTCGCCGTCCCGGTCCCCGCCGCGGACAGGTGCAAAAATCCACAGGAATCGGTCCAGTGCGCAGAACGCGCGCCTCTCCTCGCGGGCCGTCCCTCCATCACAACCTCACTCCCTCCCTCACTCTCTTCTCCTACTCAGCTCTTCCTCCGAGCGTGACAACGATCAGCGTCAGATCTGCGCGACGAGACCTACTGCTGTGCTCCTGTTCCGCCTGCTCACTGTCGCCCCTGCCACTGCGTCTCCTCTGCCACCGCGCACCATCCCCCGCACATGCCCCGGCGTACCACCTTTCTACTCATACGCCTCTACACTACTGGCACTCTCCACCTCCACCGTGCCCGCCATCGCCATAGCCGGTCACAAAATAACTCTCCGTCGCTGCGTCACAACCCCCTCCTTAGCGACGCCAACACCCCCCCCCCCTCTCCCAACATATAGAATCCACCCCTCCATCTCTACCACCAACCTACATTCCACTCAACCAAATCTACAGGGACGGACTTAGAACACACCAACGGTTTCGCGTCTCCATCCAACAAACCAATTCTCCCGTTGGAAAAAAAACAACATGACGGGTCGGAAACGCGTCATCTCACCTAAACGCGGCACACGTTTGGTTCCAGATGCTGTTCGAGGTTCATCGAGCCCCAAACCCGTCAATGGATCTAGATCGAAAAGAAGCAGAGATGGCGGTTGATGGTACTGTGATGGGTTTGGGTGCTCTTTCCTCATTCAATGGGGTCGTGAACTACAGTGTGGGCCAACAATAAGACAAGTGAGCATGGAACGCAACGCCAGCACACAACTGGAGGTTACAAACAAGTCACCGAACTAAAACCCCAGCATCCTTATCTACGAAACCGTATTGATACGATGAGATTCATCGATCTCATCGCGTTTGCGGTGGTATCGTCATCCGTTTTCTGGATGGGTTCCGTCATTCTTGTGGATTCTCATCCGTTTTTGCTGCCTACTCAGCAGAGCGGATTATCCGGGGCGCGATTTCTTTCCATTGGCTTAGGGGAATTTCTTGAGGGTGAGCTGGCTGTGATGATGATGAGGGGGATGCTCTACTAGTAACTTACTGGCAGGGCCGTGGACGAAAGAGCCCACCAAACTTGCAGTCACGGAAGTGGGGCCCAGGGCGAATTGACCCCTCGTTGGTACTTACCCGAGGGGGCCCCGAGGTGGTGGGGCCAAACGTGGCCCCTATTTTGTTTTTGGATGGGACCTTATTTATAGCAAGGGAAGGCCTTGTAGGATAAACAGTCGTCGTAGGCCTCAAATTTGTCCCAAAAATCCAAAAAAAACCTTTGGACCCCCCAAAATAAAAGGCCCGGAAAAATGACCCCATACAATTAAGATGGGGCCCACCTCATGTAAGTACCAACGAGGGGGTCAAATTGCCCTCGACCGGAAGTGGGCTAGCTTTCTTTGACGGTACATGACGACAGTTTGGGGTAAAAGTAGATTCTCTCTTTTTTGGGCCTATTTCGGTCTTTGCAGAAGAAGAACTCCATTCTCAGAAGGGGACCGGTGTAAATATAAGGTAGAGGCACCCAATTCCGATCACTTAAGCCAGTTGGGGACTCTGGTGACATTGGATGTCAAAAACATTTATGTAGACAGATGTTCAATTAGGAATGAAACTCAAGAAGTAATTTTTTTAATTTAATCTCAAAGATTTGGAATTGATATAGAATTTAAAAGCCCAGAAACCACCGGAGCCCATAATCAAATTGTAGAGTCGATGAGATTTAGTGCCCTCTTTTGCCCAATGCCAACAAGTGAGAGTGAGTAAAAGAGAAAAGACATGTTATGGATATCCAACTCATGGAGGGTACCCAATGTCGATCAGCCTTGTTTGACTTTTGAAGCAATGCCACCAATGAGAGCTCAATTGAGGTGAAGCAATCCAGAATTGCACACTTCATTACCCAATGCCGATAATCACTGGGGTTTTCAAATTTTGAGTTATTGGTTTTGGGTCGCTTCATGCACCATTTCATGCATTTACCATTTTCATGCACCATGCCATGCATCTATGCTGATTGGAATTCGGTTGCCAATCGGAATTGAATGCCTCTACCTTGTGTTTGTTTATTCTCTATACTAAGCCAATCTCTACACAAATCCAATGGCCACGGGACATAGGTTAGTGTACTAGAACTACCGTAGGTGAACCTCTAGTTCGGCTTTTATTAATTAGAAAAATGCTTGCCGAATTAAGTGGGAAAATGTTTAATGAAATTGCTAAAACTAAAGAAACTATATATTTACGGATTTTGTCCCATTGGAAGACATAAAAGGGAAGCGGGGCTTGAAAAAGCCTCCTTTCAAGGTAGTGCATGCATGTAGGCTTTGAATTCAAACCCCAAGGTCTTGGATTCAAACCCTACGGTCGTCACAATGATAAATCTAGTAATATGTGATTGCATGCCAAAAATTAATTAATTTTTATTTTGGATGCCGAATGGCCTTTACTCACTTTAATTAATTATTCGGCATGGAGGTGCTCAACTAGAGGTTCACCTACAGTACTTCCCCCGGAATTGAGTGCCTCTATCTAAGTGTTTGTTCATTCTATACACTAAGCCAATCTCTACACTAAGCCAATGGCCACGAGACATAGGTTAGTGTACTAGAACTACTTCCCCCTTTTGAGGATATACACTTTTCTACACTTAAAGACAACCGACATGTCATCTCCCCCAAGGGCTTTTTGGATATCCGTACAATAAGGTCTTAAGACCGCCCACCATGGTTGGGTCCACTATGGTGGTAGGCACCACGCCGGCGTGGGGACTTGAACTCACAACCACCTCACCCGTGTGCCATGACCCAAACCACCACACCAAGGTCGTTTCGTCTTTTCTACTCTAGGTTGACAGTGGAATTCAAAAAAAATCACTTTATTTTATTTTTTGAGTTGAATGGATGCTTTAGTTATGTTTAAAAGAGATTGCCCTACGACGTAATCGCTTTTTGTACATAATACATTCAAAATGGAGAGGTTTCCAAAATTTGGAAAACATCATTTTTTTTGTCCAAGTGATTAGCCATAATGTCCAAGTGCTACCGGTACATTGTCTAGGTGATACCCATGTAATACTTAGGTGATTATTATTGTGTATGAATCAGTGCATCAAAGAAAAATAATTTTTTCCATAGAGAGGTGTTGAAAGCGACTACTAGGTACGGTAGGTTGTCATGGATATGCATAAGTTTAGGTTTAGAAGAATACGTTAGACGTACAATCCACTCTCTTTAAATGTTAATGATTGGGAGCAGAAAAAATCATAATACATATTGAAAATAACACCTATCGGATTTTCAACCAAATTTTCCAGCAAATTTTCATCCATTAGGACATTTTTCATCCAACATAGTATTCCTAAACCCTAATCTACATTTCACCCGGCCAATTTTACTACTCTACATTACGTATTATTGCCCTTGCTCTCTCTATTGCCCCATGATATCTCCGGCTTTACCAACTTTTACAATTTGTAGAAGTGAAATTTAGAAAGGAAGGAACAAAGCATGTCATGACACTAAACATATAACACTTAGTAGTATAGATTTTTAGGGAGCAAACTTTGCTTAACATATATGAAATATTAATATGTAAAGAAATTACATTTATACGGGGTGGACCATAATAAATAAAGTGGCTTTTATTGTATAGGCTAAGGTCAAGAGGCAGAGCAATTCCAACAACTTGATTGGTTCAAAGGTCAAACTTGGCCCGTAGGATTTCACACTAGGGACCACGGCCTACATGGCAAGGCTATTTGAAAATTTTGGCGTCAAGGTTTGGCGTCTCAAGGAATTTTTTTGATCAAACAAGAATAAAAATTTAAATTTTTGCAAAGAGGTCAAAATTTTAGTATTTAAAAATTGACAAGGTTTTTAGTCATTTGATTTTTAAATCTATTTTTATGACAATAATTAATGAGCCAGTGCCTTTGTTTCTCTTACTCGTCCTCCTCAGGCCACCCTTATTTTGTTTGTTTTGTCATTTTATTTAATTTTGATGAATTGTTGAATTTCTAAAATTCTTTGATTTTTTTTCAAAGTTGAAAAGGTTCAAGATGAAAACTAGCAAGAACTTGGATTAATAAGACTAACAATATTAACTTGGATTAAGGCCCGCTTTACATTAGAAACGAGAAGCCTCCGGCCAAACTCCACTTGGGCCATGGCACATTCTTGAGAGGCCAATCCTTGAGAAGCCATGGCCTTTGGGTGTGGTGTAAAGTGAGAGAAGGCCAAAAGCTACAATGTTGAGTTTTTTCAAAATTCATCTTTAAATATATTAAATGATTGGTTGTGAGTTTTTTGGCCAATGGCCCCCCGGATTTATAGTTCGGCCCACCTCTTGAGGTAGGCCTAACTATAATTCCGGGGGCCCTCATTATTATGCACTTTTGTTGCCACGGAGGACAAAAGTGCTGTCCATGTCATTTTCTCCTCTTTCGTCCCTTGGGCTGAAAAAATTGGGTGTAAAGTGACATTCTTTGGTCTTCTCGATTTCTACACCTCCCATTGGCTGAAATTTCTCTCCTCACGGCCTCTCGCCTCTAGTGTAAAGAGGCCCTAACTCAACTACTACATATGCTCTAGTCTCAAGCAAAAAGATAGTAAAAGAAACTCTAGAGTAAAAGTAAAAGAATAAGTAAAAGGACTATGTCTCTAACATTACCCCCTCTCTAGTGACAACTTCCAAAGGGAGCTTATGCCTTTTCACTGTTAATAATCATAATCTCTCTCAGAACAATAAGTACACACTAATTGAAATTTATCACCGCATAGCTTTGGATTTATTTGGATAAAATTGATGAAAGTCTTGTACCTGTTGCGGAGCAATTGGAAGATTCTTGGTTGGTTTCCATGTTTGATCATTAATATCATAGCCCCTCCAATGCACCAAGTACTCGAACTTGCTCCACCTTTGTCGTAAGTCCAATACCTTTTCTACCTCGCATTCCTTGATGGTTCTCAATTTCGATACTGGGCAACAGTCATTGAATTGTTCTTGGAATAGACAACTCTTGACAAGGTTCCAAAAGATAAAGGTGAAAGGCTGGATGTACCTTCATGGAAATTGGTAACTCAAGATAATATGCCACTGAATTGATTTGCTTTTGGATGACAAATGATACCAATCTCGAAGAGTCCAAATTATCACATGGCCGCTTGGTTTTGATATTCCGTCGAAGAAGCGAAACTTTATCTCCAACTTGAAAATCAAGTGCTTGATTCCAAAATTTAGTTGTAGATGTCTAATAAGACACTTGGGTGGTTCGCAGTTGAAGCTTCAAAGTAGCTTGAAGATGCGATAGTTGCTTTACAAACTCATTAGCTGAATTCTGGAATAGGGTCAAAGCATTTTAGTGATTCATTTATTAGGTTGTTAGGAAGGTAAGGGAATTCTTTTTAATTGTGTTGTTTGAAGGTGGTATTGTTTGACTATGTAAGAAATCGTATAGCTCTTTGTGTATTGAGTTTCCATGTTTTAAGATATTTAGTTTTTCTTCTAGAAATTTTGTATAGGGTGTATGGTATGTATATGTCTTTCGGGTGGATTTGTAAGTTTGATAGGGTATTTAATAGATTGTTGGGCCATGTTATTATGTTTGGGTTTAATAGGTTTAGAATACAGTTACACTCGTCTATGTTTGGGTGTATGGTGACTATTAGGGTGTATTGTATGTGTGATGACGGGTGTGTGTTTTTTTGTTGAATATATTGGGCAATGTTGGGGTGTGTTATGTTGTATAGTAGGTGTAGTGTGTGTGTGGATTTTAAGAGTGGTGTGAATGTTTTAGCAATGTGTGTGTATTCCGGTTGTAGCTTTATGGTGTTTGGTATAAAGTATATTTTGGCATTTCTTTTGTGTGTTGTGGGATGTCTTTTTAGTATATTAGGCATGGGTCCCGGGTTGGTTTCTATGTCTCCACTTAGTAGTAATATGGTTTTGTAGTGTAGAGGTTTAATACATTGTTTTATTGGTTTGTAAGTGTATTTTGTGAATTTTTTTGTTTGTTTGTTTTTAATTTTAGTATATTTTTTGTTTATGTGTATGTGTATGTTTGTCGCATTTGGATAGAATTTTATGGTATTTTTTTGCAATATGTATTGATTTGTTTGAGGATTGTTGGCAGTTTTGTTTAGTATGTTTGGTATATGTACTGGGTTGATTTTGATGTCTTTTTTTTAGTATTGAAGGTATGCCGTAGTCTTTGTATATTGTGGTTGTTTCGTATGTTTTGTATTGTTGGTGTTTTGGTTTTAGTATGTATTTTATATTTGTTTTTAAGGATGTAGGGTTTATGAGTAGTAGTAGTGTTTTTAGTGTATATTTGGTGGTAGCTAGGTTGGTTTTGGGATATTTATATGTTGGTAGTTTAGTTATTTGTTTTGAGTATTGGTTTGGAGTAGTGAGTCTAGTTTCAAGATTTTTTGTTGTTATTATATTAATTATTTTTATTATGTTTATTATTATTATTTTATTAAGCTTTGTATTTTTATTGTTTTGTTTTTGATTTCTTTAGGATTTTTTTTGTTTTTTTGTTTTATGGTTTTGTTTTTGATTTTTTTGTTTAGAGTTTTCATGTTTTTATTTATTTTGGTTTTTATTATTTTTGAATTTATTTTATTTAATTTTTTTTAATTTTTTTTTTGGAATTATTATTATTATTTTGTTGGTGTTTTTTTGTTTTTATTTTTGTTTTTATAATAGGTTTTTTAATTTTAATTTTAATTTTTGTTATTATTATTATTATATGTTTTTAGGATATTATTTGTGTAAATTTTATTATTTGTTATATTTCTTTTGAAAAATATATGTTGTTTTGGATTTTTTAGTTTAGTTTTAATGTATACTATGAATAGCACAGTACCCGTCGCGTTGTTGGTCTTAATTGGTTTGACGTATCCATGGGGTTTTCAATGGCCTTTAGTTGTCTTCGGCTTGCCTCTTCTTTTGCATCCATAATTGTTTGGATGAGGTTTGCTCTCAAGCTCTTCATTTCTCCTCTAAGTGTTCGTCATTGCCGCTTGTACCGTGTCTACATATAGTCGTGCCTCTTGAACTATCTCCCCTTTCATGATGTTCATTTCTTTGCGGATCTCTTCAATGGTGCTTGTTGGTCCTTTGTTAACTTCAATTTCTACTACTTTATTGAGGTCCTCTTGATTAAGACCTTTGTTCATACCGTTTTCCATGGCGACTACCGCGTTTGCCACTGCGGTATTCATGTCATTGAACCCTAGTTTGACCAAAGCTTCTTGAGAGGGGGCATTACTTCCTTCTAGACTCTTTGGATGAGCAATGAATTCAACATACTTTCCAAAGATTCTGACACTTGTTTTCACATGTTTTTTGTACACCGCCGCATTCAAGCATTGGACATTGCAAACACCTACATGTTTTCCTTTCTCAAGTTTGAAGTAAGTCCCCACGACATTCCCCTTGCCAAGTACTGCTTTAATCCCTTCTTCTAGCATTTCCATATTCTTGGTTTTGCTAAGGTTCTTTGCAATTAGAATCAAAGCATTCTTTTTTGCAATCTCTTCTTCCCCCAATTTGCCTTTGCTTGCAAAACTTGGCTCAAAAATTTCATTCAAAAATGAGACTTTGTGGACTTGATTTTCTGAGCCTGATGTGGTGACGGTGTTTTCACCCAAGCAAAATCATGTTCTTTTTTTTTCTGGACATCGGTGAGTTCAAAGTCATATCCTCTAGCAAAGCTATCGGCCACAATTTGATGATGAAGTGAAAACCATTCTTTCCCCACTAGGTTTTCTCCCGTAATTTTGATGGAGAGGAGGTTTGCAAGAGCTAGGGAGTCGTATGATTTACACACTTTCCCAAGTGAGAGATTCTCTCATCCAATTTTAGGATGGAGGGTCTAATCCCTTGCAAAAGATTCCTCCCATCAGTTTCTGGGTGTTTGAGGTGGATTTTGATACTACCACTCCAATTAGTGCTTTTGTGGTAGCACATGATGGCAATCGGTTCTCCCAACACATCGCCTGTAGGGATATTCATTTCATTTAGTCTTTCCACAACCATCTCATGGATATTATCCCTAGACAATATTTGATTACCAATCTCGAAGTGGATTGAGATATGATAGTCTGGGGCAAATCCACTCTCATCAACCTCAACTTCACTTGGAAGTTGGGTTTAGTTGAAATGGTTTCCCATTTTTCCATCGGGCCTTACTGACGGCCACTCTTCTTGGGGTAGACATGGAAAGGAGGGAATTGCTATGAAGCATTGTTCTGCCTCCTCTTTGGTCATTCCACATTTGATCAACTGTTCAATTGAGAGAAGAGATACTCTAGGCATGCCACATTCTAATGCAATGATATTCATGGACTTGAAACCTAGCCAATATTTTAGTTTGGACAAGTTTGTTGCCCTCACTTTCTTTTGGATTGGCATGTTTCCAATTTCAACATGACTGCGTTTTGAGGGGGGACTCCCTCCAACATGAACCTCAAGCAAGTCAGTCATTTCCACAACCTTTGATGACGAAAGAGTATCTTGTGAGCATGACATATTGACCCAAGGAGAAAGCCAAATAGTAGGATGGTGTTTTAAAGACATTACTATCGTTTCACAGATTTGGAGCTTGACTTCTTCCCACAACTTACTTTGTGGGCTTGTTGAAGACAAGACATCCCAAAATGATGTTAACAAGACTCTAGGACTTCTAAATGTGCAAATCGACCATACCATACAACCGCTGTGAGATGTGCCTTTCAAATTGGGATCACACCTCGAGTAACCAAAGTTTATACAAGAGTTTGAGTGTGTACAATTTAAACAGTCTGCATAATAGACTGGTGAGTGGAAAGGGAGGAAAGTGGTACGTACTACTGAATTAGATGGTTCGTACGAATGTGAAGCGAGGGGCTGTTGCTGGCTTCGAACGGTAGCATGTTGAGGCGCTTGGCGTTCTGTATCGATTCTCTTGCTCCAGGGCTGCTCTGCTATCTTTGTTGCTTGCGCTTGAGCTTCTTGCGGTCCCGATCCTTGCCGTTGTGAGGGTTTTGACTGGATCTTCTTGCTGCGCGGCTGGCCTCCTGTGAGTGTGGTTTGTGCGAGATCTCCTTTGGGCTCCGTTCCTTGTTGCCTCCGAAGCTCGGTCTGCACTCGTCCTGACTAGTTTTGCTAGGGTTGTCTTGTGTCCGCGGATTCGTTACCTCTCGGCTGTTGTGTGTTGCGGTAGGTCTTTGAGTGATGGTGTCTCTTGTCCGTTTCTATAAAAAAGAGGGAAACATGGTTAGTATCGTTGTAAGAGTATTCATGAGCATCTAATGTTTGCAGTAAGAGCAACAAAGATATGGGAGAGGGAGGCGCTGAGCCTTCACTATTGACGATCGCGGCTGGTATCGGCGGAGGCAATTGTCTTTGGCTTCTAATTTGCTTTCTTTTGCTATCTTCAGGTGTCAAAGGGCGCAACCGTTTGTTGACTCTGGAGACTGCTGCCTATCGGGGTGGCTTCTTACGAATACCGGGTCCTCCATCCTCACATGGTCTAAGAACAGAGGATCTCTTTTCCTCACAACACCATATTCATTATATTGGGAGATTTCCATGATTTTGATCTAGTGCACATTCAGCTCTACTCGAGCTGAATGTGCATAGTGGGTACATTTTAGAGCTCAAGAGCAACATACGTTTTAAATTGGGAGGCTCACAATCTCCCAATATAATGAATATGGTGTTTCACGAATGTTGGATCTTCCACCTTCATAGGGACTAGGAGTAGGGGTGCTCCTCTCCTCCCGAATGTTGGGTCCTCGACCCTCATAGAGATTACGAGCAAGGGTGCTCCTCTCCTCACGTATGTTGGGCCTTCTACCTTCACAGGGACTGAGAGCAGAGGTACTCCTCTCCTCGCGAATGTTGGGTCCTCCACCCTCATAGGGACTACGATCAAAGGTGCTCCTCTGGGATACGCAGATGCGCTCGCAGGAAGTAGGGGCGCGGCGAGGGACATCAATCAAAGAGGGTTTTCTTAGAGGGTAGGAGCTGTTCTTACACCTTGTTTCTTGGTGTGGTTTGGCGGATGTCACAGTTGGTGATGTATGATTTTTCTGTTGTCGTTGAGGGTGATTAAGTTCTTCTTCTTTGATCTGCCTTGGAGGTCGTCCGATTAGGATATGTCTGTTGCAATTTTGGTGTGGCGGCTCATGGGTCTTTTCTTGGGGTGTCTTGTTGTCTTAGTGGCGATTAGGGTTTCTATGGAGTCATTGATGGGAACTTTCTTGGAGGCACGGTTTCTAGTGTTCTTTGGGCCGCTTCTAGGGTTTGTTACTCCTACAACGTGAGTCGTTGTTTAGCGCAGGGTCTTCGTCCTGGACATGCACATACCAACGCTGTGAGGATTTTTGGTGCTTTGTACTTACCTGCCTGTTAAACGTCTTGTTTTTTTGCTTCTTTGTACCGATTTGTTGTTGTTGCCTCTTGTACTTCCTTTAGTGTTTGTCTCCATTTTTTGTTGCATCATGTTCTGATTCCGTCCTTCTTTGTTGTCTGCAGTTGTTTCCTCACCTAGCCTGTTGTAATTTTTCGTCAGTTAGTGAGAGGAAGCTGAGTAGGGTTTAGAGAAACTTACCTGGGGGACTTTGCTCTTCTATGTGAGTATCTTGATCTTCACGCTTTTGTTCTTCTGTTAATGGTGACGTCTGATTTTCTTGGCAGATCTCTGGGCGGAGGAGTCTGTGGGTGCGTCTTGACTTGATTTCTTGAGGAGTGGGCTCCTGTAGTCGAGTTGCGAACTTTTGATGTTGAAGTTGTGGTTTATCTTGATGGTTGAGTGTGGATCTTGTTTTGTTGTTTGTTCTCTCCTAGTGACTTCTGCGGACACAGAGGCTGCATGCAAGACGTAGAGAGAGGTTAGTTTATGGTTTAGTGTACTTACCTTGAACGTTGCATGTTGCAGACGGACGGATTTTTGTTGTCTCCAAGGCGGGATCCGGCGTTGTCTTGCTGCTGAGGTCGGTGTTGGTGAGGGGTTTGCAGCGATCTGAAATGTTCTTGTATATCCCCGTTTGGCTTGGTGGAGGGTGAGTTGAGCTGCCCTTTTTCTGCTACCCCTTAGTTCTTCTTCGACAAGCTTGGGTGTCGGTAGAGCGGAGCGCGGAGTTGTCTGCAAAATTGTATTTGTTTGCCGCTGCGTGCTTCCCTGTTGTTGCAGTTGATCTTCACCTCCGGAGAACTGAAGTTCCTGTGTAGCATGTCTAGTTTTTCCTTGCTTCTGCAGTTGTCTCACATCCCTACAGAACTGGGTTTTGAATGTAGCGTACCTAGTTTCTCTTCGTTTATTGTACTCGGCTTTGGGGGGCTTGTGTGTTGGGAGAGCAACCTTCTGTGTTGTTTGTGTCGTTGACAAATTTTGTCCCTGCGTGTTGCTCCGCTGATGTGCGAGCCTGCCGCCTGGGAAGAACTTGGGTGCGGATATAACCTTCGGAGTTACCCCCTGTCGAGGTTCAGCTGTGGTGATCTTGGGTGCGGATATAACCTTCGGAGTTACCCCCTGTCGAGGTTCAGTTGTGGTGATCTTGGGTGCGGATACAACCTTCGGAGCTACCTTCTGTCGAGGTTCAGCTGTGGTAGGCGTTTGTGTCGGGGGGGCTGTTGCATGCGAAGCTGTTCTTGTCCATGTTTGTCTCTGCGCAGTCCTTTGGGGAATGTCGTCTATACTTGCGCTTCGTTGCCCTCGGTGTAGAGTACATGCGGCGATTGCAGCCGTGTTGATACCTGCCGCATCCTTTAGTCCCTGTTTGCTGCTGTGATGGACAACTTCCACTGTTTGACTGCGCAGGCTTATCTCACGTCTTGATGTCTGGCTCCGGCCTTCTTTGTAATCATGTATCTCTACTTTGCTCCCTTGTGGTCCATTGTATGCTAATATTTTGTATACATGGAATTCAAAAACATAAGTCATAAGTAGAGCGGTAATGGAAATGAATGGTAAGAGCTTAGCTGATGCAGTTGTATGCTTGGGTCTTGGTTGATGTTGAAGGTGCGGCGTTGTTTGTGTGTTTTGCTTGCTGCTGTTGTTGTACATCATCTATTGCTTTACCACGCTTAGAGAGGCATTGGCATCAATGTTTCTAGTCACCTTCCAACACTAGATCTAGATTTAGAAGATGTTAATGTGCAAGTTTGAGTTGGATCTAGTAGATTGTGGTCCAACACCAAGTGCTCGCATCAGATTTCCCTTTCCCCTTCGTACTAGATCCAAAACATCTCCATGTGCATTCATAATCTAGATCTAGATCTAAGACCCCTCTTCAATACTAATGCCGCTAGAAACATCAGTAATCACAAAGCAAACATGTTCGGGGTTGGTGGTGAGGCCCAACAGCTCTCACTACTAACATGAAGCAAATGTGACTAACACCAAGCCTCTCCTCACCAGGTTTTGCGGAGCTACTCCTCAGCCATCGAGAAGTCAAGTTGTCCTTGATTATTTATTCTAAATTGGCTGTCAGTTTGAAGATGGAAAGCTAAAGAGAGGTAAATACCTACCTTTAATTTCTCAAAAAGAGATCTCATAAACTTTTATACAAATTAGGTTCCTCGATCAAGTACAATATTGTCTAGTAGACCATGATATCAATACACAATATTAGAAAAAAACCTTGCCGTATCTTTGCTTGACAATGACTTCTTGCACGGGACAAAGTGCGCCATCTTTGCAAATCAATCCACCACAACAAAAATGTTGTCAATGAATTTGATGGCAGTAGATCCGTAATGAAGTCCATAGAAATCGAAGACCATGGTCAGCGCGGAATGGGCAATGGCTGTAGAAGTCCATAAGGTCGATGCCAAGGATTTTTAGACCTTGAACAAATGTCACAAGAGAGAGAAAAATTCTTCACACCCTTCCACATGTGGAAATAAGTTTCAAAGCCACAAAAGATCTTGGGAAATAAGTTTCAAAGCCTTGTTGTATCCAAAATGACCCGCAGCTAGAAAGTAGTAACGATATTGAAGAATGCAAAGCCGTGTTTGTTCTTATGAAATATACAACCATTTTTTAAAGTCTGAAAGATCTCCCTCCACGATAAATTTGTCAGTTTCATCGTTTAGGGGGCGATTGATGTCGAGGGCCACAAAATCCTCAATGGTTGCGACGCGCACATAGTTGAGGAAGTCAAGATCAATGGTGTTGGTACAATAGTTGCATAAGGGCAAAATAATTTTGGCTTTAAACAAGTTATACATTGTTGATCAAAGGTTGCTTCCCCAACCTTCGGTGTAAAATACAATCTCTTCAATAATGCATTAGATAGACCTTGTTGCTTCCCTAGTCAAAAGTAATAACAAAGATGAATTGGATTTCCGACATATTCCATCAAGCTTGACGGCAATTCAAAACCCTCAACGACATGATTTACTCTAAATTCTTGTGATTGGTGTATATAGTCACTAGATGCACCACTCCTTCAAAGAATTGATGCCACTCTTGGAAAGAATCTACAATAGCAAGAAATTCCTTACCGTGGATCTTATAATTAATCTTGGTAGCAGAAACTTTCGAGACTAAAAAAAAATTGAATAGAGCTTCTTGTCTTTACCCATTTGCAAAAGAACAGCTTTCAAAGCAAAATTCAAAGCATAAGTTTTCAAATACAATGCCTTTGTAAAACCCGGATTCACCAAGATTGGAGGCGTAGTAAATGTTGTCTTGAGATCTTGAAATGCTTTTTCCACTAGAGGCCCCTACATATCTTGTACAAAAAGTTGTCTTCCATTCATCTTTTTCCTTGATTTGCCCGAGGTTGTAAGCTCCCCATAGATCAATCTTTGTCAAGACCTTTGTATGTCCAAATTATTCTAGAAGACTAGATATTAAAGGCAACGGATAGCGATTCTTCTTTGTCACCTTGTTGAAACCTTGATAGTCCACACACGTTTGCAGAGAGCCATCATTTTTCTTTACAAATAAGATGGGCGCTCTAGCTAGTGACCTTGACTGGCAAATGAAGTTCTTGGCTAGATTCTCGTCCATGTATTTCAACATTTCCGCCAACTTTGTTTGTGATAAATTGTTGATGGGGCCAAAAGGTGGTTGTGCTCCTTCTTCCAAGTCTATGGCACAACCGTATGGTCAGTGCTACGGTAGTATGTTGGTACTCTTTTTAAGGAAGACATCTTCAAAATCCTATATACTGCTCCAAGATACTAGCTGTTGAAGTCTTCTATTTGTTAGTTAAAGTTGCATAGATGACAAATGGTGTGCCTTCCTTGGACAATCTTACAATCGCTCTTGTTCTAATAAACAAGGGTTTCTTGATTTGCGGTTTTCTAACACGTTTTCTTACACATTTTCTAAGAGATTTACCTTCAAGACGTTCTATGAGAAATCTCATCCTTTGAAACCTCCAATCTACAGATGGATAATGCTTTTCTAACCAAGAAAGCTAATGAATAACAAGATTTGATAGGGTTTTAATGACATCAAAGATAATATGACTACTATGGTCTTTAAATGTCACATCTATAATCATTGTTTCATTGATGACAACACCAGAGAATAATGGTCGTCCATCTATTATTTCTGCATAAATAGGTTTGGATTTCTAAAATTCTAGAGAAAAATTGTGACAATTGACGAATTCTTCATTTTAATAACAAGCAGATGCTTTTGAATCTAATAAAGCATTGGTTTTTAGTTTTTGAGGGCCAAAAGACAAGGGAACTGTAAAACGGGTAGGTTGAGCAAAAAGAAAGGAACCTAATTATCATTGCAATATCCGCACAATTTCTATTGTAGCTGGGCATCTTTGTTTTATTGAATGGTTGCACCTTAGGGTCTTCATAGTGTGTCAACTTGGCTTCTTGAGACAATTGCCCTTTTTTACTCAATACAAGCATGGCCCTTCCTCCTTACAAAGCTTTGTTTTGTCTAGGGTTAGAGGTTTAAAATGTATTGCATCATTTTGCATGTCTTCTACATGCAAATGGAAATTCGGACTACTTATCAATATAGTTGAAGTGTGACGGGTCACATTTTGTCTCGATAAAGTCTGTGAGCATTGATCCTGGCAACTTTGAAATAGTCAAATAACGCACTTCACGGCTTAACTAATGGCTTCATTGATCGTTCGTGAGTTGGGAAGAGAATATAAAAAATCCTTCACATCATCCGTCGATACCCAATGGAAGTAGCTCAACAAAGCTTCTTCATCCCAGTTGATGTTGCACGGGAGTTGTCCAAAATCCAAGGCATATACTGATGAAGAACATATTCCTTGTCATAGTAACAGAATCTTTGTCGTTGCCCAACGAGCCTTGTCATATTCTCCAAATGCTTCTGCAAACACCTCCAAGAAGGTTTCAAAGTTTTTTAAAGTTTGTGACCTCTTTTCAAACAAAGGAGCAAACCATGATAAGGTTTGTCTCATAATCAATGTCCCAATTAACCCAACCTTTGATTCCAATCTTGGATAGCGCTCCAATTGTAAAGCAGTTATCAATCAAATTTGATTGATAGACCCTCAATACTTGGAATGCATGCCATCAAATTTCTCTGGAAGACAAAAACAAGGCTCCTTGCGTTGATGGACAAGTGGTTTTTATTGAACCATAGACAAAATTGCTTCTTCTAGGACAGAAGTTTGAAGCTCTACAATTACTCCTTCAATTGTTGCAATTCGAACCGATAAGATAGAGAGAGCGCTCAAAATATTGTCCAACCTAGACTGGAGAGATGAGGCATACTAATGTCTTGAGCTTTAGCTATACTGAAAGACTAAAATTAGTGAATCCACATGTGAGACAATATTGGTTGGAGGAGGGTAATCCGCATCCTCTAAAATGCCTTAAGATCGTCAAGAAGAGGGGTGGTTCACTCTCTCACAAGAAGAATAAGGCTCTAATATTGTGATGAAAAAGATATCCGACTCGAGGAGGGTAATCCGCAACCTCTAAAATGTTAGTAGACTTTCAAGAAGAGGGGTAACTCACACTCTAACAAGAAGGTTCTAGCTCTGATACTCAACATGAGGTTAGTCTCGACAAACTATTAGGGACACAAGGATATTTAACAAGAAATTGGAAACTTTATGAAAAGTTTCAAGATGAAAACTGGCAAGAACTTGGATTACAAGACGAGTACACAAACAACACTAAGAGAGGTGAGCTAGAGCTCCAAAAGATGCGTTGTCCAGACAAAAGATGCGCTGTCAATAACTCTTCAGCCTTGACTTCTATATATATACTAGTCTAAAGTTAAAGTAAAGTAAAAGGACTATGTTCCTAACAAATCCCTTATTTTTGTAGTATACTAGAAATAATAGCTAGTGCACAAAATCTGTTAGGACCAAATACATTTAGTGCATTTCCATATACTCATTGTAAAATGGAAGAAACATACACAAAAGATATAGTGGTGAATGGAAATGATGATGTGTTCATTGTCAAACCTTGAAAAAAGAAGGCAGCCTTGAAAAAAAAGGTGGCTCTATAGAAGAAGGCAGTAAAATCCCAGTGAAAATTGAAGGTATAGAGAAAGACGGAGGAAGGACTTGGCTTGACTTGGGCGTGAATGCCTTGATTGGGCTTTGAAGAAAAATTGAGCCTAAATTTGTGAGGTATGGTAAATAAACAAGGTTTGCTAAGCTATGATTTTGCAAATATTGGAATCCTAGTAGTCTCTCCCATATTGCTCCATGGTTCTATTCCACCTTGATAACCTTTCCGCCTACACTCATTTAGTGAAGGAAATGACATTCATTGATGTTTTATAACAATTGCATTGTTGTAGCTTGTGTTGGAATTAATTGAGTAATGCACATTTAAGTCATTTTTGATGTTTCAATATAATTTGGATGCATGGAATTGCTACATGGATGAGGCTACATGCTAGTTTGCTTGCATTGCAATCTAAATTTGATCAATTGAGTTTGGGATGCAAGGAAAAAGTCACAACCATTTTAGAATTGTGTATAACAGATAAAATGGTTGGTGGGATTTTGGAAAATGATCAACACAAGAGCAAGTCTTATGAAGAATGGATAAATGATAGCATCAAGTTGGTCAAGTTATGAAGCATGTCTTGGACCCAACAAATGACGATTTGAAATTTCAAACTAATTTGTCTCCACATGTAAACAAATAGCAACAACCTACAACAAATGTGCTCCATTATTATCTTCAAGATTTCATTGATAGATCAAAATTTGACATTTAGAGAAAATCATAAAATCTAGTTCATCTTTATTAAAACATTTTAAGAAGTCAAATGAACTTCTAAAAAGAATAAATTGTCAATTCGATCGTTTGATCAATAAACTATAATTTACCTCTGCTACTCCAAATCTAAATCTAAATTCAAATCATCTCTTCATTTAACCATTTACCGCCTACGTGGACGATGAGTGTCGGAGAGAATCTGCGACTCTAACAGATTAGGTTAGACATCATGCACACAACTTGTATATTTCAGCATGATCCTACTTTATAGAAATCACTGTAGTTTGTTGATGCTTGCGTGGATTCATGATTGGAGAGATATGTTGGAAAGCTAACAAAGAGCTAAAAATGCTACTTGAGAATGTGAGAGACAATGGCTAATTGTAGAAAGAATAAGAATAGCAAAAGCACCAAAAACAACCTTGCCTGGGCCTCTTAGGCGTTGAAGGGTTGATAGTATTCTTTCTAAATTCTCCGTGAAAGAGCTTCTTGCTAATAATTTATGAATTCTTGTTGCTTCAGCCAGTATATCTTTCATATTTCCTTGCCTTTGTTCTTTGTTTCATCTTCTTCATAGATGTCCTTGATTCTTGTCATTTTCTTCAATAAATGCATTCTCCTTGGTAATGTCTTCGTCTCCTTTAATGACGTTTCCAAAATATTGAACATGTTATAATCCTACATGTTTCCTAGCCATTTTGTTGCTTTGCTAAACATCATTTTTTCTACTTCTTTGGCCCAGTCAATACTAACCCCTAAAGGACCAAGTGTCAAAAATGGGCTTTTTGAAAGTTTGGTCAAGTTCCTCTGGTGTCAATTTCCTACATTCCACTTTGAAATTTTTAGTGTAGTAGGACATTACTAAGACCTCAGTAAGAGAACAATTTTTTCCTAAATCCGACATATAATGAATAAGTTATAGGGTTTTGAATTTCAAATGGGAGGGCGCGCACGTCGGGCACCTCCAATTATTTTTCTAGAACACTCTATTGCATGTGAGATTTCCAATACTAGCAAATAATATTATTTCTCCTTCATATTGTCAAGAAAAGGTTCTTGTCTTTAGTGATAAATAGCATATTATCTCAGGTCGAACATTTTCACACATTGTCACACATTGTCGGGCAAGGTACCAAAAAAACTTCTTCTTTTCCACATAAAACTTAGCGATCTTCATTATTTTACCTTTTTTTTGTTCCACAACAATATGTAGTGTAAATATTCTTTTTGGCCATTCGGATTATCAATCTAAAACATATTATCCAAATAAAAAACGCAAATTGGCAATTTTTGAACCTCCACTCCTTGCATAATTGTTTTGAATATGCTACACCCCTTTTGTGCCTCTAAAATTTGGTGTGTAAGGAACTAACATCATGCTTAACACAATGGTAATGGATTTAGACCTTCTGTAGTGCAAAAACTTGACACCAAGTGAAGTCAAAGTCTGCTAATCCATTAAGTGCAGGGAAGAAAATGAACTATATGTTTGCCTCTTAAGACCATACTCTTTCAATCCATGTGGTCAAAGTTTGTGAAACTTTGTGAGTATGTTACTTAATAAGTCTTATTTGAGATCCTACAATCAAAACTAGAAATCTAAGTTTTTGTTTCCTTCTTTATTCATTGCACCATATTCCAACAATTTTGAAGTGTTTTTGGTGTGAAACTGTCACGATACCTTAGGGGTTAAAGTTGTCAAATTTCCAAATGCATAAATCATGAAAAAAAAGACTTAAGGTAATAATTAATAATGCATTACAAAGAGACATATTCTATTTTTTCAATAAAAATTACCATGTTCCTTTAACCCCTAAAGGACCGATGTCCCCTCGGGGGACGTTTTGAGTTTGGGTAAGGTACCACGTTCTCAATTATAGGCATTATTTTCTGAGATTTTTAATTGAATGGCCAACTTTTGATTAGCTTTGCGTAGACACAAATTTCGTAGAATTCCGACTTACGGTTCAAAAGTTACAATTTATTTTCACTTACATATACAAATAGTGCAGCAGTTTAGTGTGACATATCACAAATACTGTCACCAAACTTTAATAACTTCTAAATTCAATAGAAATTCGAGTTTTTGTCCATTTAAAAGACTGAAAATGTCCTCTTGGAAAGGAAATTGAGATCTTTGCATCTACTGTACGGATTTGTGAATTTCAAATATTTGAGAAGGATATGATATATGCAAAATATAAAGTGTATTGCTGATTCTCGGCACATAGGTGCATTGCAGGAATTTTTAGGACATCTTCTACACCTCTTCTACTTCTAAAATTTGGTGCACATGTGCCTAACATGATCCTTTTTAAGTTAAGACAATAAAATCACGGCCCGTAGTGCAAAAAGTTGCCATAGAAGGTGGTCGAAGTTTGTTGAAGGTGTATAGTATGACCTGAAAAAGAGATTATGTCGCACTTCAAAGGCTAATATCTTTCAATCCGTGCGGTCGAACTTACCAAAAAATTTCACCGCACACTCTCATACAAGTCTAGTACAAGATCCTACGGTTAAATTTTCAAAAAAATGATTTTGTATCATTTTGTGTTGAATGCGCTGAAAATGGCAGTTTTGGAGTGTTTTTGAGGAAAAATTGCCTTGGTCCTTTAGGGGTTAAGCTTCAAGTGCCCTTTTGACATATGTGCATGTGCTAAATTGGATATATTATCATTGGGCATTTTCTCTATATAATTCTTCTTCTCTCCTTTGAAAGGTGAATCAAATGGAGGCCAAACTGGATAAGCACACCTCTGATAAATTTGTATTGTAAAAAACACTTTTCATTGTCATCTTTCACTATTTTAAATTTCTAAAATAAATTTCATCCATTTTTTGGCCATCCTATCCAAAATCATAACTCCAAAATTTACATTTTGTATCTACAGCCTTGGAAAAAGACATGAATGAAAATCCTTTTGGAAATTATATATGACATTGAGTCATGAGTAGGTGCAATAATGAAAATATGACTCTCATCAACTGCTTTAGGTCTAAATGAATTGCCATATAATGCTTCATCCTATGCAACAATTGTTTCACTCCAACCAATGTGGGTTTTTGAATATAACAATGGCTTAAAATCAATTGTGTTGGCATCACAACATTCCGTCTAAATTTTTTAAGGCTATATCCATTCTTAATTAAAACAAATCAAAGATCATATTACAAGGATTCTCATTGTTAATCAAGAAGTTACTCTTTTATTTCTAGAAATGTCATCTAATATTCTTGTATCTTCCTTCTTCCAAACAAGTGTTAGTGAAGCACATAAAACGTAAATGTTTTTGGCCTCACTCTAATCTACTTACAAAATTTAACCACTAAAAATGATCCAAAAATGGTATGTTCTATAAAACCTCCATGCCTTGCATATTGCCAATATGACCTTTGTGATATCCTGTTTGTTGTCCTTTTAACGTTGAAAAGTTGTCATTATCATCTTTTGGACATTTGGTGAAGAGTTGCAAGCTTTTTGCAATGCTATAATGCCCGCACTGAAACTTTATATTCATAAAGCTCAAAAGAAGAAGGAATTTATGTTCTCTATTGGGCTCCATAGTTAGAGAAAGTAAGAAAAGGAAATTTTAGTAAGTGGGGACTTTGAAAGTTAGAAATTCACTTGGGATTTGCCAAATTGTATGTATCTCAACTCCTCAACTTGGCCCTTTAGGCTTCACACTACAAAATTCCAAACTTTCCGATTGGGGTATTTGAATGTTTTCTTTCCAACTCCAAAACTCAGTTCTAGTCTTTGGTGGAGTTTTGCCATGAGTCATGTGTGATAGCCTTCTAATAGGCTCATGTAGTGCAAGGCCAAATTCCAAGAACCGGACAATAAATTTACTCAATTCCTTTTATTATTGTTAATATTGAGTTAAGCTGTTATTTCCATTTTTAATCATCTCAATAGAAGATAATCAAATCAATGATTATTTTACCTTTGTAGAGATTGCTTTCAAAGATATGCTTGAATTAGGTGTTTGTTTAATGGTGTACATGATTTTAATGAACAAAAAAATGGAAAGTACCATGTACTGTACATAAAGCTTTTTGGTGTAGAAGGTTCGCTTTTACACATGTTGTTGAGCATATCTGATAAGATCCAAGTGCACTAAGAGCTTAAATCAACATACAAATTAATCAAAGAAGTTAGAAGCAATATCTTATAGCTTTACAATTTACTAAATTTAGAGACATTCTAATATATAAAAGTTACAAGACCAAAGCTTTTAATCATTCATTCAATCATAAGCAACACTTCCATCACAAATATCCAATTATGGAGCAACTATACCTTGCTTGAGGTCTCCTTTGACAATGATGTAGTCCTGACTAGATTTGAAGACTACAATCTTTGGTGTTGAAGAGCACAACCAACAAGATATGACATGTTTGTCATCCCATGGATAGTTTAAGGTCATAGTTGACCGAGTAGTTTTTGAAAGACACGCAAATATTTTTCGTTAACTTTGTTATGAAATATAATATGTTTTTATCCTTGTCTTCTTAAAGCAAACAAGTTGGTAATGAATTGTTTAAGTTAAAAATATTGTAAATGTAGTAATGGGTGGTCTTCATTCAAAAACATAAAATCTCCAAAAATAAAAATTTAAGAGTAGAAAAATAAAATATTTCATGATTGAAAAGCTCAATAAGAATTTAATAGTGTCTGATTGAATTACAAAAGATGATCCCATAAGGTCCAAAATGATCAGAATATATAGGATAAATAGTCATAAATAGTCATCTATATTGATAGGATATAATATTTTAATTGTTAGACCCCACGATTCTATCATTCCTTTTGGAAGTTTCTCATATTGATTCAAATGCCATTTTAGAATTGACCACAATGTTCAATGGAATTCTTAAATGAAGGATTGAGTTGGCAAAGGTAGAAGAATGAAACATTGCATGAGGACCATTCTTAAAGCATCTTTATTGTGTATACGGGCGCATTATCTTGTTGAAATATGGCATAAGAAAGGTCTAAATGAAACTTTTGAATTGTCCTACAAAAAATCTATTTAATGAATTTTAAATGGCTTATGCACCTTTCTACTTTGCACGATATAGGGTCATGAATGCACATATTGCTCCAAAGCATAATCTTTCCACCACAGTTATGCTTTATTGTTTGAGAAACGGTTTGTACAAAGAGCTTCTTGAGGCCACATGTTCAACACCAAGACATCATATCTAAATAAAATTGAATTTTTTTGGTTCATTTGAGAAAATAACTCTATCCAATCATCCACCATCTAGTGTTTGTAAACTCTAGCAAGGTCAAAATGCCCCTTAACATTTTTATTAGAAAACTGTGGCTTCTTTATCTTTTGTTGTGAACTTAAACCGCTTCTCAAAAGTGCTTGCATGACACGTTGAAAAGTCATTGATACTACAAAATCTTGTTGTACGTGTCTTGCTACATCTAGAACAATGTTTGTTCTTCTCCTTGTCACTTGTAGCACACATAAGCGTTCCATCTCTTCATTCAATAACCATGGCTTGCCTCCACGTGAGCTATTAATATTAGAAATGTATTTCCAATGTTGTGCACACTCCTCATATTCACATACAAAATCCTTGCTATTTTACTATGCCCACACCCTCTCTGAAGCATATTTTTCACATTTTCTTGTTACTCTTCAAATGATGTTCTTGTCATTATCTCTACGGATAGTTAAGGTCAAGAAACTCTGCACACTATTTCTACACAACAAATAATAAGTACTCACAAAATTTTTCTTAATAAAATGTGCACGTTAGGGTCAAAGTCCATTGAGTTAGTATTAAAAGAGTGTCACAAACCGGTTTTTCAAGAGTGTACATGATTGTTTTATTTTCACATTTTAATTGGAATTTGTTTAGGTTTATGATGCGATTATCGTATGATTATTGATGCGCATATCAATAAAAATGATTTAGTATTCTTCAACAATTAATCTATGGTGTGAAAGTAAGAGGTATAGTATATACTACTATACATTAGTCACATGTTCCAAATTGAAAAAATATATATTTGCTTTATAAGATTTATAGTTAGTAGGCTTATGAATTTTTTGATACACATAATATACATAATTATGATAAATAATATGACCTTAAATTACAACTTCATTAATGAAAGAGAATGGGTTAATGTTTCAATCTACTAAAAAAAGAGAAATTGATGGTTTTTACATTAACCATACAATACCTCAACATGCCTTTACTTTGTTTAGAAGATTTTTGGTTTTTTCTTCTTCATTATTTAGAAAATTAATCTTGCAAGTTCTAGCATCACCATACACTAAATATATTTTGTATACTACTTTAATATTTGTGGTATCTACGGTAGTTATCGATGTGCAACTAAAGTCATGGATATGCACATCAAAATCTATGATTTTTGCAATTTGTCATTGTATACTACTTTTTTTTGGCCCAAAACCTATCAACCTTAGTATACTATGAAAGCAATCATATTATATGGTTACAAAACTTATCAAATGAGGAAGATGATGTTTAGCCTTCCATTTTGTGTATAAACAAGCATTAGGGCGACGCACATGAGGCCCTACGGGCTGTTATCGGGCCTCCACCCGTAGAAACCGGGCGTTGCTCTGCACCTACAAGCCCTGACGTGCAAAGCCCCACAGCCCATGGGGTTCGCATCCCAAACCGTCCGTATGGGGTAAACTCGCCCTTGAAATTTATTTTTCGCCACTTTGCTGGTAACTTTATTTACTCATCTCCTAGTACCGCTACAACACAAGCATAGACGGTCCTTTCTCTCTCTTTCTCTGTGCGGCTCTACGTGCTAGGGTATTAGGCTGTGAACCTCTGTAGACATGGCATCATTCCCTGTTGGTGGGCTTTTGAATCTTTTGCTTGAAGACAACCATTCTCAAGTGACTCAAGAGGAGAGTCTTGTGAAGAAAAAGTCTCATAGAGAATGGTCGATGAGAGTGTACATTTCTTCTTGAGCATGTTGTCTGAGAAGTATTGGGAGAGTGATCGGAAGCCTTTTAAGGAGAGTCACTGGAATGTGTTTGCGAGAAAGATTAATGAGCAATTTCCTGTGGTGCCTGAACGAACTTGGAAACAATGTAGAGACAAATACGAGCAAATGCGACTTAAGTACAAAGCTAAGAAGGAGAAGCAAGATGCAACATGAGCTGCACCATCGAAGTGGCCGTGGTACGAGACTTTTGACGACATGCTCGGGGGAACCGCCAAAATTCGAGGTAAAATGATTATATATTGTTCATCATTTTATGTTTTTTAACCTTCATAATTTTGGTATTCTTTATAATTTATATTATTTCCCTACAAAATCTAATTATATGTTTCTCAATTCTCAAGGGGTGTCCTAAATGACAATATTTGTTGTTCAGGTGTGCGCGGTGGTGTGGACCAGGGGACGCACACAAGGCATGAAGAGACCATTCACCTATCGGATGAAGATTTGAATTCTACACCATCCGCGACCTCTTCAGCCGACACTTCGAACACTCCATTATCACCGCGATCGAGAGCTACCAAACAACCATATGTGAGCGGGTACATCAACAAGAGTGCGGAGAAGCGCCGGAAGAAAGTTAGTGTCGGTGATCAAGCAATTGCCGCTGCAATCGGTAAGTTCTCTGAGGATATTATTCAAGTATCCAAGGATATTTTAGAGAGTGAAAAGCAAGGTAGACAGATGTCGTTGCAAGGGCAACTTCAAATGGCTGCATTATTTGCGGATGCATTAAAGGACAAAGGCTCATCTTCAAATTTACCATAAGTACTTCATGGTTGAGTTTCTTTGATTTGAAGGTTTGGTCTCATGTTTATTGCAACTTATGATCTTTGTTCAGTTGTTTATTAATTCAAAGTGGATTTGAATTGAATTTTGTGTGTACAATAACTGTCTAGATCATGTCCAAATCATGTGTAGACCATGTCTAAATCATGTCCACATCAAAGATGCGATGATGGGCTAGTTGTTGTTGCTCTGTCATTTTCCTTCTAATTCTGCTTATGCTCCACACGTTTTGTGTCCTAGAAAATTGCATTCTTCATTTAATTCCTATTGTGGATTGTTGTTATTGATTTCACTCCTATGCATTGTTAATGTTATGTTCATGTTGTGCAAGTCCGAAGTGGGCTAAAATTTCACATGAAATCAATGATTAATTCCAATTGTGCATTGTTCCTTGTGCATTTCACATGTACCTTTTAATTCCTATTGTGCATTGTTTTTTTTCCCTGCTCTACATTGTATGAGAATCATCTATTTTTAATTTTGAATATGCATTAGTGTGCTTACGAATAGAATTTTAAATGAAATCTCACTAACACATATTCACTGAAACGTTACTAATACACTTTCACTGAAAACTTACTAACACATTATTACATGCACATGGTCCTGATTTCGAGCAGGCCTTCTATGTCATTTTAATCAGATATGTTACATGACCATGAAAGCTAATAATAGATATTAGTTTCAATGTAAGTTGCCCAACTTTTTTTTTGCCTGAGCATTGCAAATTGTTAAAAGCTATTCCCAATGGGCATAACCAACTGGTCAAGCAATGTGCATATGTATCGAGAGAAAATCATATTAAACTTATTTTTTACTACTACCTAATAGAATTTCAATATGAATTCAAGAGAGTACATATATTCCCGATGAAAACCAAATTATTTATGAACTTTTAAAGTAACTTGCCATATTTGGTGAGTGTCCATGAATATGTACCCCTGTAACCAATGATCAAAGTAATATTTCTTATCAACCACCAAACCTCCATGTTCAGCTCCACTAGTGGCAATGGGATGGAAGTGGGTTGGATATACTCCAATTTTATAACCGTTGGCTATGCTTTTGGGTTGGTTATTAGGGTTGGTCCCAAAAACCAAATTATCACTTCAATATAAGTAAGTATTTGTCTCTATCCTCCTTTATTGTTTTGGAATTGGCATATAGCAAGGAAGTGGAGCCTATAAAATACATTGTGGAAATCATATTATTTTCGTACAAAAGCACTTATGGTTAATAAAACCTAAAGGCCCAAGGTATTTTTACAACAAAATACACTTCAAAAATCATTTGTTCTATTGCAATGATAATATGAAGAAACAATAATTCTATTATTTTTAATTTAAAAAAATAATAGAGAATAAATAAATCAATTGCCTAATGTGACCACTTCCTCCATTTCAAAATCACAAGCATATAAATTGTTCTAAAACGACGTATGAAGGGAAAAATTATACGTAGACGACAATGTAATGATTTTGAAGATGTATGTTATGAAGTAACCCGATGATAACTTGACCAAACCCCCAAGTGGATTGTTGGATCTTAAAGGATTTATATAGTTACTGTATCCATTACATTAAATTGAAACATTATCAAAAATAATAAAGCATAAAGAATATAAACATGCGTACCGGATATCTCTCATGATTACAATGATTGGTATAAAGAAACATTGACTAGTAACAATAACAATACACATACATTCACCTCACATTATAAATGGAGAAAAATTCACAAAAAATACAAAAGAACATCTTTCATATATAAAGATTGCAAACAAATATGAAGACTAATTTTTGGGATTGTGGATGAGCCATTGTTTAAACAATTTATCTCTTAAAACTTCTCCCGTTGCTTTGGCTCCGTCTCCCTCGCAAAATAATGGTAGTCTAACATTTCCAAATCCCTGCAACTCTCCATCTCTGCAACTAACTCCAAAATCAATAGGCTCAGGCATACCCCACTCCTCACAGTAGTTGTGTAACCAACAACAAGCAACAGTTACTCTAGCTGCTCTATAAACTCTAGAATTAAAATTTTTCAACACACGCCATTTATTTTTCAAAGAACCAAACGCATTCTCTATTACCACCCTCTCGGAGTTCATAGATTTGTTGAACATTTTTTTGTCTTCATCTTGGGGCGACTTGTAGTTCTTCTGCAAATAGGTCCTGATAGGATAAGCAGAATCACCAATCAAATACGGAGTGCACAACGTGTCTCTAACATCCACAACATGTGTCTGCAAAATGAAGACCCCCATGCTGACCTGCACAAACATTCCAGAAGACCTTGTTTGCATCGCAAACTCCTTGCAAAACAATAGAGTGGAACTTCTTCCTGTTAAAGAAGTCACTTTGAGCTAGGGTCACTCTTCTACTTGGTCTATCGGCAAGAGGAATGTGTGTACCATCAATTGCACCACATATGTTTGGTAATCCCGTGATGTTCTGAAATTCATCGATAATGCCTTGCAAACGATTCCCTGTAGGTATGTTAATACATCGAGCGAACAACTTGTTCTTATCAGAAAGGATGTCACAAACTATGTCTACGTACTTACAAACAATAGACGCTCCAGCTTTAAGACGATCAGCAATGTGGTAAGGAGAATATCATGCGCAAGTCTGTAGAGAACAACTGCAACAATTTTCCTAATCTGCAGCTGAGGTCTTACAGGATTTAAGAACCGTGATCTCAAATAAGGTGTCAACATATCAACTAAATGGTCCAATCCTATCGGACTCATTCTGTAGAACTCTTTGTATTTTCTGTCGTACATTTCCTCAGATGCTCGCCAAACAATCGGTTCTACAATTTCCCAATGAGTCTCTTGTCTAGGCTCCACTCATCACATTCTATCATCATAATCCTTTCTTGTTGCAATTAATCATATAAAGGGGACAATCTTCACAATCTCTAGAACCGTTTGTGCTTTGGACTTAAATCTCATAGAATTGCCCAATGTCATGGACATGAGCATCCACGCAAGCACTACCACACCATTGAAAGTAGAGTCCATTGTCACGTGCAATGTACCTACATTTTGAAAAATGCCGAAGAAATTGACTCAAAACCATAAATACTATAAACCATTTAAAATGTCTAATAACAATATAAAACAATCCATGAAATAAACTTCATACATTCTCAATGGCATGTACTACAACTTTGCAAAAACATGAGAGCAAAGAAACATACCGTAACCACGTGAAGGACACCCAAAATCTCCCCTCCCCGCAACGTTCACACAAAGAACTAGAGCTTGAAGAGTATAAGACTATGGACACATGAAGCACAAGGAGAATGGAGCCACCTCCGCTTTCAAAGCACGAAACTACCGCAGGTGCATTCCTCATGGCCGTATTGCTGGTCCCCAAGGTAAAAAGAAAGTGATCAAAAAAATACACGTTCACATTGGTTGGGAAAAAAGGTGCGTTGGCGGGTAATTGAGTGCCCCCGTGCGCATTGCATGTGCGCATGCCATATGTGGGTGGAGGTAGATTTTGCGCCTCTTAGAGGCCGCAGGTGGGGGCCCGCCAATTTTTGTTTATGGCCCCATAGGGCTGCAGGTCCGGCTTCATGTGCCTGGCCCTATTGACATATGTGCATCTCATTAATTTAGGTCCCTAACTAGAATAAAATTGATCAAACTTTTATCTTCCTACTTACACGTGTCAATTTGCTCAAATAGACACTAATCTATTACAGCAAACGTTAATGAATAGTATAAATTGTGAATTTTGGAGGAAACTACTTTACCAATCAATAAAATCTTACAAAAAATTCATTAAAAAAATGGAGGAAGTTTAAACGTGCACTTTGTTGATAGCTAAGTTTGCATTGACATACAACATGTGAAGTAAACATCTATGGACTATTTATGATGAAGTTTCCTCTCTTGTCTACTTAATTGTATACAAAGATCTTCCAAAACTTGTACAAATTAGTATATAAAGCTAAGTGTGATTAGTGAGATCAACATTCACAATACATTTAAGCATCTCTTGGAGACAAATTTCAATCAAATTTTAGGCCAAAATCATTTTTCATGTCTATGAAATACTACATATCATGTGACATTAAATTTGTAAACATTCATAGTATTTATGTATATTTGGTGTATTCGGCAATGTAGTTAGAGGGATTCCAAGAGCTTTGTAAATTTCAAACTCTGATACAGTTTTTGAAAAGCGAACATAAAATGTATGTGCAAATCCAAACTTCAAAGATCACAATCTAGTTCCTCATGAAATTCATGCAAATTAAGACATTCAGAAATCAAAAAGTTGGTTGACCGTTGCATGGTTGCTAATGAATAGTTTTATTTCACTTTTTCACATTGCTATGGGAGTAAAGTTGATGAGATGTCCATAAAACATACCCTGATCCCACTTATTCTTGCAACATACATAGCAATCCAGATCCCAGGAAGGCCAAAAAAAACAACATGAAAACAAAACAAAACAAAACAAATGAAAGAAAGAAAGAAAGAAAGAAAGAAAGAAAGAAAGAAAGAAAGAAAGAAAGAAAGAAAGAAAGAAAGAAAGAAAGAAAGAAAGAAAGAAAGAAAGAAAGAAAGAAAGAAAGAAAGAAAGAAAGAAAGAAAGAAAGAAAGAAAGAAAGAAAGAAAGAAAGAAAGAAAGAAAGAAAGAAAGAAAGAAAGAAAGAAAGAAAGAAAGAAAGAAAGAAAGAAAGAAAGAAAGAAAGAAAGAAAGAAAGAAAGAAAGAAAGAAAGAAAGAAAGAAAGAAAGAAAGAAAGAAAGAAAGAAAGAAAGAAAGAAAGAAAGAAAGAAAGAAAGAAAGAAAGAAAGAAAGAAAGAAAGAAAGAAAGAAAGAAAGAAAGAAAGAAAGAAAGAAAGAAAGAAAGAAAGAAAGAAAGAAAGAAAGAAAGAAAGAAAGAAAGAAAGAAAGAAAGAAAGAAAGAAAGAAAGAAAGAAAGAAAGAAAGAAAGAAAGAAAGAAAGAAAGAAAGAAAGAAAGAAAGAAAGAAAGAAAGAAAGAAAGAAAGAAAGAGATTAGCTTCCCCAATATGGCAATCAGCTCTTCAAAGGTGGCTTTCAAGGGTCATTTACACGTGGGGCAGAAGAGGGTGCGGGTGCAAGAGGGTTTACTTTTTTTAGTCTCCAAGTTTGTAGGAGGGGGCGGCAAGTGGGTGCAACAGTGGGTGCAGCCACACCCACTTTGAAGTGGGTGCAGGTGCAACGAAGTGGGCGCGGTAAGGTTGAGGGGACTCTTATTTACTACTTTCAATGGCAATTTTACTTTAACCCCTAATGGACCAAACATCCCCCCGGGGTAAATTGGATTTTGGGCATGTACCTACAATTGGAAAAAAATCCTTTTTGATTGAAAATTTTATACAAGATATCCTCTGATATGAGCTTCGTGGATATATTTTTATTTTATTTTTTGGATTTGTTGTTTGAAAGTTAGTACCACTTATAGCCAAAAGTGGGGACTCCGGGCACCTCCAAAATTTTTGACAAAAGTTTCTATTGACATTGAGATTTTTCACACATAAAGAATATTTCTTTTTTTGGATTTTTTAAAAAAAAATTCTTTAGTGTAAAAAGGCATTTTATTCCAAGTCAAACATTTTCACACATTTTCGAGCAACGGGGGAAAAAATTCATCTTTTCTACATAAAACCTAGAGATCTTCATACTTTTAACTTTTTATTTTTTCAACAACAATATGTGGTGAAAACCTTCTTATTGACCGTTTGGATTATCATTTGAATACATACGTAGTTCACAAAAAAATAAAACGTGAAATTGTTTTGACTTTATACACTAAAATCTATCAATCTATGCGGTGGATTGCAACCAAAATTTTATGGCATGTTTATATAGAAGTCTATTTTAAGATCTTATGTTTGAAAATCCAAAATTAACTTTAAAATGTGATTTTCATGTTATGAGTTGACATAAAACATGTGATAGATCTAATTTTCCATAATATGTATACATATTGTTTTGTATATCTTTCAAATATTAAACATAATGTACTGACGTATGGTCTTACTAAACATGATTAACAGGAATTTGGTGGATGGAGCCATTATTTTTGACATGGGAAGACCAAGAAATCTTGATGTCAGAAGATGGATGGCTAAGTACTTCAAGGCTAAGTACTTCAATAATGGATGTTGCGTTTAAAATATTATATGATGATATGTTAGTACATAGAGGATTTCATCCTCATGAAACTCGCTTTGACGACAACTTGAAGAAGCCAAGACCACCATTGCTAAAACCATGTCTCCAATTTTTTCATCACAAAGAGGGTATGCATTGGATGTTAATATATTTTAATCCCACTAGCGATCTCTTTCATCAATGTCATGTATATGACACTTTGGGTAGACATGATATTGATTTTAAAATTTTGAGTAGATTTGGTATTCCTGAAAATATAGAATATAAGTACATTCATGTACAACAACAAGCTGATTTGTCATCTTGTGGATTGTATGTCATTGCCTTAGCAGTGGATATAGCATACTTTAATGATTTTGAGAATGCAAGTTATGAGTTGACACAAATGCGTGCGCATTTGTATAGTTGTATTTTGAAAAGGAAGATGATACCATTTCCTAAGATTGTATTATGAGATTTAATCAAAAGGCTATAAAGATGTTGGCCCATTTTATATTTTTAATAAAAAAATCATCTATATTTTATTTTTGAAATAAGAAACTAGTGTTTCAATTCATATTACTTAAATCTAAAGGAATGATTTTCAACAAAATTCCGTTTTAAAAATATTTTTGAAGAAAAATGCATCAACGATGCCATGGTAGTCTTCATTTCACAATTTTCGTGAAATAATTGCATGTTTTTTTAAGAATCATTTCTTTTATTATGTAGTGCATGAATTAATTTCATCCAATCTTAATTATCTCCAACTAAAAACACAATTTTTTCTCAATTCTAAAAAACATGTGTGTGTTGATAACATATTTTTATAAAATACATTGGCTATAAAGGTTTTTATTTAAGACCCCAAATTCACATATTACAACACACTCATGTTGCTTCCAATATTTCTACTTTCATTTAGAGGTTGACCACAAACCAAATCTTAATTTTCATATCTTTCTTTCAATTTAATCATATATTCCTTGTTGAAAAACTCACCCTTCCGCCCCTAGTGCGGCTACCTCAAGTGTAAATGAAAAATGGTTCTTGACACAAGGGTGGAGAGAGCGGGGGCAGAAAAATGGGTGCAGAAGTGGGTTCGGCCGCTCCACGTGTAAATGACCCTTCAGAGCCACCCACCTTAAGGGTATGCTGTGATGGGATGGATCATGGGATGGCCTGGACTTGCTGAGGCTCCTGGACTACTTGCAACAAGTTTTTTTTAAAAAAATAATGAAATTCCGAACGAATCTGTCTGCAGAGCTCATGCAGCCTGACACCTAACCACCGCTCCTGAGCTCCTGCTGCTCGGCCAGTGAGCTCCTGCTGCTCGGCCAGCCTGACACCGAAGCACCACCAATGGAATTTTTTTTTCTACAATATCTAACAACTACTGACTGTCAGAGCGCAGCGCTGCAACTTCAAAATCCTATTTTCTCATGGAAGTCAATACTGACTGTTAGAGCGCATCAGGACCTGGGAGGTACGTAGCTGGGCATATTGATGACCTTTACATCGCGACAGCCATGCATGCAACAGTCCAGCAGATATCATGAAATGAAATTGCGATTTTAAAACCATGAACACTTGGTCCTTGAGGATTTCAGATTCGTTGGTTGACCGGTGTTGACTGTTGTTCATCATTCATGCTGCAGAGGCTATCACGTTGGATCTATTTCTTCGAGGAATGAGAATCGCCAATCTTAGAGTAGCGAACTGCAGTGAGTATTGATACAACTTTGGAGCACCTGCATTGTTGGAGTAAGTCCCTTTAGCTGCAAATGAATCCTCTTAAATTAATGAAGTGAGAGAATTCCTTGTAGTGCGACAGAAAGGAATCATAGTTTCAATCATCTACTGTAGCCAAGGCAATTTCATCAAGCCAGTTTGGGTTATTTGTTTGTTCAGGATTAGTCCAGGTTTAGGGGATCTCCACAAATCGAGGCTATCACGTTTCACTCATGTTCTTGATCTTTTGACAATTTGGCAGGTGGCTGGCTGGCTATACGGGAAATGTTTTGGATTCCGGTGATCGAGGAGGCTTGGGTGATCGGTGCAGGGCGTGAAGATGGATGTGGTGCAGTGCAATCTCTTCGATCATATCATGTGGTTAGTTTGATCGAACTCACTTTCATTCACGAATCATTCACTTTCATTCACGAATCTACGATGCTCTGAACCTATGATGCTCTGAAACCATGAACCCTTGGTCTGCTGCAGTAGTGACCCTGCTGATCATTATATTCCAACTTCGTGGGAGGAAATTCGAGCTGTATTTGGGAATTGAAATGGTTGTGATAACACGGGAATTGGAATGGTTGTGATAACACGGGAATTGGAATGGTTGTGATAAACGGTTGAATTTATGCGCCTGCTAATCGAGGCTTCCAGATTCTCTTCGAACACCCTAAACCATCCCGAGTACAGTGAGTGTACTCACCCTCTCTGATCATTCAAACTTCGTGTGATTTCATGTATATTAATTGTCCCTGGCTAATGGGTGGCCCGGTTGAATTTGTCGTAAACACGCATTCACAGTGCACAACCAGTGTTTGGGTTGGATTGAACCTCTGAAATCAGTGTATCAAGTTGAATCTTCCAGGACCTGATTCTAGCCAGTGCATAAGCTCAAGGTCGGTTTCTGTGTCAGCTTGCAGTCTCGAATCATTGTCTAGCAGGACCTGATTCTAGCAGGACCTGATTCTATCATATATGTACGCAGAGAGTACTTCTTGATAATGGAATAAAGGACACATTTGTTTCTATGAAAATAAACTTGACACCATACACTACAGTGGTAGAGAGATCGGTCGCAATGACATTTTGAACGTCATAGAAGTTTCTAAAACCGCAAGTCAAATATATATATTTTTTGCTATTATTAATAATGCTTTTGCTATTTTGAAGCTGGTGTGAGTATTCCCAGCAGTATTTCGAAGCTGACTTGATTGAGTGTTTTGAACAGATCCAATCCCAGCAGTATGTCAACAGCTGATTTGAGTATTCCCAGCAGTATGTCAACAGCTGATTTGAGTATTCCCAGCAGTATGTCGAAGCTGGCTTGATTAAGTAGTTTGAAGCTGTTTCCTATTGAAACCATACCTCCAACACTATGTTTCACAAGGAGATCATAAGAATTCCCTGTGTTATTCACTATGAGTGCTACTTTTCCCATCACATACTTAATCTTGCTTAGAGTGCAATAGAAGGCGACCCTATACCTTTGAAACTTGAACTACCAATGAGAATATATGTGCAATGTGTTGATTTCCTTGATGTTTTATGTGCAGCTGTTGGCTGAAGTGAAAAGAAGTTTGGACATACTGGAGTTCGCGTTTGGCTTCACTCCTTTTAGGTGAAGCTCTCCTTGGTACAAAATCTCTTGGCTCATTATTGCATTTAGGAATTTCAAATTTGTTTGTGATCATACTTGCTCTAAATAATTATCAAGTTTAAACTTATTATCTACTAGAGTTCAATTTTGTGTTAATCACGTTTGCATTAATTTTTGCTCTTGCCTACATAAAATATACTTCTAAGAAAGATATCACAAAATCATTACGTGTAGATAGCGAACTTGTGTCACTTGTGACAAATTTGTTGCAATACTAAATTAGTTGCTATATCAACGAATACTCAATCTCCATTACCTCCCTTAAATTAGAGATCAATATAACAAGCATAATTATCATTACATGTAAGTTCAGACAAAATGCTTTTTGTACTTCAATTAGAGCCACATTTCTGTCACTTGTAGATGTTGAGAGCTCACATTATACGGTTGATATCAAGAAAGAAAGGCAGTAATTTCCCTTGAGAGGCATAACCACCGTTAAGACGCCAGTGTGAAGGAGCTGAAGTGTTGATTTTTGATATTATTGTCGATTACTCTAAACACATAACTGGAATGAGTTAGTCGGAATGAATAGAAAAGCTCCCCAAAATCATGGATAAATTTACATGGTCAGAATTAATAACAAGGGGACGATTTTAGGTTTGTAAGGAATCGTGTGCGGCAACCACTACCTAGAAACCCTAAACCATTCATGTTCCCAATGAATTTGAAAGCGTCTGAAAGCATCAGTTGGTTTTGAAATCCGTTCACAAGTGCACCGTTACTCAGGATTTGATGTGAACCATTTTGCAGCGAGTGAGCTAGCTAGACACCAGGTAACATTGTTACCTATACGACCTTCTTCAACAAGGACAACATCGTAAATATTTATTGCATCCAGCTGTGACGTTCGATTGAACAACATATTGGTCTAAAACTCAAGCAGAAGGAGCCTGAAAATATTCCCTATACATCGTCAGGAACTGCTTAAACCCTAAACACACTTGCAGAGTAATCCCTGTTGCAGTCTTATTGCGATCTCTAAGGTTATTCCAGCAACAACGCCATACATACAGCTCCATTGTAAAAGCGTTGCTTAAACGTTTCATTTCTTGAAGCGCCGAAATTTCATCAAATTCATGGCATCCAGGAAGAGAGGAATGGACGATACAACAGATGCTATCAACCTTGAAGATGTGGATGTTGTGAAGAGTACTCAATTCTCACAAGGCGATTTCAGTGATTCCCAAAATCCAGCTGACACAGAGGTAAGCAGTGTAATTTACATTTTACATCGGAAATCGTCTCACCCACAATTAGTTGTATTTGCTCATGGACCATATGAGCCAAACTACAGAACCAATATTCGTCCTGTACAAGAATGGCATTCAATAACCGATCTCAAAATTCACATACCAAAAAATTACCACGAATAATGAGAAGTATCCGTTGATATGAATAATGCTTAAAAAGTGTGACCTCACCTGCTTCATGTGTATCAGGTAGATCCAACGCCGAACCTCCACAGTCTCCACGATGTGCACGGCCTGTTATATTTGATGATTGGCCATGTGCCAGCCTCCCCCTTCTTCTCAGTGCAGGTTCCTCGCATACGCCTGCACAACGCCCATGCTCCACGCTTGTAGCACCGAAATTGTCGGTTGCTCTCTGCCTGCCCATTTGCTTCATACTTTGTCTCACATGCGTAGCGGTCACTTGTTGTGTGGGGTTGTAGGAGCTGCTGGCCTCATTCCCAGGAATTGTTGGCCACCGCTGAGCAATGCCGTTGCCAACAACGGCCTCAGCATCTTCCTTGCCTTCCGCCCCCTCATTTTCTGACTCGATTTCTTCACTACCTTCCGCCCCGTCCACTTGTAGAAGCCTCTCTAAGTCCTCACAATTGCTTGAGCCATCTTTGTCCAACGATGAGGGGCATCCTTCCATGAAGAAATCATCATCCAAACCTACGTCGCTGCAGCTGGGGTGCACTTCAACTTCGTGAACTTTGATATCTCGATCCAACATCTTTGGCACCAGCTGCTCCTGAATCGAATTTGGGCACTCCACCCTCTCCCAAATATTTCCTCCTCTGCAGGCCATGCTGATCAGCTACCTTGAGCACAGTCAACTGTCTCAGCCTCGCTTCCAACAGGACCTTGCTTCCTGTCAGGATTCAATTTTTCTGCTTGTGATAGGGCCGGTTTACATTAGGCCTGGGGTCGGATGGAAGGCCGGCCGGATTTGCCTTCAATCCGGCCTTCAATCCGGCCCCAATTCTTTCATCCGGCCCCAAGTAATGTAAAGCATTGAGGCCGGATTCTAGGGCCAGATTTCAAATTCACCATCTTGGCCCTAGTCAATGTAAAGTGTTGGGGCCGGATTCTAGGGCTAAATTTCCAATTTTTAAGTGTCTTCGATTTTCATAAGGCTCAACTAAAAATTATAGAAGCACATGTGTCAAGCTTTTGTCTTTGTTTCTTTCCTAGATTAAAGAAAAATAGGTTTCATATATTTACTTTATATAATTTCTTTCCTTACTACATTTTAAATAAATAAATAAGAGTATTTTTTCTATTTTCATTAAAAAACTCCCTTCTCTTATTTTTTATAGGTCTAAAATAAAAGAGAGTTTTTTTTTCATATACATGCAACTTCTAATTCCTCTTCCTATTTTGACTATTGGAAAAAAGAGTTTTATTTACTCTATTTGGCCAAATCCTTTTTTTGGGTGCATATCCAAAAGGAAGGAGTATTTTAACTTTTTCAAAAAATAATAATTAAATAATGATTTTAAAAAAAATCGAAAAAAATAAAAAATATTTTATATTTTATTTAATTGACGGTAGCAATTTGAAGGATCCAACGGAGGAACCGAATCCGGCCCTAGATGGGAGTTTAGGCCACCCCAAACCTCGTCCCAATTGCTCCCTTGGGGCCGGATGGTTTGGCGCCAAAACCATGCCACCTAAGGTGACACGTAGGATGAAATGTGGATCCGGCCAGCCCCAAGTATAAAGCTCTTGGGTTGGATTTTGAGAGATTGAAAGATCCTATTGGTTGAAACTTGGAGAGTTCCGGCCGGCCTTCAATCCGGCCCCAAGTATAAACTGGCCCTTAGTCTTGCTCCCTCTGCAGCATATTTTACTGTGTATGATTTTGTATTACTACATAAATTTACATATACAAATTACTATATATAATATTATAAAATATATATATTATTATATAAATTACTGTATATTATATATATATATATATATAATGTGTGGAAATTTACATATACAAATGAGATGTGCCTTATGTACATACTTATGAGTTTAAATTTGGCATTACAGTGGCATCTTTGTTGACGACATATGCATGGTAGGAGCCATGGGGGTAGTGTGTTTTCTTGGGCATTGTTGTTAAAGGTGCTAGCATCAAACTTCTTTAAAATTACAAGAGTAGAAGTATTGTGAAATTTTGACCGAGCCAACATTGCATTCACTTCATTTCAAAGGCAACCTTGCAAAAATAAGGTCATAGATATTACTCCTAAATGCATGAGCGTACCATTTTGGAACGATGTACAAATTTCATCCACATTTTCTCATCCATCATGCACTTTTTATAGTGTGGATTTTTTACTGTAGATTTTATGGAAAGTTAGCTTCATGCATGTGTGAACCGGCGATTAGAAAAAAGATGATTTGTGAAAATTTTATGCAACATTTTATTTTGCATTGATTCACCAAAAATTTCTAAGATCTTAGTGTACAACAAATCAAAAAAATTCTTGAAAAAGTCAACTCATAAAATTAAGCAACCAAAAATTCTTCAAAAATCACTACACCTAAAGAGTTTTACATTTAACCTATTACAACAAATTTCATCCACAAAAGATTTTTGAATTTTTCCATTTCAAAATTTATACAAAAATATTGGTTATCGCAAACATAGATCAAACTCTATGGATAGAAAACAAAATTCATAGTATACAAATTTATTCAAACATTGAGTTCTAGATATTCCTCTTAGTTGCATTTTAGAATGCATCCTTGGAAGAGTGCCAAATCTCAAGGGGGGTCTATGCATTTAGAGGTTAAAGAAAACTAAAATTTTAGGAATGATTGACCATATCATGAGTATCTCATTTCAAATCTGTTCCAACAAGTTTTACTTCTAAAATATTAATATTTTGTTTGTAGTCAAATTCAAGAGTTTTTTAATTTTAACTCAAATTTTATAATAAAACATTGGTGATAGCATTGGTGAATCCAACAATACGGATGGAATCTAAAATTTAAAATCTACAACTTACATTTGTTTTTCAATTCCAAGATATTCCTCCAAATAATGATTTTTGTAATGATTTTTCTCAAATTGCCAATTCTAAGAACACCTTGTGGTCTTTAGGAATTAAGATTTATGAAAAGATAACCTTCCCAAAGCTTCTCATGAATAGTAGAAGATCAAGAATCTTCTCTTGTGAAAGGAGGATTACATTATTGTAGTGAGACTAAGATAGAAACGCCATAAGTGGTGAAAGTAAGAAAAAATGCACAATGAAGGACATAATTATCCTAGATGGAATAGAAGAAATCACAAAGAAGTGAAGTGATTTAATAAATTTATCCTATGGATAGTATTCTGTAATTTTTTTAAAGCCAAAATTTTGTCACACCCATAAACGATTACATAGGCTTCTTCAAAATCAATAAATGGGCTGCCCCACCATTATGCCCATAACAGAAAAAATGCATGACATCGATTGGTCAACAAAAAACTGTTTAATCCCTAAATTCCCAGAGCGCCCCTCCCCCCAAAATTCAACACTTTTACAAAGATGTACTATAAAATGCGACTTAGAGGGTCATTTTGAACTTCATATGTGAACAAAAATTATACATAATGAATTCTAGATTCCAATTATACAATTAGATTTATGATTGCAATCACCAATATTTTGTATAAGTTTTCAAACTTCAAATTCAAAATTATTTTGAAATTAGATTCCGAATAAGATATTCATAATTTGTAGATGAAATTTGTTTTGATTGGTTGGAATGTTATACTCTAAATGTAGTGATTTATGAAGATTTTTTGGTGACTTAATTTTATGATTTGATTTTTCAAGAGCACTTTTGAGTTATTTTGAACTAAATTTAGTGAAAATTTTGGTGAAACATTACAACACAAAATGAGGCATAATTGTTTCACAAATCATCTTCTTTGTAATCCGCCACACATACATAAAGCTTACTTCCCATAAAATCTATGGTAAAAATTCCATGCTATAAAAAATGCATAATGCATGAGATATCTTGAATGCAATTTGTACATCACCCAAAAAATGAATGCATGGACAATTAAAGTTAAGGTCATGTAATTCAATTATGTTTCAGGTCTAGATCTTTGTTTATGGGAATGAAGCCGTTTATGGTGTTTCTAGCTTATGTACTCTTACGAATTAAGATAAATATGCCTAATTTGGACACTTCTACATAGTTCATTCTATTAGATTGTTCAATTTACCCAAAAAAAATCTTGGTCGGCTAATAGAAGAAGATTATACTGCAACCAAGCATGTTATAATGGTGAAATTGGTGTCAAAGTAGAAAACAGAAGAGGGAAACTCGTTATGAGTTGCAACTATTCTCCTCTTGCTACCTCTTCCAAAACCTGGCTCATTGAGATTATGATATTAGCCCTTTCGCGACAAAATTGTCAAATTCTTGCTGAAATTTCTTGCATATTAAACATACTTGGAAAGAATAATAATAAAATAAAACAAATCCATGTTGCTACATGTGTGCCGGGGTGAGCATTGGATCAGTAAGCAAAGATTCTGTTAAGCCTTCTGGTAAGCACTCCAATTCTTTAGTGGTGCTGCCAAGGACTGGAAGCTCCAGTTGCTCCTGCAAGAGCAATATTTGATTTTGTTAGAAACCGTACCTGGCTATCAGAGTCAAACATGACCTCTCCATATGTTAAAACATCTTAGAATATTTCATCCAACTTGTTTAACATATTTGACACTTGTTAAACTAGATAGACGACATTATACAACGTCAAGTTGAAAAATTATGTTGAAAATGACAACCCTGGTCTAGTGGAGATTCATTACCGTGGTGCTTAAATAGATTGGTGGATGCATGATTCTGTGTCGTCTGTTTTGGCTCCGAGAAGCTGTAGAAGTTGAGTGGTGTTTTGAGCAAGCTTCCCGGATGGGCTTTGCAGAAGCTTGAAGAGGTTGTCAAAAGCTTGCAACAAGGACTTGTCTAAAATAACATCATTTTGGAGAGGATCGTTCCACCCGTTTACATTTTCTGTACATTGGATTTCCTCTTCCTCTTCACCCACTGACAATCTTCCCTGGTGATATGGAAAGGTCAAGAATAAATAATCAATAATTTGCAAAAAAATAAAAAATCTAATTTGGAATGTAATACAAGTGCATACAATGAAAACCTTCAACTTTAAAGTCTCATGAAATCTTCAATTTGCCCTCTCTACAAACACAATTGTTTAAAATAATAATCTCACCAACTTTATTTTCAACTTTTGTCTATGTTGATTTTTTTCCATTTAAGTACATGATTATAACCCAAAAGAGTTGGAGATCTAACCTTGTCTCCTATATTGAATTTGGTTGCTCATCTATTTATAAACTTAGTTGAAATGAAAGCATGAAAAATCTATGGTTTTTGATTTTCAAATTATGTCCAAAGCAAAATAAGGAATCCTATTGATTTTATATGATGCCAAGCAAGCAAACAAGAAGAGATGAAGAGAACTCATAAGAGACAAAAATCCAAAATCACAAAGAGTAAATGCATGTGTTGTTGGTCGTGTTCTCCCCGACACATCCGACTCCATTCCCGCTTCCCCTTTGTGTCCTCCCGCATGCTCCATCGAAACTCGCATGTCGGGTGAAGATCAGACCGTGCGGTCTGATCCTCCAGCTCTACCTCCAGCTCTATCCTCGGCAGATCAAACAATGCGGTCTCCCCTGTCTGAAATCGCATCTGCTGCTCCTGGAAGACTTCGGACCCTGCAGTCTGAATCATCCGCGCCCGCTCCGTTGGCCTTAGGCAAATCCACGAAGATCCCACCTACCTCGCCAAGAGCACTTCAGACCGTACGGTCTGATCCTCTTGCTGTCGCGCCATCGTCGAATCCTTTGCCCAAATTGTCGACCCTCGCTCCCCCAATCCCACCTTGCCAATGGCCCCTCCAGCTGCGCGCGTCGTGTGGAGGTGTTGAGACCGTGCGGTCTGAACCCGGAGCTCCCACATCTAGTGCTCCGGCCGCAGCCTCGAGATCAATTCCTGATGCTGAACCCACGTGCTGCACGCCTCTCAGGGTTCAGGTGGAAGAACTGTAGGGTACTTTGGACAGGTTGATGGCGGATCTCTCGCAGAAGCAATTGACGGTGCTCGCAAAGTCGAGGTCCGACCTGTCACGCATTACTCCAGACTTGCTAACGGAGGGCCTAGTCGCGGGGATCGCCATCGCGCGTACTCATGTGGATGAGTTAAAGCGGGCGCGGCTCTGCCAAGCCAGTCCTGTGGATGACCTAAGGATGACTGCGCTCACAATTATGCAGGTGACCTTGGACACCCTGAGGTCCGAACTGTTGTCGGCAAGTGCGGTGGAGTCTGCGTACGTGGAGCACATTTACCGGATGCAGCAGAAGATCGTCATGGTGGAAAGGAAGAGCATGAAGGCGGAGAAGTAGCCCGTCGCAATAATACTATATTAAATATAATATAGTGTTATATATATATATCATTTAATAGACAATTACTATATAAATTTGTATATGTATACCTATAGGTACCACGTGTCCAAAATTTGTGCCAAAAATTTTGAAGCGTTTTTGGAGGAGCTCCCATGATGGCTTCCTCATTAGAAGCAATTTCAGGCTAAAGGAAGGCCGCGAGTTACTATTCACCACATTAAAATATAAATATAAGTATTATTATTTTTGGAATATAATAATTTTTTTAAATATTTTTTATTATAATTTTTTTTTTCAAAATAATAATTTTTAAAATTTTAATATTAAAATAATATTAAATCTAACGTGGCAGTCTTTTGGCCACGTCAGCGTTGATTTACTGTATTTGACTATTTTTGTAATATTTTTTTTCAAATTTTTTTTTTCAAAATTTTAAAAAAATTGTTTTAATAATTTAAAAATACATTTTATGTACTTTTTATTACTTTTTAATTTAAAAATATTATTTTATTAATTATTTAATATATGTATTTGTTTATATCTTACGTTAAAGTATTATGGAGTGTTAGTTTAGATGAATAGTGAAATGGCCCTCCCAAGGCTTGAAATCTCTTTTAATGCTTCACATTGCCAACTTCTTCTCGCTCCCACACTCCTATACCCTTATCAACACAATACAAACCCAAATTTTCAAGAGTTTTCTACATCCATGCATGAACTGATAACCTTACCCCTACCGCAAACAATTTCACCTGGTACCTCATGAACTGGTAATTTTGGGATCATAGTTTACATTTACGAAGAGAATGCAGAGGAATTGCTCCATTCTAGTCGTTTTTTAATTGTGCCTTCAATCCCACTCTTCTGATAATGGAGGCCCCAATTTTGTACATACCAAAGTACAAAGCATTTGCTGTTGAGATGGAAGAAGTTTACAGCATACCGGTATCATTTTGTGTAAGGTCAATCAAGGTACAACACTAAAGAAATTCTGGTGCTACTATTCACTGTGAATCATTTTGCGTTTTGGGGTCATAGCCACAGCCTTTGGATCCATGAAAATTTGTTACAATCTAGACATTACAGGAAGCATCCTAAATGAGATGGATCCGATCACCCAAACCATGGCCCCAACAATAAAACGAGATGCAAAATCAGAAGGGCAAAATGGTACTTGAAAGCTCAAATGTAATTTCCATCTAAGCTTTGGGAGCCAGTAAGCGAACAAGAATGCCATAGGCATTACGAGTGGAGCAGCGGTCACTACAACAATTGTGCGTGTGTAATGATGCAGCAATTCGAAAAGGAAAATTCCCACAAGAAAGGGCAGAGGCCAAGCACATAATGACAAACAGATTTTAGACCGGAGTCACCTGTGGCGGAGGCGGACACGACTACTAGCAGTCTTTGACATACTATCAAACTAGTTTACTTAATTTTGCACAAAAGTCCTTCCTTCCCTTCCAAAATACAAGAAAACATGAAAAGCTCGTGAACACTAAAGCTGAAGGTCTCATCAGCTCTACAAACAATCCTTAATTACCTTCAACATAGGCATTTCCACGATTACATGATGTCAAACAGAAACCTGAAATTGACATCGTAGACTCATCTCCTGAAAGGGGATTTTGGCGAGGCCATAGCCGGAACAACATCCTGGTCGTTCTTGCAAACCACGCCATGGCCACTCAAGCTAGCTGCAATGGCTGTCATGGCTCCTTGCCTGTACTTGAAGCTCGAGGAAATCGGCTTACTTCTAGCTCAGCTTCCGCACCACCACTCAGAAGTCAGAATTCAACAGTACAACGCACTTGGCAATCCACAACACACTTTGCAACGTTCTTGCAACTACAAAATTAGTTCCAGAGCAGTGAACATCAGCATAGCCAAAAACGTGATCAAATGACGATCTACTCAAATGCACAAAACCCACGAATGGTAGAAGCGTTAAAATGTGCAATAGAAGCGTTCCCACATAAATTGACAAAATCTCGTGCAATTTTTTTGCTAACAGAGACGAAATTCACTTTGATTGTTATCGAAGCATTGATAACCTAAAAAAGAACTAAGAAACTTGTACTAAGGTGCCTAAGCACAGAGACAAAATCAGAGTTGCCTACACCAAATCAGCTCATGTTTACTCCTCTGCAAAATATGAGCTGAGAAGTTGGCAGTAATTGTGACAACAAAATCGAAATCGGCAACAGCAATGGGATGAGCAGGAGATGAGGTGCAAGAGATAATCTCCGCCGTCCATCACCGCCGCCGATCGTCGCCTTCCACGTCAGCCTCTTATTTTTTTGGTTTTCCAAGTTTTCCAGCGCATTTTCCTCCGCGGAGCAGGGACATGCAAATTTGGGGTCATAGAAAAAAACACATTCCGCTACGACACCGACCGGCACTTCCTCCCCTTTTCAAAAGCATTCTCCTCAAGCCCTAAACCCTCAGCTCGATTCACAATATCCTTCACAGGCAGCCATGGTGATAGCATCAACAATGGCCACGGCCTCTCGCTCTCTGGTGCGCGGAGTGGCCATTGTCACGCCTTCTTCGTCGTGGTGGAAGGACGCCTCCTCTTCTGCCCGGTTCGCCCATGCTGGCGCCTTCTTCGGTGGCTGCGACAAGCTCATTCTTCAATCGCTCCTGCAAGAATGCATTATTTTAATATCGTTCTGGTTTTTTGTGCAGGTTCTAGGACTTTCTTTTGTCCCATTTTCTAGGTTTATCCACACCTCTTAAGCATAAATGCTATTGTTACAATAGTAGCAAATCAAAGAGGATTCCAACGCACTCAAGAATGCATTATTATAATATCGTACGCAAAAGTTACGAGGGTTCAAAGTTGTATTAGTAGATGATAACAATCAAATCAGGTTTTGATGTTGAGGCTGTGTACATTCTCAATTTTAGAACTTCACAACTATGTGTAGTACCTCCTTATTTATTTTGGGACCAATGTTTTTCACTAATTTTGGTGATGCGGAGTTTGATCCCATCTGAATTTTATTGTTTTCACTATACGATCAGTCTAGTTGGTCATTTTTGAAAGACTTCCCCCCCTCGATTGTACAACTTGACTAGATGCTTGTGGCATTTGCCAAGAAGTCAACTTTTATTATAACCGTTAAAGTATATTAATGCCACCGGTATGTTTTTGCCTTCATGGAAGTAAAATTGATGTTTCCAGTAATGTGGGTTTCGTGCTTGCAGCTGTACAGAAAGAGCCTGTAGTAACAGACAAGGCACCGGCCGCGTTAGGACCCTACTCTCAAGCCATCAAATCTGGCAACCTAGTGTTTTGCTTTGGGGTTCTGGGTTTAGTGCCTGAGGTATATTACCGGTTTTACTTTTCTTATGTCTCACAGCGTAGTTATCATGGAAGTCATTGAAGTAAAGATTTCTACGCTCTCAATGTACTGATTAATTCTCTATATTTTAGCAAATGTCGGCGTGGACTGGAGTATCAATTCTTCTCAGGCCTTGATTTTGGAATTGTAGACAGGGAAATTTGTTTCAGAAGATGTGCAAGGCCAAACAGAACAGGTATACTTCTGTAGGTTTCCTTCAGAACCTGTTGTGTAGGAATTTCAATCTTTACCCCCAAATTACATTTGTATTGAGATTAGTAAAAGAACCTTTAACCCCTAAAGGACGAATTGAGACCTCATGTTTATTTATTTTAGCAGTGTTGAGTAAGTCCTATGTACTCTTCTTTTCAAATTTATTTGATTTTTACCAACACATGCAATGTTCTTCATTGATTCTGGTTCAAATAAATTTGGTCCCATCTTAATTATAATTTTCACAATATAATCGATAGATTATGCCATCAAAATCATGAATCTTGGTCCATTAGAAGCTCTTTAAGTGATTACCCTTTTGGCTTCTCCTGCAGATAATGAAGAACATGGGGGAGATTTGGCTCACTATGCTAGCTATGGCTCTGTCGTTAAAATCACCATTGTGTAAGACTATTCTTTTCTGGCCCACGTTCAGTATTATAATTAAAATAATTAAAATAACCATGGCATTCAACAATGGAGATGGAATGCTTTTCACGTTCAAAATGTTCTCTATACTAAAGGTAACTTTTTTGTAGGTATAACAACCATTTAATCCCAAATGATAATACATAACATCATCCAGATTATGGTATAAATGACCAACATCAATCGTCATATGACGATTTGCAATGGTCCATGCAAAAAAGAGCTTTGTAGCCTTTCAGCCAATCGCTTCATCCTGTAAAATGAATACCACAGAGTTCAATGCCTTACGCAAAATTGTAATGTCCACACCCTTCTTCCTCTTTAAATGGTGATTTCAATTCATTTCGTACAAATGTAAATGAAATACGAACGTTTTCTACACGTTTTACTAAATTTAGCAACTCTAATTTGAAATTCTAAATAGCCAATTTAATATTTAAGCGTTCCTAGTCCTATTTGGTATTGACAATTCATTTCTTAAAAAATTTAATAAAATTTTAACATTTTTAAGAATTTTACTAAATTTAGCAGCGACAATTCAAAATTCTCAATACCCAATACATAATTTTAAGGTTTCTAGCCTTTCCACTCTTCAATTTGTTTTTTTCAATTCATTTTGTGGAAATCGAGATCAAACTTGAGCTATCTTTACAAATTTTACGAAATTTAAGAGCTCTGCTTTAAACTTCTGAATATCTATGACAACATTTTATTATTCCAAACCCTCTTTATCTTTAATTTAATGATTCCGACTCGTTTCCTCAAAATGTACATCAAATTTGAACGATTTTACAAATTTTGAAGGTATGTTGTGTTTCATTAAATCTTTCATTTCCTAGAATTCATAATGTATGTAACTAAATTCAGCAAAATAAATTATATAATAGAATGAATTGCACATATACATCATAAAAATGTTGAAAATTTGCATTGGGCATAGAGAATTTCTAATAAAAATTGCTAAATTTATAAAAATTTGTAGAAATCGCTCAAATTTTATGTAGATTTCCACGACATAAAATGATATCACTGAATAAATAATTGGGAGGGCTAGGAAAATTATGATTTTGTGTTAGGTATTTAGAATTTCAAATTGCAAATGCTAAATATAGTAAAATTTGCAGAAATTGCTAAAATTTGGTTTAGATTTCCACAAAACGCATTGAAAACACTATGTAATTGATTGGGAGGGCCAGGAACATTGTAATTTTGTATTGGATATTGAGAATTACCAATTGCAACTTCTCAATCTAGTAAAATTTGCAAAAATCACTCAAATTTGATGTAGATTTCCACGAAATGATTAGGAAACATCAAATCAAAGATCAAGAGGATTTAGAATGTAAAAACTTTGTCTCGGGTATTGACATTTTCAAATTGCAGCTACTAAATATACTAAAATTTCCAAAAATTGCTCAAATGTGATGTACATTTCCAAGATTTGAATGGAAAACATCAAAGTAAATACCAAAAGGGTTTGGAATGTTAAAACTTTGTCTTGGATATTGATAACTTCAAATTGCAATTTCTAAATATAGTAAAATTTGTATAAATTACTCTAATTTGATGTAGATTTGCACAAAATTAATCGAAAACATCAAATTTAAAACGCAAAAAGTTTCGAATGTTGAATCATTGTCTTCGGGATTAATAATTTTAAATTGAAACTGCTATATTTAGAAAATTTTGTAGAAATTGCTCAAATTTGATGTAGATTTCACAAAATGAATTGGAAATATGAAATTGAAAATTAAGAGGGTTTGAAACGTTAAAACATTGTCCTGAGTTTCGAGAATTTCAAACCACATCTGCTAAATTTAGTAAATTTTGTAAACATCAAAATATTGATCAAGAGGGCTAATATTGTTAAAATGTTATGTTGGATATTTAGAGTTTTAAATTGGAGCAGTTAAGTCTAGTAAAATTTGTAGGAATTGCTCAGTTTCATGCAGATTTGTACGAAATGAATTGAAATCACCATTTACAGACGTAGAAGGTAGTTTTCATGTAAATTTTATGTTTGTTATCGAGAATCTAAAATCCCCGTTGCCAAATATAGTTCAAATTGTATAAATTATTCAAATCAGTATGGTATTGGTGAATGACAATGTGCAGGATGCAAGAAGAATGAGCATCTAGTAGATCAAGATTTCATAAATGTATGGATTCTTCGTGGGATCCCTCTGGTGAATGGCATGGATGGGTTGAGAAAGATGCAAGTATATTTTTTTGGAATAACATACTGGTTACAAGAAAGAGAAGGCATGAACAAGTAAACAAAGTTTGATCTATGATGTAGTCGTGAAGGCTAGGATCAAAATTCCTGCAAAAGCAACGCCGCATTTGATAGAATATATTGCACTACATTAGAGGAATTGGATAACGCACGTATGCAAAATGATCTTCATGCGTACCAAGTGATTAGATTGTTTTTTTATTAGTAATGTGTAGTAGAGATGTGGTAATAGTACGTAGTTCTAATACGTAGCAATTGATGCTATATAATACACGGCATCATGCCTTACTTGGCAGTTTTCTCTATTATCTAAAGATAGATAAATGTTTTTGTAGGAATGCAAAGAGTTTTGTATGCATTTGTAATTATTGCAATATACTACAATGTTTCTAGTATTATTAGTATGACTATGACGGCATTTCATGTAGGTGTGACGAGATATGCATGATTGGAGAGAAGTGTCCCCCCATAATTCTCGACATAACGCATTGTCGAACCGCTGTCCAAATGCAATTTATATCCAAAACTTTACCCCCCAAAAAATTAAAGTAACCAGGTTTTTCTGTGTAATGACCCTAAGTGCATAATTATATAGCCAAGTGCAATTATTCCTAATTCAGTTTTAATTAGTCACATTCGTCAGAAACGAGCGAAATGGGCCACAACTTTTGAGTGAAGTGTTGGAACTTTCTACAACATTTCACATGCTTTAACCACCCCGACTCTAAATCCCCCCGGGACGTGAATGCATTGACAAAACCCTGCCAGGTCCTATTTTCTGAGATTTTCATTTTGGGCGCCTTAGGGACATTTTTTGGCAATTGTTTTTGCATATTTGGGATCTACGACCCGAATATAATTTACGGGGACCCTCTTGGAACCATTAAACCATTGGAAGAGGGGTTTGTATTTTAAGATGGCCCCAACACTGACCAAAATAGGAGCAAAATTTTGTCAATTGCATTAACATCCCCGGGGGGATTTAGAGTCGGGGCTTTAACCACTGTACAGTACCCACCAATAAGTATACGTTCATTTTGCATACGTACGTTTCCACTCTACACTGCTGCCAACTTTGACACCCTTTTAAAGGCTGAAAAATTGTCATTTCACCATGAAATTTTTGGCACAAGATTGTTTCTACGTTGACAACATGTGTGCAAAATTTCAAGGTCGGAAGTTGAATTAAAAAAAAGATATTCAAGATCTACCAACATGGGTAGCACTAAGAAAAGTTTCATAGCTACGAACTTTGACACCCTCCCAAGGATTGAATTTTTTTGTTTTTGCCCATGTAATTTTTGGCATGGGACGGCCTCTGTGTTTATTACATGTTTAAAGTCTAAAACATCCACACAAAGAGACATATTTAAAATCTAGCAACATGTGTAGTTGTGAGTGTAGTTGTAAGAAACATTTCACTCCTGGCCAACTTTGACACACTCCCAAGGATTAACTCTTTTGTTTTTGCGCATGAAATTTTTGGCATGAAACCATTTCTATATCAAATACATGTGTGCCAAGTTTTAAGGCGAGAATACCTACATAGCAAAAAAAAATTGAAATCTACCAACATGTGTAGTTGTGAGAAACATTTCACTCGTGCCAAATTTGACACCCTCCCATGGATTGAGTTCTATATTTTTTCCCATGAGATTTTGGACATGAGACCATCTCTATGTTGATTACATGTGTACTTAATTTAAAGTCTAAAATATCCACGATAGAAAAGAAAAAATTCAAAATCTACCAACGTGCTAATTGTGACAAACAACCAAGGGTACCATTTCAACTTTGGCACCTTCCCTAGGTTTGAAAAATTGTTATTTTACTATGAAATTTTTAACAAATGATCACTTCTATGAATATAACATGTGCGCCAATTTTCAAGGCCAGAAGATGAATAAAGAAACCCATATTCAAAATCTACCAACATGTGTAACTATGAGAAACAATCTTGTGTATCTATTATTGTATTCATCACATGGCTTTGAAATTTAACACACATGTTATGAGCATAGAGATGATCTTTTGATAAAACTTTCATGGTAAAATATCAAATTTTCAGCCCTCAAGAGGGTGTCAAAATTGGCAGTAGTGAATGGCTTACAACTACACATGTTGGTAAATTTGGTATATCTTTTTCTATATTCATCTTCTGGCCTTGAAATTTGGCACACATGTTGTCAACATAGAAATGATCTTGTGCCAAAAATTTCATGGTAAAATGACATTTTTTTAGCCCTCAGGAGGGTGTCAAAGTTGACAACAATGTAGTGTGGAAACGTTCATGAATGTATACTTATTGGTGGGTACTGTACAAGGCACCCACTTGACAAGTTGTGCAAGCAAGGGACACTTCAAGATTTTTAAATATTTTTTTGAATGTTTTGTGATCCTAGCCCTAATAAAAATAAC